>JAABOM020000110.1:2693607-2721629 GCA_011800125.2 Solanum clarkiae | reverse complement strand
GCTAAAGTTTGAGTCTTGAACTTATAGGAAACAGACCCATGTTACTAATTGAAGCTAAAGTTTGAATCTTGAACTTAGAGGAAACAGACCCATATTACTAAATGAAGCTAAAGTTTGAGTCTTGAACTTATAGGAAACAGACCCATGTTACTAATTGAAGCTAAAGTTTGAATCTTGAACTTACAGGGGACAGACCCTTTTCAGCCAACTGGAGTAGAACAGCTTTACCTTGTGTTTGCTTGTCAAAATCTTCTTTGGATGCTCCAGAAAAAGTTCTTTCTCAGCAGAACGAAGGAAGAAGGGCAATTATGGGCTCTATTCTTATAGCTGGTTGGTCCATTTATTTTTATTTCTTGTTTTTTAGTCTTTACATTTCATCAATTTAAAACACATTGACTAGTAGAATGTAGAATTAATATAATTTCTTGAAATTTGTTGCCAATTATCATGTATAGATGTTATACCCCATACATAAAACTTGCCAGAGTGGTTCATAGGATAGCACCCTCAATAGTCCATCCTACCTGCGACTTGTACTGGTGGGAGGAAGCAAACATCTGCGGAATTTGTTGAGGTGCATGTAAGCTGGCCCAGACACCACCACAATTATTAAAAAGAAAAAAAAAAAGAAAAGACTCCATCATTTTCCCTTCTTGTCATTTTAATACTTTTGCATCCTAGTTTTGTGTAATGTGTCAATGGATATTCTATTGTATGACTGTCCCATTCTAAGTATTGGTAGTTGTTTCAGATTTCTATCCAAGATTCAAAAGAAAGTATTGGTAGTTGTTTCAGATTTCTTTCCAAGATTCAACTCTTTTGATGGATTGTTACTTATTTCTCACCCTCCTTGGCTTGTGGCCCTTTCCCAGACCCTGTATGCTCGGATTTCTTTTTGATTGTTACTTATTTGATCTTTTTCACTATGCAGCTGCTGGCCTTTGCCTCTGCGATGTGGCTGGAGCCGTTAGCACGAGCAGAAGAGCTGTAAGAATAATGATATCTGTCTTTTTTAGTTGAGAATGCTCTCTTATGTATTTATGGAAATTTTGTGTTTTTTTCTTGCTGCAGCTTAGGGGAGCAAAAATACCAGAGAGTGAATATACAACCCTTCCAAATGGTCTAAAGTTAGTATACAATTTTGAACCATCTAAGTACTGTTTTCACTGCATTCGGATTTCCTTTTACATTTGGTTGTTACACAAATTATAAAATTCTTTGGATTTGAAACAAGATTAATGTAGGAGTCTAGGAAGGCAATATCTTTGTTCAACATATAATGTACACATTTTCTCATGCAACATTGTCCTCTTACAATAAATAAAACAAACCCGTATCTTCGTTCATCTAATTTCGAGGCTAGAAGCAGTAATCTGAATTGTGACTCTCCTGCCTTATTTATGGATTATTCACTTTATTCTTCGGTGTGAATCTCTCAGGTATTATGACTTGAAAGTCGGCACTGGAGCTGAAGCAGTGAAGGGATCTAGAGTTGCAGTACGGTTGTGCCAAAGTTGAATTGAGTATCTAAGTACAATGTTTGATTATCTCTATAAACATATTCGTATAGATAATACACCACATCACATTATTAATAATCCACCATTAAGTGCATGGTATAGGTAAACTCCACCTAGAGCAAAATACTTTGCGATCGTTGCATCACATGTGACACACTAATATTGACTCGTAGAATTATATTGAGAACTAATCAGGCTACATGATGTAGTAGATTGCTGACCTGTATGGAAGTTTCAGGGGCTTCTGTTTGAAGTTCAAGTTTCCTAATAAGCCCTAAAAGGATTTTTTTTTTTCGTTATGGCGAAATGTAACTTCTCATTCCACAACCACTGCTTGTCTTGCACCTCTTCAATGTTATTCTGAAGTTTCGGCCGGCATCATATCGTCCAAGTGATGTTTAGGATAGAATTCAAGTGAAGCTAAAGACGACATCTCAGTGAATGATTCATCTATCTATATCATTTAGTTCATAGGTTACAAGGAATGCCTTAGACCTTTGATGAATTGTTTAATGGTGTTGATGATCACTTTGTTTTTTGTAACAGTTAGGCAAGTCACATGTCAAAATTTGCCCCTGAAACGTTAGATTTTTTGAGTCTCTTTACGATATATTTGAAAATGTAATGCATGTAGTCTCTTTATGCTTTGCAGTTTCGTCGTAATTGATATCAAGTATAATATATTTGTCAGAAATTTAGCTTTACAGATTGCTTCTTAAAATCTGAATTGTATAATGTCATAATTCTAGATCCATTATGTTGCTAAATGGAGGAACATCACATTCATGACAAGTAGACAAGGAATGGGAGTTGGTGGAGGAACAGTAAGATTCATCTGCTTTATTTTTTCCAGCCTGTATGATTTGTATGGCAAATATCAGGGAATCGTAGTAGCTCAGTTGGTTGGTTGATTACCTAAACTTCCGCCTGTTGGTGAGGGTTCGACCCATCTTGTAATCCCTCTCCCCCATTTCCCCTTTAGAAAAAGGGAAAAAAATATGACAAATATCAGATACAAGTTGCAAGTGTGCAATGAAATACTATTGCACGAAGTTAAGGCGCACCTTGGGAAACTACCAATTAATACATTAGAACTCAAGCATCTTCATTTGAAATGTTTTGTATAAAACTTTCTTATGGATAATTGTGTTATGACATTCATTACCTTAATTCATAGGTTCATGTTATTCCTGTACTTTTGAACCATGCTTATGTAATATTTCCGTTTCATGATTATTTTCCAGTCCTTGATTTGGAAAGTTTGTCAATTTTCATAATCTGGTTTATATGATACCTACTTGGAGAGGAACCATTTAAATTTCTGAATACATTGAGTAAAGCAAGAGCCAAAAGTATATTGCCCTTTTTGCAATGCCTAGTTTTGAAGTCTTTCGATTCGTCCCTTTGAAAGTAATACTAAGAATATCCATTCTCAAAGAGATATCAAGAGCTATAGAAGCCTCTTACTTTCCTCTACTTTGCCTGGTTTGATTTAAGATGTTGTTAATTCAAATTGCTTTGGTTTGCCAACATTATAGTTATGGTCCTTGTATACTTTGGGGGGGGGGGGGGGGAATTTGTTTTTTGTTTTTGTGAACAATTATTGTACCTGAAGCTGTATGATTTGCTTTTCCTATATTCGAGATACCATCATGTTTCTTATCCAATATCCTTTACTTCCTGTAGCCATATGGATTTGACGTTGGTCAATCAGAGAGGGGAACAGTCCTTAAAGGATTAGATCTCGGTGTTCAAGGGATGCGAGTAGGAGGGCAGGTGAGACAATTAACTTAATTGTACTTCCATCACATTCAGAATATTCTCATTTGAAATAGCATAACCTTCTACTGGACTTGATTTCCGTCTAATATTTGTTGCTTTTATCATATTTACATACTGTCATTTGCTTTTCATTATCAGTCGTTTTCTTTTTTCTTTTCATTTTGTTAGTATCTTCTGCTTATCGGGCTTGATTTTTGAGACGAGGGTTTTCCGAAAACTGCCTCTCTATCTCTATAAGGTAGTGCAAGATATGCGTACATTTTCCACTCCCCAGACCCCACTTGTGGGATTCCACTGGGTATGTTGTTGTTATTTATAGGATTTATCATCAGAATGTCCTTACGGTTCTAGTTTTTTCCCTTAGCTTAGAGTGCTAGACCACAACTACTTGGGGTCATCCCGGTGTGTCATACCTTCTAACCATGAAATTTAACTGCCATATTTGCATCAATAATGATGGATTAATTACTTTAAATGGAGGCAATAAACATTTGAAATGAAAATATTCTGTTTTTGCAGCGGTTGCTCATAGTTCCTCCCGAACTAGCTTATGGAAAAAAAGGTGTGCAGGAAATTCCTCCAAATGCAACAATTGAGGTATCATTTCGTCATTGCATTCATGTGCTTATAGAAATTCCAAGAAAGACTACCAGTGCTTATCTAATAATTTCGAAAGGCCATTTCGATTCAACTATTTTTGCACCTATTATGGTCTATTCAACCTTTTAAGTTGGTCTGTGGAATGCAAAATGCTGTCTTACCTTTTCGCAATGAAAGATCATCATCATCACTCTTTTAGAATAACTTATCTGATTCATCAAATATGCGGTTAGCATAAAACTTTTCTAATGGGAGCGAGCCTTCACTGTGAATTAGAGGTTGGTGTTGATAAAAATCTCTTGTTGTCTTCTCACAGATGCAGAACATTCTTTCCAACCGAAAAGCATATTCTGCACATATGGAATTTTATCTTTCTTGGAAAAAGTATGTGGGGGTGCAAAATACATCAGCCTCATAAATGTGTAAACCTCCGAAAACAAAGATAGGATAATCTTTAAAATATTCTTTGTTATGTGGTCACTTGTTAGCTTGGGGTTCTTTGTTTGAAAAAACGACCCTGAAACCTCTTAGAGAAATGAAAAACATAAAAATCTGTTATCTCCTACGCATTCTTCCCCTACTGTGATAATGTGTGTCGTCATGATTTACTTATTCTCGAAATGGACTGTATTATCTCTAACATGATTATATGGTCATTGTATCTTTATTACTTCTCTCACTACTAATTTTTAACTACAGATGGATATTGAACTACTGTCTATTAAACAAAGCCCATTCGGGTGAGTAGTCAGCTTTTAGAACCTTCAAAAAATTAATCGAATCATTCCTTTGATTGAACTACATTATCCTCAGTATCTTATGTATTTACTGTACATTCTTCTTCTTTTTTCCGGTGCAGAACTCCTGTAAAAATTGTTGAAGGATAAAGACAGCGTCCACCTACTTCATGTTATATTAATTTGACACCTGCAGAAGCGCTCAGCCTATTGTATGAACTTTGAGAATACTAAGATATCTGCTTCTGATTTGGTATTTTTACCAGGAAAATGTCCTTAAATATGTTAATGTTGTATAGTCCAAACTCATTTTCATATTATGAGATTTAAATTGCTTTGAGCATATAGAAGAACTTGCTCGAGAATAACGCCAAAGAAATGCCAGTGAGAAAATTATGATATAGATAATTGAATCAACCATGAGTGAAGCAACTAGTTCCCAGAGACACAAATAGTACAAAGAACATTAAGACTCAGTTTAGGACAAATTCAGCTCTGTAGAAGTCATTTCGGTGTCAAATTTCACCATCTTGGTCAAAATCCTAAGCTTCTCATTGCCTAGATTATGACATTTATAGTTTCTACCAGCTAAACTTCTCATTTTTGGCTTGCTGTTTCTCTCTTTAAAGAATTTTACCTTGGCACCATCGTTCACTTCTTGCAGGCTGCATTTTTATACAATGATAAAGCAATAGTGGACTGATACGCATGTATATATCTGTTGAGAACTTGCAAATTAACTTGGAATTCATTTCGTGTCGTTATCATTCAGCTAGTTCTTTATGTTCTATGCAATGATTTGAGATCTCTTTCCAGGCAAGTGGTAATTGAGTTGTAGGTATAATTTCAATATTCTGTTTTTTGTCGCCTTTAGATAAGAATCCCTTGTCCAATGATTGCCAAATCTTTTTGCTTAGCTAGATTCTTTTGAGTACCTTTTCTCCCTTTTTCATTCACTCACTTTATTTTCTTTGAAGGGAGCCTTGTTGTAACCCATAAAGATTGTTGTCATATGTCCACGAGGTCACAAGTTCGAGTTGTGGAAATAGCCTCTTGCAGACATGTAGGGTAAGGTTACATACAATAGACCCTTGTGGTCTGACCCTTCACAGGACTCACGCTGGAGCTAAGTGCATCGGGCTTCCTTTCACTTTATTCTCTTTCCTTTGCCTATATTTACCCACTTTTGAAATCCTTTCAACCATAACATCTTCAACTTCTGTACTCTCACAAAAGGACCATGACTATACTTTACTGGAGGAAAACTAACTTGTATGTCTTACTGTTACTCCACTTCTTTTGTTACTCTTCTTCCCAAAAGACATGTCCAAACTGTGGTTCTCTAGACGTTCCGTATCCCTTGAGCACGAATCCCAACTGTGGAGACCCTGACTATTCTATCCGTTGTGATCCTCACTCTCACAAGCTCTATTTCGATACCCTTAATGGAAGCTCTTATGTCATTCTCAGAATTATGGCCTCGTTCCAGCGTATGGTGGTGCAACCATCACCTTGGCTGCCTGGTACATGTGTTACACAAGACATGTCAGTGAGTGAGGGACTGTGGTTAAACCAGACTCTTCCGTTCAATGTTACTTCTTCCAACACTATCTTCTTGTTTAATTGTTCTCCTCGGCTTCTGGCATCCCCTTTAAATTGCACACCTTCTAGCTTGTGTCACAAATATCTGCATAGCTCTGGTCATATAGATGCTAAAAGGGAACTTCAGTGTGCAAGTGGTGTTGATCCATGTTGCACATTTATTGCTGGCGGTATGCCCTCAGCATACAAGATACACCTGCATATCTCGGGTTGCCAGGCATTTAGAAGCATCCTACACTTGGATGCTAAGAAGCCGGCAAATGAATGGGAGGAGGGATTGGAAATTCAGTGGTCTCTACCATCCGAGCCACACTGTAAATCACAATCTGATTGCTCTGGAGCTTCTACATGTTCACCTTCTGGTAAAAACGGTGTCTTTCGCTGTTTTTGCAATCGTTATTACTATTGGAACCAAAGTCTAGGAAATTGCATGAAGAAGAAACTTTCTGGTTTTGTGTTAAATATATCTATTGGGATTGCCTTGTTTTTGGTTTTTGCTGTTGTGGTGATTGCAGTGGCTTTGAAGAAATCAGGACAATTCTCAGCCAGGGCTAGGCTTGCCAAGGCAAGAGAAGACATTCTAAAATCAAACAACGGTGGAAAACCGTCCAGGATGTTTTGTCTTAAGGAGATAAAGAAGGCTACAAATGGATTCTCGAAAGACAGAATCTTGGGCCATGGTGGTTTCGGAGAAGTTTATAAAGGCAAGCTTCAAGATGGAATGATTGTTGCAGTAAAGCTAGCCAAAGTGGGAAATGTCAAGAGCACTCAACAAGTACTAAATGAAGTAGGGATACTTTCTCAAGTCAATCACCGGAACCTTGTCAAGCTTTTAGGGTGTTGCATAGAAGCTGATCAGCCTTTGATGATTTACGAGTACATTTCCAACGGAACCCTCCACGATCATCTACACGGTAAGTATTCCACCTTTCTTGACTGGAAAACAAGGTTGAAAATTGCTTCACAAACTGCAGAAGCATTGGCTTATCTTCACTCGGCTGCTTACCCTCCCATATACCACAGAGATGTCAAATCGACAAACATACTCCTGGATAACGAATTCAATGCCAAAGTTTCCGACTTTGGGATATCAAGATTGGCTTGTCCAGGGTTGAGTCATGTGTCCACTTGTGCTCAGGGTACATTAGGGTACTTGGACCCTGAATATTTTCGCAACTACCAGCTAACCGATAAAAGTGATGTTTACAGCTTCGGGGTTGTGTTACTAGAACTTCTTACTTCTCAGAAGGCAGTTGACTTCTCGCGAGATGAAAATAATGTCAACTTGGTTTCTTATGTCATTCAGCAAGAAAACCATGGTTCAGTTATGGAAGTAGTGGACTGGCGTTTGCTTGACGAGGAGCCTTTGACTAAGGTAACGGATAGTATCAACTCGTTCTTGGCGCTTGCACTATTGTGTTTGAGAGAAACGAAGGCAGAGAGACCCTGTATGAAAGATGTTGTTCAGCAACTTCACTGCATAAGTGAAGTAGTTGATCAACAAGAGCCTATTGAGGTTAATTAAAAATATCAGTCCTAGTAAAAAAGTGTCATTGTTCTTGATTTTTGAATATTCATATTAGTGTAAAGAAAGAAGGAGCTTGGCGTAACTGGTAAAGTTGTTGTCATTTGATCAGGAGGTCACGACTTCGAGCTGTGGAAGAACATACTAGGAGCTTAGTGAATCGATTGCCCTTTTTCCTACGAGTCCGATTTTCCTAGATTGGTACCATTTAAGCGGGAAGGAGCTCCCTCACATAGTATTTTCCACTCAACGCCTTAAACCTGAGACTCCTGGTCTTGACCAGGATTCTTATCCATCTCACCATAACTCTCGAGGGGATCAGATGCCTTACTTTGTCCAAAAAGCATGAAAGACAGAGAACTTATGGACTTCAACTATGTGGTCATTATGAATTTTGAATAGAATCTAGTATATTTGTTCATGAACTTTGCAAAAAAGTAAATTTACTTTACATAGCATATTACATTGAAAGTTCCAACCTCATATTACAAGTTTATCTCTTGCTTTACTAGCTTTTAACTCTTCAAAAATGTTATCTTATCTGTATGAAACTTCCCAATAAAGACGCTCGGAAGAGTTTGCTTCAAAAATTCCTTTTAAAAAAGTTTTAATTTAAAAATCATATAATTACTTACATTACTCATCTCGGATGGAGCCAAAGATTGACTATTTTTTTTTTGCCTTGGAGTATGATGGAATAAAGCAAAATGGCTCTTTAAACTATCTGCGCTTTTTTCATTTGTGAAGTAGCAGTTAGTCAATGCAACTTTCGACGCTTCTCATGGGTCATCTGAAAATAGCCGCTTTATGTTTTTAAACATAGGGGTTAGGTTGCGTACATTCGATCCCCCCTCACCTCGCAAGGAGCGGGAGCCTTTTGAGGCATGGGGTATGTTGTTGTTTACTCATCTACAAATACCATCTTAATTACTCCATGTGATGAGAACATAGAAGCATATTTTAGTTTTAACATGTATGAATTTTCACATTATTCAAGAACTCAAATTCATAAATAATTAAAATGTGAAGTCAACAAACATTTTTATTATATTGTATTTATTTAGCAAGGTAAAATATTTTTATTATTTTTTCTATGAGTGGATTCCCAATTTGAGAGGACCACAAGCTCACAACTTGCAATACTTGTGGGGAAATGCTACTTTATTTATTGTTTTGTTGTTTAAAAGAAAAATTAGTTATCCAATTGAAGTCTGACATGCCAGAGCTCAATTCCAAGGACAATGCTTCCAATAAAATTTTATATTCTCAACGTTCGAATTTGAAATCTTAAATTAAGAGTAAAGAAATTCTGAACGATCTCGGACACAATTTATGTTGATCAATGTTTTACTTTCCTTTTTTTTAATGTTTGAAACAGTTTAAATATTCATCATAACAGTTAGACAAGACCATAGAAGACATTCGTCACAACTGATATAAAAAGAAAAAAAAAGTCGTAAGCTTTTTGCAAGAAGACTACTAGTTGGGTTATTAAATTATTAAGGATTTCATGTCAAAATGTATGGCCAAACAAATAACCTTATATGGTTTGATTTGTTCTATTCTATTCTAAATTTTATTGAAATTATCTATTCACGAAATCAAATGACTAATAATTGAAGGTTATAATGAGATGAATAAGTCTATTTATTTTTAATTGAATATTTCGAGTTTAAACCTTTAGAATAAAAATAATTTTTGATACGAAACATTTTCCATTTCCATAATGGTCCTATGTTACATGAATTCGTCATTTAAGCCGGCCGAAAAAAGGAGGAGGAAATAAGGGACCAAAATAAATACTTCTATGAATTAAGTGGGTCTTATTGCCTCTTTCTTAAACTTATGAACTTCAAGTGTAGTTTCCAGACTCTATTTTAAATTTATATATATATACCCTTTTATTTAGTTTTCGAATTTGGCGGCTAAATTTTGAAAATCTTGAAGAAACTCCCGCCAAAATCACTCTTGAATCAAATTTTCGCGAAGCAGAAATCAATTTACTCTTGAATTTTCAACTTCTTAGGTAGGAACTCAACTACGTAATCTTCAATACGAGAAGAAAAAGTTGTGTAAGCAATTTCTGGGTTTATGCACATTACATGTTTGATGAAATGCTTCAGTTGACTCAGATTTTCATTATTTTCACCATTTTGACGATTTTTTTGTTAAATCTGAAACACCCAAAGAGATTTTAAAGGATTTAAGCAAACCCAGATCCTCAATTTCAAATTCTCAACCTATTTTTATGGTAATTATTCACTGAATTTTCCTCCGAGTTGAAAAAGATCAACAAACTGTTGCTATCATCCATGTCTTTCTTCTGTGTTGATTGCTAACTTGAACTGGTTGGCAAAATGAGGTCTTTATGTGTTTGGGTTTTTAAATATATCAAAATTTGCAATTCAAAAACTTGATAGTAAAGAGTACTTGTTTTTTTCGTCTTTTATCTGAAGAAATATTCTCCTTTTATGTTATAGCTCAAGTAATTTACTGTCATTAGATCAGAATTGTTCATTTAACAAGCGGTATTAATTCCGTAACTCCTTAGAGAAATTATTTGATATTAGTTATGTCGATAGTTGCTTAAGTACGATTTCATTTTTCAATTTTAAGCAATTTTGGATTTACATGTTTGAGGATGCTTCGGTGACTGCAGGTTTAATTTTGATTGGTGCTTGACCTATTTGAATCGGGAGAAATGTATGGGAAGAAGGGGAGAGAATTAGTTCAAGAACTTGCAGGGAGTGAACCTGGGCAGCTTGCAGCTTATAATGTATGCAATTTATTCTTTAATTGATTCAGCTCACTAGAAATTAAACTGCATGCAGTTTAATCATTTGCGTTATTGCCATGTAGGTTGTGAAAATTGTATACATGATAGGCGTTGAGTCTCTGATATTTGACGTTATCTTCTTGCAGCTATTGTTATGAATGTTAATATAAATATGCAAACATCTTGCATTTAGAATATATATGGGTTCACATATGAGAAATAAGGTCACCAGGTGGATGTTTGTCATTGTGTTGTAATGCTGTACTGGTTTTTTCGTACATCCAAAATGTTGATCCTGTTATTAACAGGACTATACATGTAGTTCTACTTCTTTTAAGGAGTTTTATTAGAAAATGAGTGATCATAGGTACTTATTACATTAAGTTAATGTTCTGCAGGGTTAATTTCTTTGCTGCTACTCGATTCTTATGTACATTTTGACTCATTACGTATTTGGTTTGGTATTTACTTAGAGTTTTATACTTAAAGAATGTTTCTTGTTCGGTGCAGACTGACCTAGTTATGCAAGTACTTGAAGAATGTAACAGCCATTTCCTGCACCTCAATTCCTTGGTGAGGTATATCTAACATGTTCCTTGTGTTTTTCCAAGCTTTCTGTGTTTGTTATTCATCTCTTTCTGCAACCCCTACTGCTGTATAACCCATAACGTGCTATTTGTTACGGTAGTTAGATAGCTTCTTAGTGATTCTTATTGTTGCAAATATTTTACAGAACAAGTACACCTCATGTATTTTCTTAACTGATATCCTGAATTCTGTCCTATACCAGTTAGCTTTGCATATGCTTTTCTTCTCCATAATAATCGTGTGTCATCATGCTTTATTTTCTGAAGTTTTTGCTTAAATGGTGCCATTGGAAGTTATGTCTTGGTTTGGTGTAGCCATTACATTCTTTCAGCTAACTCTCGTTAAGCTCTTATTTTTGTCGTTCTGTGTTGTCTGCTCTAAATATTAACTCAACCCTATTTCCCTTCCCCACAACCATGTCAGAAATTCAATGGAGTGTTAAGCACCTAACAATTTTCAACTATACAATACAATGAAAAATCCTTGAAAGAGTCCCTTTTTGTAGTTTTTGTTTCTTTATCTTGCACAAAAAATGTACAGCGACCTATTTATAATCTCACCATAAAGAAAAAGCTCTCTGCCTTGTTGATGTTTTAACTCCAAACTATCTAAAGAATTAGAACTAAGAAAACCAACTAAGACGGAAGGAGAAAACAAAAGGATTGAGTATAAAGAACTAGAATAAAAAAAGGAAATAATAGGAAGAACGTAGTCTTTCTGTGTCCCAGTTAAAACCCATATTGTTTCTTTATCAGTTGTCCCAAGAAACTTAACGTCTACCTTGAAGATCAAATGAAGGTGAATGGCTCCTTGGAGAAATTCAAATAACAACCAGGAATTTAATTAACCATCTTACCTGTGTAGATGATGGCCAGGCCGCCAAGCTATGAGAAGCATAAGATTAAGAGTTTGAATAACCATCAATAGTAGGCAAGAAGAAATAAGAATCCATATTACACATGAAGATCCATTACTGTCCTAAGAAAGAGGAATTAGTTTTGGCTAAAAACAAAGAACATCCTTATAGCACTGAAAAGATAAAGCAACGAGGAAAGGAAGTAGAAGACGAACTCAAGTTGAAATAGATCCTGCCCTTTGTTGTCCCTCCTGCAGTGCTATGTTCAGCCCTAAAAGGGTCTAAGAAGCAGTATTTGTCTGATAGCAACTTGGCGCTGTGCTCCTATTTGTCTGATGGCATCCAGGCTCTTTTGTCTAGCACCTAAGAACTGGAGCCTCAAGGTTTGTGCCATGGTAGTGCCTGGCACTAAGCTCTCAGAAGATTTGTCTCTTATAGCACCCAGGTGCTGTCTTAATATTTCCTGAAGCTTTCAACTTTGCTGCTTCTGGGCCAATTAAGTACAGAGTGTTACATGTTAGGTTGTGGAGCCTGATGATTATATCTATGTACTGTGCTCAGAAACATGTCCGACGCACCCCGGAAGGCTCCAAAATGGTCAGTGCACTGTAGCAACGGTCAGGGCACTATAGCAACGACTAGAAATGGTACTATAGCAACGACTAGGGCCTTTTGAAAGTTGTATAAATAGGAGGGCCATTTCATTTGTTAGGCATCCAGAAATCCAACAATCTTACAAGCAAGTAAGAATTGTAAAGCATTTCCCAAATAATCTCTGTGTATAAATGTATTCTGTGTAATTGTCTGGATATCATTAATATATATATCCTACCGCCGTGGAGTTTACCCATTGGGCGTTACCATGAAAGCAACTTTCTCTCTCTTCACGAATTTTCTCTGCCTTTTCTCTAGGAAGAACTTCTTCTTCCTCAATCTTTCTTCTTCTTCTTAGATCTTCAGATCATATTTCCTAACAGACAAAGCATAGTAGTGCGATGTTTGATAGGGATCTTGGCTTAAAACAATGGGTGAGCAATTCGCTCCCAAATGTAATAATGGAAGTTGTCGACACCAACTTAATAACACCACAGGACAATCACTTGGAGAAAAAATGAGATTGTGTGGTATCCATCATGAGAGTAGCAATAGATTGTTGTGTTGAATCTCCTAAAGGAAGAATTGACATGAAAGATGTTGAAGCGAGGTTAAACACCATCAAGATTTAACTTTTTGAATGTTGAACAAGTTCTTATAAGAAACTTTTTTCTGAATTATCTCGTGTGTAACCAATGCTTGCAATAACATTTAGCCTACAAATAGGCTATAGTATTGCATCTTTCATCACAACGAGAACAAACATTAGAAAATCTTTCCTATCAACATAGAGGACAAATATTATGTATGCCTTTCCCATCTTGATTTTATGAAGTGGTTTTAGTCTAATTCCTCATTACCTTAGTTTATGTTCCGTTTTATCGTTGATAGAAGTTAATATATATGACTTGGTATAAAAGATATGTATAATATGTCCCGATTCCTCCTTGGGTGCTCTATTACTGTCTTTATCTCTTAAGTCAAATTTCATTTTGCTTCAATTGCTTTTGGATTGCTCTTAATAATTATTTTGTCCTGGTCTCAACTTTCTTTATGACTTCATCTCGAGTCTTACTCTATTACTCTTGTAGGTTAAGAACAAGTGGACAACTAATATGGGTTAGAAAAAGTACAATATTAATAAAATATAATTAAACAAAAAAAATTGTGATAAAAGAATAGCTCGTTACGTTTGAGTCTCAAAATCTAAATGTTAGGACAAAAAGAAAAAAGGACTCGTAAACCTAACAAGTGAGTGTAGTTGGCAGTTAGAACTCAAAAGAAGTTCCAGTAATAAATGTCGTTGCTTTGTTAATTTGTTTCAATCGGCAAAAAGACTCTTTGAATAAAAACCAAACTCTGTTTCACAAACAAAAGGCGAAGAATGAAACTTTTCGTCAAATAACATTAATTACACAACCATCAACCTTCATCTATATACCTAATACAACCCAATACTGGCCATCTAACATGTGTATGTAAGACAAAATTAAAAGAGCCCTTGAGCCCGTCAGAAGGCTATTTCATGAGCCCAACTTCAATGTGCACGTTCTAGCTATTATGGGCATCAAAACAAAAATCAATACTAAGCGAGCTCCTAGAGAACATTTGGCTCAAACTTTGCTTAAGCATCCTCGGTTCTCCAGCGTGCAGGTATCAATGCAATAGCTGAATGTTAAATTTGATTTTTCCAATGATCTATTTTTGTAGGTAGAGCAAATCCACATTGCATGTTTTATAAGACGACAAAATTAAAAAATAATCTTTAGTTTAATGTCACAAGATTCAAAAGTTTTCTTTTTACCGTTTTAACCATGTTTCATTCCTTGCAGGTGGTTGATGAGGAAAAAGGTGGAGAAATGAAATGGGTGCGGACAAAGGTGGACGTAGATCAGCACATGGTGGTACCACAAATTGATGAACAAAACCTTCAGGAATCACCAGACAAATTCGTGGAGAACTATATTCAGAATCTTAGCAAAACCACTCTTGACAAATCGAAACCTATGTGGGAACTCCATCTTCTTAACATCAAAACATCTGACGCTGAGGCTGTTGCCATTTTCCGAATCCACCATTCACTTGGAGATGGCACCTCTCTTCTTTCCCTTCTATTGGCGTGTACTCGCCAAACTGCTGATCCAAATAAAGTTCCAACTATTCCTGGAAATAAAAAGAGGCTTACTAATTCCTCAAAGCATTCCACTAAGGGATTCCGGCAATATGTTACAAAAATATGGTCTTTTATGAAATTGTTTTGGTACACAATAGTGGATGTATTGATGT
Source organism: Solanum clarkiae (assembly GCA_011800125.2). NCBI lineage: Eukaryota > Viridiplantae > Streptophyta > Magnoliopsida > Solanales > Solanaceae > Solanum > Solanum clarkiae. The sequence goes on along the minus strand of JAABOM020000110.1, from coordinate 2,706,763 downwards.
TTATGGCTACGATTATGTTCTTGAAGGACACAACAACACCGATTAAGGGTAGCCCTGGTTCTGAATTTAATCCTAGGCGACTTGTTTACATGACAGTAAGTCTTGACGACATGAAACTGGTGAAAAATGCATTGAATATGGTAAGTCCAAACAAATTAATTCTATGTACGTTGTAGGAACGTCCTTCTCTTCAATTCTGAAATGTAGATGTTAATTTTTGTTTGATGTTGTTATTGGACTTTGTGATTTCTTGCACAGACAGTAACTGATGTCGCTTTAGGAATAACTCAAGCTGGTTTATCTATCTCTCTTAATAAGAGATATGGTAAGTTTCTAATGGCATTTTTGTTCAATTTCACGTAGTTTAAAAGGGCATTTTTGATTCTTTTACGATTTTATTACGGTTTTTGCAGGTGAGTGCAAGAAAGACAGGGGAGCAACAGAGAAACACAATAATCTTCCGAAGAACATTAGACTCAGATCAACTATATTTATGAACCTAAGACCGGCAGTTGGAATTCAGGTGATGGCATAGATTCAAATTTTAAATAGCAGTTAAATCGTCTTAGCTTATGTACTTTCAAATGAAGTAATTAACATTTGTTTTGGGCTTCCTTTCATTTAATTAACTAACAAATAGGCTTTAGCGGATATGATGGAGAAAGACACTGAGGCAAAGCGGGGGAATTGGATTGGTTTTGTTCTTCTACCATTTAAAATTGCATTACGAGATGACCTGTTAGATTATATCAGAGAAGCTAAGGCAACTATTGATCGAAAGAAAAATTCTCTTGAAGCTATCTTCACATTTTCCATTTCGGAATTAGCACTCAAAATCTTTGGATTAAGGTAATTAACGACATCTCACGACTAATGTTCATTCTTAAGTCTTGATCCTACATAAGAGATCTCTTCATTGCAAGATTTGACCCTTTTACAGACATCAAGTTCGTTATCACACAAAATTATGACCTATACAACAATGTGCTTTTCCTGTTTGCCTGGTCCACAAGAAGAAATTGGCTTATATGGGCACCCTTTGGCGTATATTGCACCTGGTTCTTATGGTCAACCTCATGTAAGTATTTTGCTCATACTAATTTCAAGTTCTTGCTTCCCTTTTTTGTCAGCTTCAAGTTCCATAAGCCCAAATCTTCATTTCAGGCATTGATGATTAATTGTCAAAGCTACGTAAACAAGATGACTTTTGTTCTATCAGTAGATGAAAGCGTGATTCCTGATCCACATCAACTTTTAGACGATCTTGAACAACCTCTAAAGCTAATCAAAGATGCTGTGGTACATAAAGGTCTTTACAATGACTAGAAAATGATGGTTGACAACATATACCATAATGTTTAGTTTGCACTTCTAGTGTTATGGCTCAAATGTAACCATTCTTTTTCTTGTAAGGAAGTATCTTGTTGATGATAATATACCCAGTGCAATGTTACTTATCAATGTCATGATAATCATTTATATTATACTCAAGTTATGACCATTTGAATCAATGACGGATCGAGGAACTTTCTTTAGGGGATTCGAAAAATAAAAATATAATGTTTTGAGATTTCAGTAACATCGTGGACTGTATTCCACAATCACAAAACTGAGATCCCCGGACAGTAACTGAAAGGTGCAAATCAAGCTCTCATATTGCAATAAATCACAAACACCAAAAACTTAAACAGTGTATGAATTATCTGTAAGTAGGAATTGCTTCTTCCTCTACATCTCACGAAGATCACATCATTCTAATTGTACTCCAGCTATTGAGAAACTACGAGAAAAGGACTAAAATAGTCCATTATCTTTGATCTTGGACTCAAAATCATCCATATTCTTTTACTTGCATCACTAATAATACACAATGTTTATGAGAAAAGGACTAGAATAGTCCATTATCTTTGGGCTTGGACTCAAAGTCATCCATGTTCTTTTACTTGCATCACTAATAATACACAATGTTTACGAGAAAAGGACTAAAATAGTCTATTATCTTTGGGCTTGGACTCAAAGTCATCCATGTTCTTTTGCTTGGAGCATTAATAGTACACAATGTTTACTACAGTGGCGCAATTTTGGTCATCCTCCAAATTTTTTTGTTAATTTTTAACAGAATGTTTCGGCTTTGAATGCAAAATATGATTTTCCAGTAACCTAGATAACATGATAAATATCATTAATAACCAATAAATTTTGGAAGTTCTTTCACACCAGTATATCCATATTTTGAAGATACAATTTTTTTACCGAAAGTATTCTATTAAAATTTAACAAAAAAATTGGAGAATAACCAAAAGTATAGCACTGTTGTAAACATCGTGCACTATTAGTGCTTCAAGCAAAAGAACATGGATGACTTTGAGTCCAAACTCAAAGATAATGCACTGTTTTAGTCCTTTTATTTTAAACATTGTGTACTATTAGTGCTCCAAACAAAAGAAAATGAATGACTTTGAGTCCAAGCTCAAAGATAATGAACTATTTTAGTCCTTTTCTCGAGGAACTACTATTACTTTTGCAAACTTAATCAAACGGAGAAACAGAGACTTAAGATAAAGAGAAGATAGAAAATCAAAATCCTGGCAATGTTATAGTTGAGTGCAGCAGAAAAAAGAGAAATATGTTACTGAGAAAAAGGAATCCTATTTTGGAGATTTATATGGAGCAGTTTTACAACAATGGAGAAGTTAGTATAGAACATAAATATAGAGTTGTTATGTTGAGGGAAGGGAACTTAATTGCTATTAAGTAGGACTTGAATAACACCCGTGACTGTTATGTTTAAGAGAGGGTAGTTAATTGTTGTTAAGATAGAATTTAACACTCAATAACCATTTAGTTGAAGGGTAAATACTACTCTAAAAGGGGGCTGTTAAACTTCAAAATATAGCTTGAACGTGTATTGACCATTAAAATAGGAGTCAATCCCTGTATTGTAGCATATAAATAAGGATTAAGGAGTGAGTAAATTGACCATTAAAAGACTAAAGAGGGGACTGGAAATGTGGTTTGAGGGACAGAGAATTTGAAGAGGGAACTTTAATTATTTTATTACTATTTCCTTAGTAATTAAATACATAATTTGTGTCATTTAATTATTTTATTATTATTTCATTCATAAGTAAATTCATAATTTGTGTCCTTTTTTAGAAGTGGGATAAAATGGTAATTCAACTTTAAGGGTTGGAACTTTCCACTTTTAATAATACTAGATAGTGACCAATCATAGACAATCCAATCCAATCCAGTCTAATCAAATCAAAGTACTATCAGGACCTATTTGGGAGTCTTTATAACCGACAACCATCATGTATGAGCTGGTGATGATATAACAAAGAGGTGTCATTGCCCAACCGTCCAATATCTTGCCAGGGCAAGGGACACTTAATAATCAATCAAGCTTCTTTAAGGACTTTAGAGGTATGATCCTTATCAATCATCCTATGTTGGCAGCATAGTTATTGAGTTTGAGTTGGACTTACTCTTACTTAATTTGGTGCTCAATACTCCTCCCAAGACTCAACGCGCATAAAACAATCAATCCAATCAATGAGTCTTTTAAGAACTCTTATCAAGCTATCACAATCAAGCCTTTCGGCCTATCAATCATCCAATCAGTTCTTAAATCACGTCTTTCAAGAGTGGTTTAGAAAATCCTTATGAATACCCATCAATATAGACCAATCATTGAGTCAATTATGAAGACTCTCGAGACCATCAAGTTCTATTAACATCATCATCATACTCAATTACAATCATGTTATTAAGGCTCTAGACTCAATCCCTAGGTTCATTCATGTAATCTTTTATGAAGTAACATATAGGATTTATGAAATAAATTATGTAAAAATATGTGTTCAGTAAATCAAGTTCATGATAATCATCAACATATAAGAATACATAGAAAATATATATATATATATATATATTACGAGAAAACATTCAAAGAAACATGCATGGACACTCAATACTTCCACATTCTATTACCATCAAGGGAGGCATATGAAAGAACAATTTAATGCTTTAGTTAGCCTTACATACCTGATATGAAGGTAGATAATCAATATGACAAGATTCTGTCTTGAATTCCTTGAATCCTAGCTCTTTTCTCCTTCTTTAGTCCTAAGCCTTTAGTTAGGTGTAACATCCGGCGAAATTACTAAAATTCCCCTAGAATGGAATCATGCGCTTAACACGTCTTACCAAGATCAGATGAAAAATTCAAATCGGATTTTGCAATTAGCATGAAAGACTGGGTTGGAAAGTGGTCTCAACCCGATTTTAGAGTAACCGAATCGAAAAATAATTTTTCGATCCAAAAACCAAGACAATGAGGGTGTGCTTTGGGGCCACGACGTGTACCTGTCGTGGACCCACACTTATATTTATTTTTAGTTTTTCAATTTTTGACAAGGATTGGATTCCAAAATTACACAGGTGTGCGGTAGGTCCGCGTCACGGACATGTTCTCCTGACCTGTTCCACCAAAGTTCAAAATTTTAAATCTTTTGAGGGGCATTCTAGACATTTCCCAACCCCTCCTAAACTCAAAAAAAGATCAATTTAGGTTGTTTTGATGAGTAAATAGGGTCTAAAACCCCATTCTAAGTCCTTCTTTGTAGCACTTGAAAGTTAGGGCTTGAGAGTGAAGAAAGAAGAACATGAGATTGGAGAATTCAAGGAGAATTCTTGACAGTTTATTTGAAGAGCTTTATTCCATTGTATGTAAGGCTAAACTAAAACCATGAGATTGTTCTCTCATGTTCCCTATAGATAGTCTTAGATGAGAGTTGAAGGTCCTTGAGTCTATATGCGTGAATCTTGATTATTGTCTTGAAAAATTATGTTTTCTTTCATGTACATTCATATGTTGATGATCATCATAAACTTGTTTCTTGAATTGTATATTTTTCATGAGATATTACATAACTCTACATGATAATTTTGAAAGCATGCATGAATAGGGATAGGATTAAGTCTAGAGCCTTGATTGAGAACGTATATTGTGACGGTGATTGTGATTGTGAGGTGAGAATGATGATAAGTTGATAGCATGTGAGGGTCCATAAGTCTTCCCAAATGAACTGTAGTGATTTATATATTCGATTGTTCCCTAATAATCATTCTAAACCTTGAGCTATTGATTAAAATATTGAAATGAGATGATTAGAGTCTCTATGAGACCGATTGAAAGATTGTGCCTCCATGAGGCTGATTGAGATGATTGGATTGAGATAGTTTAATTGGATGGATTATTTTATAAGCATTGAGTCATGGGAGGTGTATTGAGAACCAAAAGAGTAAGAATTGAACCAAATCACACTCGTCAAACTACGTAGCTAAGCGTAGGTAAGGACTAGGACAACCACATCATATTTTGTTGAGGTCCTCTCTGATTAGAAGTCTCTGAAATCAATAGAAGACTTATAGATCTGCTTTCTCCATTTGGACTTGTCCTTATGGTTTCAATTCGTTCTCTACCTGGCAAGTACTAAATGGTTATGGCAACATCAGTATGATTGTTGTACGATCACTGGCTCATAAATGATTGTTGTCGGATAAGAGAAACTCCCAAAAAGTTTCCACCTTGAGTACTCTGAGTCGAGATAAGATGAGATGAGTTGAGATGAGTCTTTTTGAGATGAGTCTGATTTGATTGATGAGTTGATTGGTTGATGGGTCATATATCTACTATTTATTCTTGCTTTAGATAGACATTTGACATATTGATTGGTTTCTATATTTAGTTGATTGTTATTTCTCTACTATGCTACCTTATGTAGATACACAAGATAGAGATCATCAGCAGACGTATTGTTAAGGATCTTTGGATGTTCAGCGGATTGGTGAGCCTCCCCTACTTCTAAGGATTCATTTACTTTTATTTTCATCATGCTTTAGAGTTAGAGTTGCTTAACTTTTATTTTGATTTAGGTAGCCATGGGTCCGTCATTGGCACCACCTAATAGTGATAGAGACTTCATAGACTAGAGTCGGATGTTGATGTTGGAACTTATAAGCTAGTTTCTTTCTACTGGCCTTTCATTATATTATTATTTGAGGCTAGATGATGAGATGTTCCTATTTATCTCCTTATGTCTTCCCCTGATTAGTGGAATGTATTAATGAATGAATGTGATGAGGCCAAATAAATCACTTGGGGACTAGTAATAGCTTCTTGGTGCCGGCCACGTCTTGGGTCCCCTCCCGGGGGGTGACAAACTTGGATCAGAGCACAAGTTCAAGTGTATTAGGGACTCTATGACGCTGTGTCTATAGGAACTTATTTATGGTTGTGAGGGCCCCACTTCTATAATGAGGGATTATTGACATTTAGGTAAAGTTTTCCTTCTTTCAGATTTTGAATCATGGGGTAGTGCTAATTATTAAGAAATCTATGATGATTCGTGCATTGCTCTAAACCTTTCGACTATGTCTCATCTATGAACTGATAGAGACAGTAATGTTCCAACTCTTACAAATGAGATCCCTTGCAATAAAGTAATCAAAATGGTAGAGAGACTGCACCAGACTTGAGAGAAGCCGACTAGTGTGATAAGTTGATTGACTAGAAAGAGTGCACTATTACTCACATGGATTGTGCATTGGGTTAGCTCTAGATGTACCCCAACCTTCTTATTCAAAACTTGTTTATGATGTTACCCAAGAGAGAGAAAATTATGTCTCTAAAGAGTTTATTGCTACCACCTAAGAGTGAGATGTGAGGTTTTATAAACCCTGAGTAGAATTGAATCATCCCAGAGTTAGAAGGATGATGATTGAAAGAAAGGGACGAGATAGCAAGAGTGATGGCTGATTGAGGCTTGTGGTTAAAGTTATGTACCTATTAGGTAAGTAATGAGGTGATGTGTTGATTGTCATAAGTTTGATGAAAGTGTAGTAAGTACCCTATGATTTTAATGATGAGATATAGAGGAAGAGTTATTGTTAGAATGTGATAGACTGTGCTCAAAATAAAAGGAAGTTTATGTTGAAGTGCAGATGTTGAATAGGGGAAGGGAGTGCTTTCACTGTGATAGATCTAAATTATGCTTATGATTTTTAAGTGTGGGTTCATGAGATTCATTGAGTTATGAACCTTAGTAAGATAAGGAGATATGACTGAATAGGTGAGTGGTACTGAGTTGTAAAGAAAGTGATGCTATGGTAGAGTACAAGTGCCCTTAGGTAAGATGAGTGAAACGAGGGTAGCTCAATAGATAAGAAGAGACTTGAGATGTGCATCTATGATTGCATAAAGATGTGTGAAGCTCTAAGATATGACGACTATAAGAATCTAGATAATGTATTTGAGTTTTCAATATGGAGTAGGCTGATGTGAGCATTATTTGTCATCCCGAGCAACTAAGTTGATTAGGGCATATGGATAGATGATGATGATTTTTTCCCTTATAGTCTAAGTCTTATATAAATGAGTTTATGAGAGCACAAAAGTTGAGCGTTAGCAAGCAAAAGAAGATGTTAGATTGTAAGAGTTGTGGAAAGTGGTTCTGTACGCCACTAAGAGCAGCAAATATAGAGAAAGATAGCCATAGAGACAAGAGGAAGATGGGAGTGGTATCTTTGAAGAGAGTCGTAGTGGCTAATTTATTATGTGACTATAGAATGATTGAAGAGTTTAAGACATTCTTGTGGATAGTGATTCCCTGATCGTGTAGATATATATATGTATAACTTAGAAAGGTGAATTGATTCACAAACTTAAAGAGACGACCCTTGATCTAAGGGGGAGATTCCATGAGAAATCGAAGTAGATATTGAGTTTGATAGAGATGGACTGATCGAGATGAGACATCATTTCCTTGCCATAATATATGTTCCTTATTCTTTCATTGAGGTGAGCTCTATTCACGTCTAGTATATGAATGTCATGCCCATGGCCTTGTCCCATATACCACTTGCTGATTGTTATTTATGTTGGGTTATGAGGACGAAAAGTGATGAGTTCATTCATTAATTTTGATCTTACCCCATAGATCTAAGTGTTTCCACCCTTATGTTGAATGAGATGTGATCTGGGTTTTACACTACGTATAGTTCTGCGAACTCATAATAAGTCTTGATAGATGAGGGAGATTGTACTTCATTATGAATGTCCTCAGATAAGATTTCTTGATTGAGTCGTGCTAATGATTGTTCATTCCAAGTTCTTTGAGTGATCCTGTCTTCCCATGTCTTGATAAAAATGTTGATGATAGTAGAGGAGTGATGGCTGATGGGAGAGAGTGAGAGTTCTTCATTCTAATATAATCTTATGCATACACTGACCTTCAGCTTGTTATACCATTATTGATGGTCGAATGTTAAGATGACGAGTTCCCCTTGGTCCAAATAGTGATACTGATAATAGTAGACGGAGAATGAGGGCTGAGAAGGAGTGAACGTATCCTTATTGCAACATTGGTGTTGTACTTGTGTCATGTAAGGATAGGGATAGTAAGGAGGAGAGAGATGAGATCTTATGATGTGCAATAGATAGGTAAGAATATGATAGTGTGTCTTTGAGTGGGAGCTCATTGAATGGTGGAGGTAGAAGTGCTAAGTAGGCTTGAAATTCTAAGACAGAGTTGAAGCGGGTTAGAGTGATAGGCTTGAATGCATGGTTATTGTTATGCTAGTATTGATGAAAGACTATCGAAGACTTCATGATAGCGAAGTAGTGAAGAGGACTAGTGATCTTTTAATGAAAGCCCCTGTGGAAGTATAGATCTAAGTATTGAGGATTAGCTTTGTATGAATATGATCATCTTAAGGGTAGCACCTTGAGGCTCAAAAGCAGGCTTGAATGGAATAAGAGAATGTGGATAGGTAGAGAGTTGAATATGAGCTATAATCTTAAGTTGACAGAATAGAGTATCACAAAAAGGAGCACAATTGAGATGAGGTGCTAAGCTTGAGAGTTGTACATAGAGTCTTATGTATTGATGGCCCCATTCTCGATTAGAGTCGATAGTTTCCTTCCTGAGTCGAAGGATTGATTGTCAAAGTGTTTAGACAATTCGAATGAATTGAGTTTCGATATTTCATTAATGCTTGATGCTGAAAATGTCTAAGAGAATATCTCTACTCTGGATCTGAACCGATTTGTCTATTTTGAGTGATTTGTGATCATCCGAATGGGTCGATAGTTTGATTTGTTGAGTGATTGATTAGAAGAGTCTTGATCGGTATTCATGCCTAATGATGAGAATGTCGAAGGTGACGTCCTTACCCTTAACTAAATTGATTGTCTTTTCTTGAGTTAATTGCCTATTCTTGAGCCTGAATAGAGATTGTTGATGGTGATGAGAAGTCGAAAGATTGATTGATAAATGTGAATGTTAAGATGCGTTTTGATTCTATTCGTGCCTTGATATCCACCTTTACTCATCATTCGAGGACGAACGATTCCAAGGTGGAGATGATGTAATGCTTGGGTAAAGTTACCAAAATGCCCCTAGAATGGAATCGTGCGCATAACTCATCTTCCCAAGCTCAGATGAAAAATTTGAGATTGGATTTTGTGATCAGCATGAAAACTGGGTGGGAAAGTGGTCTCGATCAGATTTTATAGAAACCAGATCAAAAAATAATTTTTCGATCCAAAAATCAAGACAGTGAGGGTGCATATTGAGGTCGCGATGTGGACTTGTCGCGAACCACAATTATATTTTTTTCAATTTTTGACGGGGATTGGATTTCCGAAATTACATAGGTGCGCAACAGGTCCGCGTTGCGGACATGTTCCCCCTACCTGTTCCACCGAAGTTCAAAATATTAAATCCTTTGAGGGGCATTCTAGACTTTTTCCAACCCCTTCTAAACTCAAAACATGATAAATTTAGGTCATTTTCATAAGTAAATAAGGTCAAGAACCCCATTCTAAGTCCTTCACAACACTTGAAAGTTAGGGTTGAGAGAGAAGAAAGAAGAACGTGAGATTGGAGAATTCAAGGAGAATTCTTGACGGGTTATTTGAAGAGCTTTATCTCAGGTATGTAAGGCTAAACTAGAAGCATGAGATTGTTCTCTCATGTGCCCCATAGATGGACTTAGATGAGAGTTGAAGGTCCTTGAGTCTACATGTGTGAATCTTGATTATTTTCTTGAAAAATTATGTTTTCTTTCATGTACTTTCATATGTTGATGATCATCATAAACTTTTTCTTGAATTGATTATTTTTCCTGAGATATTGCATAACCCTACATGATAATTTTGAAAGCATGCATGAATGGGGAAAGGATTGAGTCTAGAGCCTTGATTGAGAATGTAGATTGTGATGGTTATTGTGATTGTGAGGTGAGAATGATGATAGGTTGATAGTATGTGAGGGTCCATGAGTCTTCCCGAATGAACTCTAACAATTTGTCTATTTGCTTGTTCCCTAATGATCATTCTAAGCCTTGAGCTATTGATTGAGATATTGATCGATGAGATGATTAGAGTCTCTACAAGAATAGTTGAAAGATTGTGCCTCTATGAGGCTGACTGAGATGATTAGATTGAGATAGTTTGATTGGATGGATTTTTTTATGAGCATTGAGTCATGGGAGGAGTATCGAGCACCAAAAGAGTAACAATTGAACCAACTTGCACTCGTCAAACTACGTATCCAAGCGTAAGTGAGGATTAGGACCACCATATCATATTGTGTTGAGGTCCTCTTTGAATAGAAGTCCCTGAAATCCATAGAGAACTTATGGATCTAGTGTCTCCATTTGGACTTGTCCTTATCGTTTTGATTCATTCTCTACCTGGCAAGTATACAACGGATGTGGCAACAACAACATGATTGTTTTCTAATCACTGGCTCATAAGTGATTGTTGTTAGATAAGAGAAACTCCCAGAAAGTTCCCACCTTGAGTACTCTGAGTCGAGATGAGATGAGATGAGTTGAGATGAGTTGGATTTGATTGATGAGTTGATTGGTTAATGGGTCACATGTGTACTCTTTATTCTTGCTTTAATTAAGATAGACATTTGACATATTGATTGGTTTGTATATTAAGTTGATTGTTATTTCTTTATTGTTCTACCTTTTTTGATTTCACTCAGTTATTTTACATATCGTACATTTCATGTGCTGACACTACTCTGGTGCTTCATAATTTTATGATGTAGATACACGGAATAGAGATTATCAGCTGGCGCATTTTGAGGATATTTGGACGTTCAGTGGATTGGTGAGCCTCCCTACTTCAGAGGATTCATTTACTTTATTTTCATCATGCTTTAGAGTTAGGGTTGCTTAGGTTTTATTTTGATTTAGGTAGTCATGGGTCTGTCATTTTCACCACCTAATAGTGATAGAGGCTTCATTGACTAGAGTCGGATGTTGATGTTAGAACTTGTGAGCTAGTTTCTTTCTACTAGCCCTTCATTATATTATTATTTGAGACTAAATAATAAGATGTGACCATTTATTTCCTTATGTCATCCGCTGATTAGTAGAATGTATGAATGAATGAATGTGATGAGGCCAAGTGGTTCTCTTAGGGACTAGTAATAGTCTCTGTATGCCGGCCACGTCTTGAGTCCCCTCCCGAGGCGTGACATAGGATGCATAGAAGGCTTAGGAATGGGTTTAAGAACCCTTTTCAGGTTGAAAATAACTTATATTGGTTGTGGATTATGTCTAGGAGGGGTAAGAAAAAGTCTGGAATGCCTCTAAAATAATTGAAAATTTTGAACTGTCGGGGACCCAATCCGCCTACGGACCTGGTCCCTCATAGTACATTCTCTTAAAAAAAGAATTTCTAATCGAATTTCTAATCCCGTCATAAATAATCGAACCACAATTAAGTGAAAATATGCAGCAAGTCTGCTACATGGAGGTGTCTTGCACTCTGCTAAAAGTTGCATTTTACCTCCAAAAAATTAATTTATGATCCGATTCGTGTAAAATTCAACCGAGCCACTTTTTCACTTAATTTTTCATGCTGGTCATGATTTCAGCCTCGGATTTCCCAAAAAGGTTTGGAATCATGCGTTATGCGGGCAAATCTCTTGTCTAGGGGTATTTTGATAAATTTACAGGGTGTAACACCCTGGGTCAATTAGTTTGATCCTCAGAATGGCCTCCTTGATTGCTACCATTCCTTTGATTGGAACATGATGTATTGGTATTTTGATTGGAGTTCCGATTGGTAGTTACTGGAGGTTTAGCAACAAAGTTCTCCATGATTGGCGCCATAGTCTGGGATGATGGACGGGTCAAACGAGCTTCAAAATTAGCCAACTTATCATGAAGCTCTTGAAGGTTATGGCTGTTTCACGAGCAAAAAGTGCCGAGGCAATGCTATCATATATAGAAGGAAGGCCATGTACAGCATGAAGAAAAACTTCATCAGCGATGATGTGAATACCAACTGAAGCAAGCTTGGTGTGAATCTATTTGATTTTCTACAACTACACAGTAATAGAGAGATTTTCCTTTTAAATAGTATTCAAATCTTCTCTCAAACTCATTATGCGAGCTTGTGATAGCTTCACATAGGTTGTGCCAAGGTTTTGCCAAAGCGCACAGGAAGTTTCATCAACAGTAGCTAAGGGTATAATTTATGGTGAAACTTCTAATGAATTGGTCTTGTCATTTATAGATAGGGTTAGTTACGGTAGATGGTGGTTCATTTACAAACTGAAGAAAATCATAGGCAGTGACCAGTGCTTTCCATTGATATTGCGAAGATTGGTAGTTGGTGATAGTGAGTTTCAATAGAGCTTGGACGTAGCATTGATGGACATAAGTTGGTCATTATTATTCAAGGAATTGATGTTGTTAGAGGATGCCACAGTATTTGGAGTAGTTTCATTTGTTAGAGTTGGGAGGGAATCATAAGTGTTATTCAAAGGAATTATGGCTACTAAAAATTAAAATAAATTATCACCCAGAATACTTTTTGGCTGCGAAATGGAATAGTGTTGATACCATAAAGTAGTTTACTGAAGAGATAACTTCTTAATTTTATTATCCTCTTTGTCCCATTTTATGTGACATCTTTTCTTTTTTGGCCCGTATAAAAAATGTTAGAACAGATGCGTACAAACGTAAAGAAGATAACAAGATGGAATACAGAAGTTAACGTGGTTCACCGACAATGTGTCGACTACATCCACGGGCAGAGAAGGGATAGTTTTGTTATTCTGAT
>JAABOM020000110.1:2659741-2693507 GCA_011800125.2 Solanum clarkiae | reverse complement strand
GCCTTCTCTCTAGGAAGAACTTCTTCTTCCTCAATCTTTCTTCTTCCTCTTAGATCTTCAGATTGTATTTCCTAACATTACATGCTGTCCTCCCAACTTTTCGTACCTTCAATTAAATTGCCTACATCTTACTGCATGAATGTCCTAGTGGCGAACTGTTTGATTTGATGCCCATATACCAGATTCCGAGGTATATATCATCAAATATCACACATGAACTTGGATTAAAGTTCATTTCTGAAACTGAGTCAAATCCAGCATGTTGACGGCGTGTTTCACAACAAAAGTCATTCTTTCCTTACGCATGTGTATTCTCCGCTTTCAAGTGTCAAATGGATTATAGCTTTGTTATCAGACCTTATCCATCTTGAGTTTAACACAGGAAAATGAATACAAAAACTCCTGCTGAAAGTTCAAGTGCAAATCAACCAACTCAAAATGATGCAATTTCAAATAACGAATCACCTGATGACAATGAGCCACCTGTGACTGATAGAAGTGCCAATACAGAGCTCCCCAAAGATGATAATTACCATGGATTGCTTATCCATCATCAGTCTCTCATTCGCAACAAGCGTTGTCTGATGTCTTATGTGTGAGTAACAGTTAGCTTCAGAGTTATCCTTGAGAAATGGTCATTTACTCCTCATCTTGCCTGCATCTCTTATGTTTGTTGTTGACCTTCTTTCCTGGTCCTCCTTTAGATATAATCGAGCAGAAGTCGTTCGCAGATTGGGATGGACCCTTGAGCGTGTCCTCCCAGAAGAAATTGAAGAGAAGCTTAGTACCTCAGAGAAAGAATATTTTAAGAATCATTCTGCAACTATCCAATCATACATGTCAGCGCTTGATCTTGATTTAGGAGTGGTAAGTGTCAAATTCTCATAACTTCTTATTTGCGTCCTGATATATTACTCAGAGACTATAGTGACACCAAACAAATATTACTATGCCTGAAATTGGAGAAAGCAGACTCTTGCTTCGAAGTCCTATCTCCTAGAAGAAAATTTTGCGTTGCCCTCCTTTGAAAAGATTACTTATGGTAATCTATGACTATCAGGAGCAGTATGCGTAATGCCTAAATTTTGCTTTTCACAGGATATGGTGCCCCCAAAAGATCCCTATATCAAGGTGAGGGTCCTCGATGACATTGGTAATGTTGTCCTCAGCGACCAATTAGCCAACCTTGCTCGTCATGCAATTCTTTTCATTAGGCGAACTGACGCAGAGCAGTATATTTCTCAGGTGATTTTCCTATACAACACAGTATTGTGTTAGACATAAATGCATCCACCTTTTTCTCAAACTTCTACCCTTGGCCTCTAATGACAGGGCTTAATGGAAGAACTCACGAGTTGATTCCAACGACTACAAGTTACGAGCTGATTCTGATTGTCTACCCAAAACCAGCAGTGTCAGGGAAATTGCTCTCTGTAGGTTGAAGGTGAATGCTAGCTAGTTCAAAGAGTAGCAAAAACAAGTTTCCAAGGCTTTGGAGAAATGGAGGGAACCATTAAATCATCATTGTCATCCATACGTCTGATATCATAAAGGATTTGTTGACTTTACTGACATCTAAACTAGAAGTGGAATTTTAGTCTAGACTTCAAAGAGAGAGCCTATCGCTCTTGGGTGAACAAAAACATTAATGTAGAACGCATTTTACTTGTCCTATACATTCAAAACTCTTCCCCGCAACATGAGCAGTAAGAACAAAAAGGAAACAGTGACTTACTATAATTATTATTCTCCATACCGGAAGAACAAAAACAAAACTCGATCGAGCAGGGAACTTTATTGAATTGTGTTTGATGTAAAAGGTTCAAGCAAGAAAAAGGGGAGCTTTATTTTTTTTGTCTTTCCTAACATACTGAGACTTCAACCTTATCCTTAGCATCATCAGTCTTTCTCAAATATCATGTAACAAAGGCAAGATGAAACGGGATACATCTATAAAATGTAATGAAATGAGAACAGCAAAACATATTGTCAAACCCATCATCAAGCTTAGTGATTAAAGTCAGATCTTGATAACTTCTGGAGCCTAAACGCTATAGCAGTGTATCCCTGTTAGATGGAGGACATACAGCAGTATCATACTACAATGATTTTGTTTCTATCATGTCATATCGGATAGAATGCCTGGAGAAGTATTAACAGCCACAAAATCAAAGATACAAGTAGCCATCATAATCGTTGCTAAATTGACTGCAACTTAGCAGAGAGAAGATTTGGAAGACATGAATCTCGAGTGGGAACTTCAGTCTTGGGGAGCTTGAGCACCTCAACTGCTTTTTGCACCATAGCTGCTAGAGATTCTGGTGACTTAAACAATGATAAAAGCTCTGAGTTGTCCATTTCCAAGAGCATTCCTGTAACCTTTTCAGCAAGATGCGGCTACAAAAAGCATATTAGTTTTGTTAATTCTCAGGGTAGGAACCATAGCAAGACCGAATTAGAAGCCAGATCAGCTCTATATAACCAAATGATAACGAAGCACAAAGCTAAATGGCTTCAAAGAGCTTCTTGACTAATCACCAACACCAACCATCAGTAAAACTATCAGAGATGGATCAAGTCCCCTTTCAAGTGTTTATCTATTTGCTTGGGTTCTCTATGAAGAACGAAAACAAATGCAGCAGATGGATCATTTTGCATCAGTGCATAGGGTAGCTATTTATAGAAGAGAAAGAGAGGATCATAAAGGATAGAAAGAAGGCAAGAAATAAGTTCACCTTGTGTTGCCTAATTAGAGGATAAAGGTGCTCCGCAATCATCTTTTTCTGCTGCTTAGGAGGTGCACCAGTAAGCATGGTACTCAGGTTGTCTGAAACCTCAGACAATGATCCTTTTGTACTGGTGCCAGCAGAAGGAACAGATCCTTTGTTCATACCACGACCATGTGCATATTTGACCTGCAAAGCATACACAAATTGTGGGCTTACTAAAACAAGGATGCTTACTGTGATCAGAAGAAAATTTTAATTTTCTGGGGATACTTCTCACCCAGGTGAAGGCATGCACCAAAAATAGGAAACTTGAAGTTCAGCAATGTACACATAGCAGTGAATGAACAAACAAGCACTTAGTTATGGTTTATAACAATATGAAATAGAAGTACAATTTCTTTTCCATGACAACATCTTATTCATAAAATTAAATGAAACAACGAAACGTCAAATGTATGTTCTCAGCCATATTTACTCCTCCAGATGAATAGAACAGTAAAAAGAAGAAATTTCACTAACCAATGCAGATTTAGTTAGCAACCTCAGGATAATTAATTAGCTATCTTTTAGCTAAATCCATTTTTAGGATTTATCAATTCACATGCTTTAATTCATAAGAAGAATCAGTGCAGCCAGAAGTCTAGTAACAAGGTAATAACCGTCTGATGGAAAAAGATCTCAACTTCTGAAATGCATAGTGCTAAGTAATCTGCACGTGAGATTAACAATTTTGCATCAATAAGCTAAGAAAACCAAAAAAATGCTCCCGAGTTAAGAAATAAAGCAAATATGGGCTGAATGAGTTATGATATTCTAATTACTTATAGTTACAGACTTACAGTTGCAAGAAGTAATTCAAATCAATCAAACAATTTCCAGCTAAAAATCGGTCTTAAAACTACATAAGTGAAGGACTAGTTTTTCAAATACATGAAATGATCAGAAGATTCAGATAAAAAGAATATATGAAGAACACCAAAAAAGGAAACCTAAGTCAGTACATGAAACTGAAAATCAAATAAAAAAAAGTATTTATCCTCATCCTTGCAAAAGGCTTAATCACTATTCTTAGTAGGCATTTGAGGACATCATATTTTTCCATTGAGGTAAAAAGGCAAGTGTCACATTTTCAAGAGAGGAGTCCTAGAAAAACATTCTTCAACTTGAGCATTCTAAATTGGAACGTTGAACAACTCCACCGTGCAGATCAACAAATACTAAACAAGATTCCAATTTATGGAAAAAGGATAGCGAGAAGTTTTACCACTTGAGGGAAGCTCGATTGTTTTGATGATGCCACTGATTGGGTGGATTGCTGCCAATAAGGCATATTTGGAACTGGCATATGTCCATTCATCTTTCCCCTATTCTGCCTATATTGTGAAGCATCAGGAATCTGAAAAATAAGATGAAAATGGTAAGCAATTTCATCATAGGTTTAAACCTGAAATATGCCCATGCAATTTAGTGCCCCCTGGGCAATGCTGAAAAGGTCAAGATTCTGTTTATCCAATTTAGCACCATATCAATGACTATTCAATGAAGTGGTAAAATTGCCAAAGTGTCGTGAGAATTTGCAGTGGACTAACCAAGGAAATTTGACTAGAAGGTCCAATAGAGTTTGTGAATCCATTAACCATCCAACCGTGCCTCGTACTCAGAGGCTGATACAGCAGCCCAGGTTGTTCAGATACTTGTAGATCACCAAGGGCTGGGTAGTATAGAGGGGGATATCCACCAGGGGAAAAGGTGGAAGAAGAACCAGTGAGACCTGCAATTCCTTGTGCATGCTTAAGCTGTAATTGAGATTGCCTTTCCTCTTTCCTTTGAGCAATAGCCACATACAACGGCTTTTGGCCAAACATAAATCCTGTGGAATGTCTAACAACATCAATATACTTAATAGGACCTTAAGAGAAATCTTTTAATTTTCAGTACAAAGAATTTTGAGGCCAGACTTCTACAACGATATCATCTCATCTTGTACAGATTCAATACGAGCAAGTAGATGGACTTTTGAAAAAAAAAAAAAAAAGACACCAACTTAATTATATGACAGATAAATTATAAGATCGGAAGAATATAAACTGTCAAACTGAAGAACAGATGAATAATATGGGAGAAAATTGAATGGAAAACGAAATGGAAATGCATCTGTTAATTTTCTTTCAATGAAACATTTATTGTGTTCCATTGAGCCACAAAATAGCATAAGGAATTTTTTAGCAGTTCATAAGAGACAATTGTTGCTGATACAAGCATGACATGGCATAAAAACATCTTGCTGTTTATCAGTACATACTTGACTAACTAATCTTGGGAAGCCTGGCAGTGATTTATTCATAAGAACTAAGTTTATTGTTTGCAATGTCTTAGAATAGCTTTAGTTTTCTCCAAGATTTCTGTGTTCATTCCTCATTTTGCTATTGTAGAAAAAAGTTCGCTTACAACTTAATTAAAATGCCACAACACTAGGAAGCACGTTGATTACAGATGTCAGAATAGTATAAGAGCTTAGAAACTGCCATGATGAAGAATATATGTAGCATCCACGAGCTCAGTCCAACATTAAGCCTTTTAGTGCAGAAGTATTAAAAAGAAGCAGAAACCATAAATCCCCAGTGTGCATGCAGAGAAAAGATGGGAAAGGAGCCATAAAAGAAGAAAAACTAGGTTTGAAATGTGACATGATTGAGAAGCCTTGTCTACTGACAAGTGCAGCAAGCACCATAACTGAACCATATATGGGACAATTAGCCTCAAATCAACTAGAAAAACCAAACAATTGAAAATCGTTAACATTTAGATTTCTTGCCTGACATTGTACCCATATAGGAATTACAGAATCTACGGTTAAGTCCTAAGGCATTTGACACAGACATGCATTTCTGCACAGTAAAATAAATTTCTTCATTAAAATTCTGGAGTTCAAGAACCCTTTAAACTCCCGAATTTCATGAGTATATCCATATTGCTAAGAGTCATTGAGGACTCTATCCACGCGGTAATTCTTCATTATTTCTGACACCTCCTTTAAAAAGTTAGAAAACAGTGTAAAGTATTATTACTAATTTACTTAAGCTGGTGTATCTGTGCTCAAAAGCATCATAGGAAAGTTGTTAAACAGCACCAAAATTTATAGCTCGTGTGGATCAACATTCAGTCCCTTGCCATTCACCAAGATCTAGATCGTGTAAAAAGATACATAACTTACCATGAAAAGTATTTACCGCTTTATTGGCCTCCACTGGTGTGGAAAAACATACAAATCCAAATCCCCTACTGACTCCTTTTTCATCTAGCATAAGTTTCACAGAGGTGATTTTTCCACATTGACTGAACAATTCACGCAACTGATGATCCTTGATATCACCATCGATATTTTTGACATACACATTTGAACCCTATGACAACATTAATCGTGATCAAAAGGTGGACAATACAATACAGTAAACACATGTTTTCTACAGTAACATATATCTTGTGAATGAGGGAATGAGGAAATGAGAAACAAAGATACCTGGTACTTAACAAGTTGTGCCTTCCTTCTCTCCTCAAACAGACGCCTCAGTATCTGCTCACGCTCTGTTTTCTTTTGTGCTCTTGCTACATACAAGATCTTGCAGCCTGCCCAATGCATACAGGTCATATACAGACTCTTGAACACTGTAGCTGCTAGTTACATTTGAGAATACGACAGCAAGACAAAGTCAACCTACCAAGTTTTGATCCATTCATAGCTTCCCTTGCTCTCCTAGCATCATCTGGATCCTCAAAGTTCACATAACCAAAACCTTTTGAACCTCCATTCTCATCTTTCATAATGACCAAGCTAACAATTTTCCCAAATTCAGAGAACTTCTCTCTAAGATGCTCTTCTGAGATGTCAAGGCCCAGGTTCTTGATGAACAAATTTGTATATTTCTCATCAGGGCTGGGCAGAATTCGGTCACTCTTTTTGATGAACTTACCTACATACCTATCCATAAATGGATGTAAAATATTTGGGGAAAAATTAAGATTAAAAGCGGGCAAGAAAAGCAATTGTTTCTATATACTCTATGAAAGTTCATCAGGATCACTGTAACTTATAACAGAGAGAGTATTACACGTACATCTGCTTTCCTCCAACCACAGATCCATTGAGCTTCTCAATAGCAGCATTTGCACTGTCCTCAGTCTCAAACTGGACAAAGCCATATCCTTTACTCCTTCCATCCTCAGAGATGGCAACTTTACAGGATAAGATATTTCCAAACTTCTCGAACATTTCTTCAAGCTTCCCGCTGTCAATTGTATCATCTAGATTCTGCAGAAAAATTCCCAAATCATTTTCGCATGGGGATCAAAGTGATAAGGGGAAAAAAGCCTATTAATAACTCAAAATGAATGACTGCTATCCAGTCCTTAAAAGGTACCTTGATGAACACATTTCCCGTTCCACTTCTTCTCACATCAGAATCACGACGGGACCAACTAACCCTTATAACTTTTCCATTAAGAGTGGAATGATTTTTCACCTCAATAGCACGCATAGCTGTTCACAGTTTAAAATACAGTAGAAGCTTTCCAAGTGAAAAATAAACTCAAGAACTCCGAGGAAAAGAAAGTCAGACACACACAATAAGAAATCATAAGCAACCAAAGAATAAGACAAAAGTTCTGCATTTGCAATCATTGTCCCTTGAGTCGCTGGTCCAGAACATGAAATTTAATAAATGCTAACCACAAAAAAAGTTCATGAGCTGATCTGTTCCTCTCACAGAGCAGGAAAAAACACAGCTTTCTCAGGTCGACAAAATAGACTATCAAAAGACCAACAGATGATTCACACCACAAAACAAACAATTTGACTCATTACAGCAACAGCATCTCAAATTACAACTAATTATTCCCTTAATCACATCATCAGCTAATCCATAGTAAAAGATAACATCAGCAATAGTCCACTGAAATGACTCACAGCAGAGAAAATCATTCCATTACTAATCAACGTCATAAAATCCTCAAGATTTTCAGTTGTATAGTCCCTCAATAACAAGATATAACAATCATTTAAGTAGATGCATAGCTTGATGAAATAGTATGCAGGAGTAACCACAACAAAATAAACAAATACTAGTAACAAACAAAGAACTCGCCAACCAGCACTATAGCTTCTTCCTCTAACCTTTAGACAACCTGATTGGTTTATTGATCTATTCTCGATGATTTAGTATGAGATTGACCCTTCCCAATCAATCCAGACAGGGGAGGGCTAACTATCAAGACTTCATTTCCGGAATCTGAAGTCTGAATGCCATCCTATTTCCACTAAATATAACTCAATCAACAAAATCTTACATTTCTTACATACGAGTGGAAATCCAATCCCGTCATTCTCCTTCATATTTCATATAAATAAAAGCGCCAATTTCTCCTTATTTTTCCCTAACATAAAAAGATCTAGAACACCTTACATATAAGTGGAAATCCAATCCCTTCATTGTCCGTCATATTTCATATACATGACTTATAAAAGCGCCAACCTCTCCTTATTTTTCCATGACATAAAAAATTTTAACCCTGTCGTTTTCTTTTAAAAAATGTATATTCACCATCGGGTGCATATCATATTTACCTAAAAACCAATAGGTTCTTGACTGAATCCCACAATTAGTGCCAAGGAACAAATTCATTTACACACTTACAGGATTCATACTGGCTGATACATAAACACGACAATAAAGTAAAGAAGAAAAACTGCATTTCACACAATTTCTTAGGAATACAATTTAGTACTACTCTCTAAATTCATATATCTCAGTCTCAAATTTCCGCCTTGATCAGTCATATAAGAAATCCAAAACACGAAAGTCTCATCTGAATTCACCATGCAAATAAATGTCAAACTAAATTTCGCACAGTCATACTTCCTTCACCTAAACTAGAACTTAATTTAGCGGCTCTTTCCAAAAGGCGTGATCAAACAAAGAAAACCGAACAGAAAAATTAACAGCACAAGCGATCCAAAACAGTACAGTATAAACCGTCTTGGAAAAATTCACCTGCATTCAATTTAGTCCTACTCCGTAATACATATCTCATTCTCGAGTTTCCACATTGATTATCAGTCAATCATATAAGAAATCCAAAACTCGAAATTCTCATCGGAATCCGCCATGCAAACAAATGTCAAACTAAATTTCGCACAAAACTCGAACGGTTAAATTAACAGTAGAAACGATACAAAAAGGTGGAGTATATACCTTCTTCCCCAGAAATGAAGTTAACGTATCCGTAACAAAGAGAACGGCCGCTAGAAGAGTCGCGACAGACGCGAACTGAAGCGAGATTTTTGAACTCCGAGAATGCTTCGAAGAGTTGGCCGTCTGTCACGGAATCGTGAAGGTCGCCGACGTACAGCGACGCCATTGTCTCAGGGAAAGAAACCGACGCCGGAAATTCAGTTACTTTTGGTGTATAACAGAGGAATGTAGCTGAAGCAAACTGAAAATTCTAGAGAGAGAAAATGTGTGCGCGAATTCTGTTAATAGAGAGAGAATGAATGGGGCGGAAAATCGTGCTTTATATAGATACCGTAAAAAAAATCAATATATATTTTTTCATATGGAATTTTACATATTATATAAATCTTTTTTTTTAATTTTTCTCCTTTTTTTTAATTTTGGTATAGATTGGATTAAAATATTATGATATTTTTTTTGAGAAAAAGTGATCATGAATAATTTATAAGGTGTCATTTTAAGCATATTTAGATTATTTAATATAAATTTAATTGAAATTTATTATACAAAATAACATGAGATATATTCATGTTGTTTAATATAAATTGAGACTGATTCTATATAAATTTAAACTTAAACATACATATAAAATGTTTATCTTCAATCTCAAACTAAATAATAAAATTTTACCCAAAAACGCTTTATATCTCCTCTAAATTTCCTCAAATTAATTGAATTATAAACTCCCCAAAAGGACTCAATCTATTATAATGCATCATTTAATATAAAGTATAGGCTACATATACTTATAAATCTGTTATACACGTGATTATTAAATATAAATTTAAAATGCTCATTTTGATCTTAAATTCAAATCTAAATTTTTCACAAAATTATCTTAAATCTTCATTAAACACCCTCAAAATGAAGATATAAACTTTTTAAAAAAGGTCTCGATATGATCCACCAAGTAGATTAATACTCCCTCCATTTCATATTAAGTGAATTGTTGGGAAATTTTTGATGTTTCAAAATAAATGAATTGTTCACTTTTCAAGGGATATGTTGGAATTTTTTTCCAATTTTACCCTTCATTAATTAAGTTTCTAAGATTGAGTTTTGTATGAGAAATAAATGATGTATTAAATGAGTGTGTGGAGTTTGGAAAGGATAAAAATGGAAAAACATGACTAAATTTTGTCTTTGTTTCTTTTTCTTAATATGCGTGAAATGACTCAACAATTCACTTAATATGAAACAGAGGGAGTATATCATTTATTTATTTATATATATAATAAAGTAAAAATTACGTGGATGGTAAAAATAAAATAGAATAAAAGATGCTAAAAAGAACTGAAGGCCGGCTATTAGTTAAACCCATCCGGAACTCTCAGTCCGCCCCCAAAAGAGCTGGGAAACAATACAACTACTTCTCTCAGATCTATATTTTGATCGCCATTAGCTATGGCGATTCGAGCTTTTCTTCTATGTGTCATCTTGTTTTCTTCGTTTTACACTAGCTTCGCGCTCTATGAAGATCAAGTCGGACTCATGGACTGGTAATTTTTTTTTTTGAAATTTCTATCATTATATGCTTAGTGATAGAGGTTTAATTATATGTTTAGATAAGTATTTGAGTGATTTGTGATTTGTGTAGGCATCAACAGTATATTGGAAAAGTGAAGAAAGCAGTGTTTCAAACACAGAAGGCAGGTAGGAAGCGTGTTGTGGTATCTACAGAAGAGAATGCAATCGCAGCTCTCGATCTTCGTCATGGAGAGATTTGTGAGTTTTTATGTGATTGTGTTTGTTGAAATTAAGTGATTTTGTTAAGTTTTGAATTTGTTGAATTGGCTTTGTTGCTTGTGTTTTGCAGTTTGGAGGCAGATTTTGGGAGTGAATGATGTTGTTGATGAAATCGCTATCGCCCTGGGAAAATGTATAACTATTTTTGTTTTATTTCTCTTGTTAGTTTTAGCTATTGGAAAAATGAATTTTGAGGGAAAAGATTGAATTACTTACTGAGATTAGGTTGCTAGTATCTTTTGTTTGGTACTCTATAAAGTTTGGCTGCATACTCAAGTGTGTTCTCTAGACACAATTATGAAGAGTAGTTACAAGTATATGCTCTTTTTATATGGTATTCTAAGTGGTTTTATTTATTACTATGCTAAAAGTAAACAACTAGAGATAGTTGAATATGATGCATCTGAATCATCAATGAGGGACCACGTCGAAGACCTTTTATATGGATAATGGTAGAAGCACAATTAGGTCTATAATCTTTCCCATTACTTGGATTCTCTGTTACTTTGACGGGTCAGCTCAATTGCTCACGGGTCAGCTCAATTGCTCAAGTGTAATCTTTTCATCTATTCAAAAAACTTTAATTCAGTCTATTCTTATGAAAATTTTCCTAGATTGATGCAACTTAGTCTCTGGAGGAAAGAGTTTACAACTTAATTTTGTTAATAGAGCGAACATTCACGATAAACACTATGTGTTGTAATATTGTAGATTGTTTGGTACAGGAATTGAATGCTTATAGCTACTGGACATTTTATTTCTTTCAGACGTTGTCACCCTATCATCTGGAGGAAGTGTCTTAAGAGCTTGGAGCCTTCCTGATGGACAGATGGTGTGGGAGTCATTCCTTCCTGGATCAAAACCCTCAAGATCATTGTTGTTGACTCCAGTAAGTGCAAAAAAATCTGATTTACTATTTATCTCTATTACAAGTATTTGTGAAATGTTTATGACACCAAAAACCTACCTTTGCGTGTTTCAACTGAGAGATGATTTTAAATATAGTAATTTCTGAACATACTTGAAGAAAGTGTCATTTTTCATGTCGGCGAAGAGGTTGAGAAGTCAGTTAGATCGATATACAAATTGGTTGTTTTCTTTTTTCAGACAACTTTCAGAGCTGACAAGGACAATGTTATTCTGGCTTATGGAAATGGTTGCCTGCATGCTGTTTCAAGCATTGACGGAGACATCCTCTGGAAGAAGGATTTAGCACAGAACGGGTTAGGGAACCTTACAAAACTTACTGTTCTTTTAACCAAAATTATGAAAAGGTCCATCTAATCTGTAGTTTCTTTAACTGCAGCATTGACATTCAACATTTGGTTCATCCTGAAGAAAGCGACACGATACACGCTTTAGGTATTGGTGATACATCCCAGTTTGAAGCATATGTAATCAATGTTAGAAATGGTGAACTGCTGAAGCACAGCAGCAAAGGGTTTCCGGGTGGATTTTCTGGTGATTTGTCATTACCTACAAATGAAAAAGCAGTCATGCTTGATTCATCTGGGTCCAGTTTAGTCTCTATAAGCTTTGTTGGTGGAGAAATTAAATTTCAAGAGGTCCAGATTTCTGATCTTCTTCAGGGTTATTCAGGAGTAGCAGTATTATTACCTTCCAAGCTTGCAGGGATGGTTCTCCTTAAAATCCACGGATCTTTGTTGTTTGTTAAAGTGAAGGATGAAGGCACACTGGAGATAGTTGATACAGTCCCCCAGGTTGAAGCTGTAAGCGATTCTCTGTCTTTTGCTGAAAGCGAAACCGCTATTGGGCTGATTCAGCAAGACAGCAGTAAAATTCAACTTACTGTAAAGTCTAGTAATGATTGGAAGAGCCATTTTCTCAAGGAAAGTATTGAATTCCACCAACAAAGGGGACTTGTGCACAAGGTCTTCATCAACAGCTATGTCCGAACAGACCGAACTTATGGATTTAGGGCATTGATTGTCATGGAAGACCATTCACTATCGTTGTTACAACAAGGTGCTGTTGTCTGGAATAGAGAAGATGCACTTGCATCTATTATAGATGTAACTACCTCAGAGTTGCCCGTACAAAAGGACGGTGTTTCTGTTGCAAAAGTGGAGCACAACCTCTTTGAGTGGCTTAAGGTATGAAAATGTGAAAGTGTTTAGATTTGGTATATCACAAAACAATCATGATTTGCCCAAACTTATAATCTAGCTTGTGATTTATGCATATCTCTTTATCACTGTTCTAAGGAAAAAACTTAGAATGATTCTTTTCTTTTCTGATTTCCTTGTGAGCCTCATGTGAATCGCTGTTATGTGGCAATTCATGAAAGTTTATGTAATCAGTTGTCTGTACATTTGGGGTCATAATATCTGGTATCTTCTTGACGTTTGCTTACCATAACATAAACATTGAAGTGCGAACTTGTGTTGTTTGATTTGATGATTACTTTGGTATGCTATCTTTCTGCTTTGTTTAGTACCTGACTCGTTTCACTTCTGTATTATTTTTTTGGAAGGGACATTTGCTGAAACTAAAAGCGACTTTAATGATTGCAACTCCTGATGATGTAGCAGCAGTTCAGAGAATAAGGTTACAAAGTGCTGAGAAAAGTAAGATGACCCGAGACCACAATGGATTTAGGAAGCTATTGATTGTACTTACACGAGCAGGGAAACTTTTTGCACTTCACACTGGAGATGGTCGAATTGTTTGGTCTCGACTACTGAATGCTTTCTGTAAATCTGGAACTTGTGAAAGTCCAAGGGGGATCAAGTTATACCAGTGGCAGGTTCCCCATCATCATGCATTAGATGAGAACCCATCAGTCCTTGTAGTTGGTACATGTGGACATAATTCAGATGCACCTGGTATTTTCTCCTTTATTGATGCATACAAAGGAGAGGAGCTTAATTATTTAGCACCTGGTCATTCCATTACGCAAGTTATTCCCCTGCCATTTACTGATTCAACTGAGCAGCGTCTACATCTAATAATAGATGCTGAGGGATATGGCCACCTGCACCCTAGAACTGCTGAGGCAGTTGACATTTTTCAAAAGGAGTTGGGAAACATATATTGGTATTCAGTTGATATAAACAATAATCTCTTAAAGGGGCATGTGGTGAAAAAATATTGCAAAGAGGAGATAGCTGATGGATACTGTTTTGAATCCCTTGAGCTTTGGTCTGTAATTTTCCCCTCAGATTCAGAAAAGATCATTGCAACTTCAACCAGAAAATTAAGTGAGGTAATCTTTTGCTCCTTTCTTTAAAAGATCATTGCAACTTAAGCAAAGAAATTAACTGAGGCGCCTTGGTTAAATTTACCGCGGATTGTGCTGCTGAACCTTCAGATTGTAGTTTTATATTCTTCTTCTTCCTGCTTCATATTCTTTTCAGGTTGTTCATACACAAGCTAAAGTTAACGCTGACCAGGATGTATTGTATAAATATATATCTAAGAATTTGTTGTTTCTGGCCACTGTAACTCCTAAAGCAATGGGTGACATTGGATCAGTGACCCCTGAAGATTCCTGGCTTTTTATTTATCTTGTTGACACAATAACTGGCCGAGTGCTGTTCCGTATGTCTCATCATGGCTGTCAGGGACCTGTACATGCAGTAAGTTTTCCTTACTCAAACCGTGTAATACTTAAAATAATTGTTGCTTGTGAAGATATTAGCTTTCTATGTTGATGTTCTTTTCTGCCTAGAAGTTACCAAGTATCGTGACATGCCTCTTTTTGTGAAGGTATTTAGCGAAAATTGGGTTGTCTATCACTACTTCAACTTGCGTGCACACAGATATGAGATGTCTGTTGTTGAGATCTACGATCAGTCTCGCGCGGTACATTTTGCCACCAAGTTTAATCTCTCTGTTTGTTCTCTGTATCCCTTATTTTTTCTATTTGTAACCCTTGTTTACCAACTTAAATATTTGTAGGACAACAAAGATGTCCTGAAGCTTGTTCTTGGAAAGCATAATCTCAGTGCACCTGTCTCTTCTTACTCGCGTCCTGAAATCATGACCAAGTCTCAATCTTACTTCTTCACGCACAGTGTGAAAACAGTAGCAGTTACCTCAACAGCAAAAGGCATCACTTCCAAACAGCTGCTTATTGGAACAATTGGTGATCAGGTCAGATTTGCCAATCACTTGTCCAAACACTTTTAGCTTTACTTTCATGCTACTTTCTCTAGGTTAATTGGAGTTGTCATCTGTTATGTGGCGTCTATCTCTTCTGCGGTAGGAGTCCCATTGTAAGAATATGCATTCTTTATACTTGTACAGGGATGATAGCGGTATTCCTTCCTTGTTAACTTAGACATTTCATGCCAATATGTTGATATAATGCAGGTTTTGGCACTTGACAAGCGTTTCCTTGATCCTCGTCGAACACTGAACCCTACTCAAGCTGAAAAGGAGGAAGGGATTATACCTCTTACTGATACATTGCCAATCATGCCACAGGTGAGCTTCCTTTTTAAGCTTGCCACAAAGGAAAAACACATTACATTTTGTTGATCAAAGAAATACTCCAAAGGTGAATTTTATTTGATGGAAGTGAGACATGGAACGGCATAGTCACGAAACATTTCGATTATTGGCATTTATATGCATATAGTAGTATAGCTGCTTGATTGAAATGATAAATTCAACGAATCTGTATTTCTTGATCTATGTACCCCTTTGTTTGATTGGAGTAAAAACAGGAGGGGCTGGAGGAGGGGTAAAAGTGGTGGGTATGGGCCATTTCAGTTATTGGTAAGGAAGAAAATGGTTGGGTTCTTCTTTTTTCTCGTCAAAAGAGTTGCGTACTCTTTCATGTTGGATTTTTCAACAACTGGATGGAAAAAGAATATATTATATTTGCTTCAATATTTCAATTCCAACTTACCAAAATACTGCAAAGAAAATCATCAATAATCCACCTGGAGGAAGTAAATCATTTCCTTTTTCCTTCCATTTAGAAACCAAATGGGACCAGTCAAGAGGCCTTTGTGGTCATAGTAATCTGGAAAAAAGGGCATTTTTGCATCATAAACTAGAACATATGAGCTAAATTTTTGAAGCGTTTAATATTAAATCTACTTCTAGACTAGAAGTGCTGATGTTTAGTACCATTTTGCACATCAAGAACATGTAGGAATCTAATCTGAGTTGATTTCTCTATGGAGACAGATGATCATATCATTTGAAGGAATCTGGTATCTTTTTCACTCTATATCATGAAACTTGTTTGGTCTTGATGAAGCTCTCCCTCCTGTTATAAATTTTGAGACTTTGTTACACTTTTTACACCTTTAATGGGGTTTTTGTGGCTAGGATTGAGGGTAGATTGAGCCACAGGTTTATCAGTTGACACATAGGAGATCTTATATGCTGATATATGAAAGGTCATTGTTCAAACAGAGATTTGTATCCTCATGTTTCTGTTCTCTGTGTAGCTCTCGTGACTATTTTAAAATTGTATATCCAGTCACGTACTCACATTTATACAAGTTGAAACTAGTAAAACTAAGTTTCAATGGAGGATCAATACAAGGTTCTCTGATCAAACAGAGACTCACTTAGTTACATGCTTTTCTTCAGGACTCTGTGCTGTTCTCGTTTCTCTAATTTATTTTGTGCTAATGTTTATACATGCATCTTACAATTCTTTAGATAGGAGTAAGAACTTTGAAATCATTGATGTTGGCAAACAACTGAGAAAATACATCTCTCTTACATCATATGTTGGTCTGGAAAACTGATTTGTCCTTCGAGATAATTGAATTGCATGCTGACAGAGCGGCAAACTTTTAAGGAAAAAAAAAAGGCATATCATATATCGTCATCCGAGTGTTCTATTCTATATGGGATTAACTAGTAATTCTTGGTTCTTCATATTGATTGGATGGTTGCTCTTTGCAGGCTTACGTTACACATGCCCTTAAAGTGGAAGGCCTTAGAAGCATAATTACTATACCGTCAAAGCTAGAGTCAACCACCCTCGTCTTTGCTCACGGAGTTGATCTCTTTTTCACTCGGCTTGCTCCTTCAAAGACATACGACTCTCTCACTGATGATTTCAATTATGCTTTGCTTCTCCTTACCATAGTTGCCCTAGTTATATCGATTTTCGTGACATGGATTTGGTCTGAGAAGAAAGATTTACAGGAGAAATGGAGGTGAGTCTTTCAACCAACAACGTGAGAGGCAAGTCCTAGGCCATTACACTTCCTTCAATCGTTGTATTGTTTTAGTACTCACCAATTTTTGTTTGGTACTTTTAACTTAAATATTCTTAGATTAGCAAGTTAGGTTAAGCTGTATTTTTAGTAACTTTGTAAAATTGGCCCTCGTTTAGTTTTTTCTACAGGGAAGAATTTTTTTGACATTGATACTTCATTTTGGTGGCAAGAGATGCAAAAATTTACACATAAGTAGCTTGTCAACAGTACCATTGTTTGGATTTTCAACCTGCTATTTTATGTATTGCTCATTAAATTGTGTTTTTCTTTTCATTAGTGCTCTGGTTAACTTGCAGTATTAAATATCTCATGACATTTATTCGACCCATGAAACACTAAAATTTGTGATCTTAAATATGACAATCTTTATTTGGCTTGTAAAAGCTTCTCATTCTAAATGCATTAATAGACACTTTCCATTATACTGAAACATTCTAAAATGTGTTACACTGCCAACATGACAAATAAGAAATGAAAAATTTAACAAGCAGCAATGCTTATAACTGCAAATTGCTTTTACAATGATGCAATGTGCACACAGAAATCAGTGTTTTGCAAGAAGCACAGGCCTTCAAAAAAGAAAAAAAATTGATTTCTACGTCTACAACAGTTCGCCCAATATGAAGCAAAAAGCACCAATTGCTCCCGTCTCACCGCGTCTTCACTTTGCCACCCTTATTTACATGGCGAGACATCTAAAGGACAGATCTTTTCGAGGTCAGAACGAGCGTAGAGACATCTTGTTCTACACACGTGTAAATGATGACAGAGACGACATCCCTTTTGAGGTCAGAATGAAGGTAGAGGCCTCAACAAGGAAGGAATAAGCTCAGTGGAAAACTTAGTAATGACACAATGCCAACTACAGTAATATTAATCGGCAAAGCTTGTAAATCACCAAAGGAAGCCAAAACTGAATTAAGTTAAAAATGGGGAACCAATCATGAGCACCAATAGTAGCAGAAGAGCACTAGTTCTCGTGTGCTTTAGATTGAACATCGCATGGCCTGATGCACCGTTCATGCTTAACTGTCCAGCATTGATAAATTCACCCTTGCCGGAGGTTATGGACACATTAACAGACGAGGAACCTATGACAAAGACGTAAGTCGTGAGAAACATTAAAAGCAGAGAACAAATTCAGAGGGAAGAATCCCCACCCACGAAAAAAGTGAAGTGGAAAAATAATAAACATCAGATATGAGAGGAGGGTACTGACAATCAAAATCTGTCCATCCAATCCTTTGCCGAGCCAAGTCATACACAACGATCTTATCTTTCAGAACAAGATCTGGAACAACAAGAAAATACAGTAAGCACAACCCATATTCTTTTTTATCTATGGATCCGGAATACCTAGACAAACGAAGATGCAGGGCAATGCAACACGTCAACTCACAAGGAATAAATGGTTCAAATGCCAGCATAAATAGACAATTTTTGAGCATTTATACTTCTAGATCATTCAGAAGAGTTGTTTCGTGGAGACCATTCACTTTGGACTAGAACAAAATTTGCACTCAGGACGCATATCAATAGATCAACTGCACTTTGCGCCAAACTAGTTAAGGTCAAATATATAAATCATCAGCGGAATTCTGCGACCATTCCACTCCATTTGACCCATTTTTTATTCGATGGTAAATACTCTCACTATTTCAATTTATGTGTCTAACTTTCCTTTCAGTCTGTTTCAAAAAGAATGTCGCTTCTACATTTCTTAACTCCTTAATTCCAATATCCTACTTAGCACGTTTAAGACCACAAGGTTCAATAGTCTTTCCTACTTTCTTAAACTCCGTGCTAGCCAAATTAAGACACATAAAATGAGACACAAGTTGTGATCTTCTAATACAAATTAGGAGTTCTCTAAATCAAACTAATACCAACACTAACAAAAATGTCTCTAAACCTGTATCTCAACTAATCCTGTATGATTACAGGACCGTGGTAACTCTTTACGATATTCAATAAGTGGACAAGTAATGTTCACTCTTATATATTACCATTGGTCTCAAACAGTTATACTAACTTATGTTCAATTTGTGCGGAATCACTCTATCCTCTTAACGCATGGAATGATGCAGCAGATATAAAAAGTAACCATAATCCTAGCAGGTCTGTTAATAAATTAATCACGAAACCAGCTCGGTAAACAAGGAACCAACCTCCTAAAATTGTTACACCTTGATCTTGTTTTTCAAATCCAATGCACCACATAGCAGCACCTTCCTGGTAGAAACATTCAATTGAGTCACTTAGATTTGTAGTTCATGAAAAAGACAATAGGGCTGCATATAGCATTGTTGACATTCAAACGCAAATACAGATTTCGGTACTCACAACAAAGCCCATATGCACAAGGTAGTCTGCTGGTCTTAGAGCCATTGATGCGCCACCCTCAAAGTTCAAGGAAACTGGGGGAAATATCTCAGCTATGCTGTTTCAGAATGAAAAAGGGTGTCATATTCGAGTCACCAAAACAGTTGGGTAAAGGTATTTTTGTTGTTAAGAGCTCAAGCCTCCAAGTAAATATCTATTCAACTATAGAAGGATGAACCTTGAGGACACGAGAAAGCACGGTCTTGCTCTTGAGATGATTGGCCTAGCTGATTGTGAAACAGCAGTAGTTATCTGCAGATAATACATTCCCCAGTGCTGACTTAAGTAGGGTTTTGAACTATTTTGATCGGGATAAATGAAAAAACAAGTTTAATAAAAGAAAACATTAGATTATTATGTGGATACTTGAGCCTAAATCCATATCACATTTAACATAAGTAGAGTTGGAGTAGACTTATGCAGGGTAAGGCAGCGAACATTAGACACTTGTGGTCCGGCCCTTCCCTGGAACCCATGCATAGTGTGTGCTGAGTGCACTAGGCTGCCCTTTCGGAGTTGGATAGACTTGAAGTGAAGGTCATCTTGTCCTAATGTTTTTTTATACTCCGAAGTAAAAGGTAAAAAACACTGTTTGGTTGCAGTTCTTCCTTTTATATAATATACACAATCCACAATAAATCGGGCAACACAGTTTATTGTCCTATTGACTTGGAACAAAAACAAGAACTTTTGAGTTCAGGTATGAACCATTTAATAACAATGACGTGAATATTGGTTTTATTTTTGGTTCTCTGGTGGAAGAGATAAGAAGCGAATACATTATAATGTACACTATGGACCTGCACAACATTGTTCTCTAAAACATATGCGGTCAGATTTTTGTTGACAAGTCCATGGTCAGATTTTCCTAATTAAGAGACGTATATAATTTTGGTATAGATAAAGAGAGCAGTTGAGCATTCAAGTTGAGACAGAGGTAGTACTCGCGGAACTTACAGCACTGACAAAGGGATCATAAGCTTCTGTGGCAATATAAGCCAAAGTAGTACCAGAATCCACAATAGTTCCTCGATTGCCAGTTGTCTGAAACACTGATGAATCAACAGGCAACAACTGGCCATTAACAGCAACGCTTTCCAGATATACATTGTAATGCGCCCTGCAAGAGTGGAGAGCGGATAAATCAAGCTTGCTAAAGACCATTTTCTTTCCTGGCCCATCCCCCGTGGTTATAGTTAAAGAGCGAATAATTCAGAAAAACATAAAAAATAAACACAAACAGGATATGTTTCCAGTACATCTTATTTTAAATAGGACAACATACCAAGTGAAATCCACAAGTGGGGCTAGGGAGGATAGAGTGTAAGCAAAACTTACCCCTACCTAGTGGAGGTATAGGATGTTTCCAAAGGACCCTAGGCTCAAACGCAAACCAGGTCAATTTTTAAGTGAATGGTAGAAAGTGTACTGTTTAATACTAATCAGGGAGCATGTGTACACATACATCGAGTATTCTGTTTGTGGAGAATAGAGAGAAAATAACAATGGAAACAGTGGAAATGGATCTCACATAATTTTTTGAGTCATATATGTACATAGTATAACTTATATCCTTGCAATATGCCAAGACTATAAATCTATAGATGCAAAACCAATAATATATCAATGAAGTATCAAAAAACTCAGGATGTAGAAAGCATGCGATGATTTTGGTATATTTCACATGCTCAAGACGAATCATAAACTATAAGAACACAATTCTATATCACGAAGCACAAGGCACATTAAAGATGTTACTATTACAACAACAACATACCCAGTGGAATCCCACAAGTAGAGTCTGGGAAAGGTGTTACTATTAAATCTCTATATTTGTCATAAGCAAGAATAGAAACTTCATGTACTGTAACAATACGTACTGTGACGGAACAAGGGGACTATATACGATTCTCGGATCCAAAATCTCACCAAGGACTAGTATACCTCCACCATTTCCCTCTCCTTTCAAGCAATGTGAAAATACTTTAGGAGTAATCCCACGAGAAGACAGTTGAGATATTACTGAAAGACCCTGTTGACCAAACCCAAAAATCCCATCAATTGCTCTGTCCGTCTTGGTCAAGTCTCCAGACTGGGAGGTGCTGCACCTGTTTTGATTCCGATACAAGTATAAGCTTCAGGTAAAAGGTATATGCATTCAGCTAAAGCTACATCTATGAGAGAAAGATAAAAAGCAAAAGAATAGAAGCTAAGGCCATGAAGTAATAATGATGATCTAAAGGATACAAGCACGTCAAAAGCATTACATCAAGGGTGTGTTCAGTGTGAAGAGAAAATGTTTTCGATGTGGTTTCATACTTATTTCTTGTGTTAGTATGTAAGCAAAAAATATAATCCTAAAAGCATTTGTATATAATTTAAATAAATACTATGAGAGATGGGGTTGGGGGCTACGGCAGGTGAGGTGAAGATGAGGTGTGTTGGAGCGTGGAGAGGACACAATCAATGTGGAGTGTCACTTATGAAACTTGTTTTCCATATTTTCACTAAGGATGTCACATACTCATTTTCAACTTATTTTGACCAACCAAACATGGGAAAACATTTTCTGAAAATATTTTCCTCCATACTGAACACACACCCAAGTAACAAATACGAATGTGAAATGCCACAGCACAGGTGACACGAGAGACCAATTTCCCTAATAGTACCCCCACAATAGAGAGAATAAATAACTCCTGCACCATTACAATTTCTGGAACTACATAATCGCTATAACCACTAAAGCATCACGACAACTGAAGTGAGCAATGTTATTCCTAGTTACCAAACTTGATCAGTAATAAGATTGAGAGAATCTTTCTTTTGATTCTCAATAATCAAACAAAATGAATTCATCAGATAAAGAAAAATAATTAAATAATCAATAAGAATGAAAGAAATAGAAGAATAATCGAATAAATGCAAGTTTACTGAAGTTTATACATGAGAAGTCTGCTGACACTCGATTTTACATGCAATACATGGTGCATTCAATCCAAAGGATATTCTATCACAAGTCTAACTTCATTTAATTACTTATAACTTATCTGTAGCTTAATTGTTCTAATTATTCCTATCTAGTATTCCAGGATCTTTTCTTCGTTTCAGTAATAGATATTGTTGATTAGTATTCTAAAAAAAATAGATATTGATGATTTGGTTCACACAAGTAGACGTGCTTAGAGTCTTTATCACAGAATAGCAGCTCACCCAAAAACAATTGGTGCTGAAGAGTTGGCAATCAACGAGGTTCCCAGGACTGTATCGAAATATAGTAAATCGGCTACGTAATGACCAGTTGTGCCACTCCCATCTCCATACTGAAAGGTGTAACTACACTGATTTGTTTCTGTAGAGCACTCAGCAGAGGTAGTTTGAACTATAGAGGCGCACACTTGGTCCGCACAAGAAATTGGAGAAGCAGTTGATGAGCCCGTAGCATCATAGAAGTTGAGCTCAACCTGCGCGGCTGTAACATGTCAGAAGCTTGTAACAGAAGGTAATCCTTTTACCACACTTTTTTACGAGAAAGTAAAGATGCAATGACAAGATGAAGGGAAGATGAGTTACCCCAAGTCCACTTGTTCGAGGACAATCATCACAGGAACTGCAGGTGACCCACAGGATATCACTGCCAGTATCAATCTGCACATTGTATTCTCTTGGTGGAGTTCCCAGTCTTACTTTTGTAAAATAAAGGCTACAAACACAACAAAAGTAAAAAAAACAAGAGAAAGAGAGATGATGGTCAAAAAAATTGAAAGAGTAGAATGATACATATATTTCCACAGTATAATAAGCACTCAAAATCAATAAGATTGCCCCTCATCCTCAAATTAAAGAACGGAAAAAGCCAAGATCAAAACAATATAGCTAATGTTCGTATTTTTAGACTTTTAGCAACACAGAGCTGATCAATCTTACTTAAATATCTTAAATCAGAATAAGAAACAACACAATTTAAAGAAAACAGAACTATCACCACTACATCAGCATCCAATTGACAATTAACAAGAAAGCACCTATAAAAGAAAAACAACATAATAAAATTTGTTGCACTACTGGTATTTTGGTACACTAAAAATCAATATCTTTCATCTTTTTTCTCCATAACCATGGTGTACTAACCAGCTTTTC
Source organism: Solanum clarkiae (assembly GCA_011800125.2). Lineage (NCBI taxonomy): Eukaryota > Viridiplantae > Streptophyta > Magnoliopsida > Solanales > Solanaceae > Solanum > Solanum clarkiae. The sequence continues at coordinate 2,670,011 of JAABOM020000110.1, read as the reverse complement.
CACACCTCTAATACTAATTCCGTGGGTTACCTTTTACCTCCCTCCAGCAAATCACCTACTAAGTACTTTAGATTGAATATCAATATCTCAAAGAGAACCCATAGAGATGCAAGTTCAATCCTCAAGCTAAACAAAAGACAATTCACCTTACACTTCATTGGTGTATAATGCTACACTAACACACCTCATGAGATCAACAACAACATACCCATTGAAATCCCACAAGTAGGGTCTGGGATGGGTAAAATGTACGCACACCTTAACACTATCTAGAGGTAGAGAGGCCTTAACACTATCTAGAGGTAGAGAGGCTGTTTCCGGAGAACTCTCGTCTCAAACACACCTCATGAGATCAAATTCACAAATTAAGTAGTACAAAGTTACAAACACTATAGGCCATAGCTTCCACACATTTCAAAGTAAGCTCAAGTTTAACCTCACAAAGAATCAAACTTTCCCAAAAAAACACACAGTATCAACCAACCAAAACACTAAAAATCAAGAAGCATGATGAAATAATTACCCAACAAGATAAGGGTCAGATGAACCAACAACAGGAAAATCAACAATACCACCACCAAAACTCTGCAACATTCTAGCATGTCTAGCTTTATCCCTAGCTCTAAGCTCCTCCAGCTCCACTTTCCCATTCACTGGCAAAATCCTCTCTAAACTAAGCACCCCCGCCGCCAATTTCTCAGCTCCGACCTCCACCACCGCGGCGGCGGCGGCGGCGGCGGCGGCCACCACCAAAACCACAGTCAAGAATTTCATTAAAAAGCTAAAATATGCACCAAACTCTACAAATTATACAAATATGAGCACACCCCACTTCAAGAAACACTAAAAAGATTGGATTTTTATGAACAAAATGGATGAACAAGAACAAGAACAAAAACAGTAATCTTTAGTTGGGATTTGTGCTTCCAAGAGAGAGAGAAAAGAGGCTGTCTTGTTTTTTAATTTTAAAAAAAAATTGTTTTTAATTACTTACATGAACAATGAACAACTTATATACCGTAAAAAATGGGGCTTGTGTGCATGCTTTGATAGAGTTGTTACAAGGGTATTTTGGGAACTTTATTTTATAATAAAGTACTCGTATTAACTTTCGACTCAAATTCAAATTTTGGAAATGAACATTCATTACAACAACAACGATAACATACTTAATAGAATCCCACAAGTGAAGTCTGTAAAAAATAAAATGTACGCATACCTTAGTACTACCTCATAGAGATAGAGCGACTATCATCGAAAGATCCCAAGATATCAAACCCTAAGGAAACAAACATTCATTACATAGATAAATTATTATAGACCACATAAAATAAGCTATAATTTTTAAGTTATGCCCATCAACGCAAGCTTTATGATAAAAGATTAATGTATGTAATCAAAAAAGATAATATATTTTAAGTGGATAATTTATTTACATAATGAGTGTTTGAGAAGTGAGAATACACACACAGAAACTTTTTCAAGATTTAAACCAAATATAATTGATAGATATATTCAATTACGAGCTCAAATATGCAATTAAAATATATTGTAATTTAAGTAATGAAAAATCAAATAATTCAAGGGATTACTAAGTCAAGAAATGAATACCATGTCACGTTATAAACATGAACAGTGATGGAGTCATAATTTTTATCTAAAAATTTTTAAAATAAATAAATACTCAAAAAAAGTTAAAATGAGTTTAATTAATTATATGCATAAATATTTTTTTTTATTAAGAGAGATTTAATGAACTTGTCAATTTTATCTGACTATTCTGCCCCTAATTATGTGGAATAGAGTTCATGAGTGGGATTAATGTCAAAAATAAAATAAAATGAGTGCGTATTTCATACGCTTTTTTTGCACCTTATGAGATTACGTAGGAAAAAGTTGAAAAATTATTTTGAGTTTTAATTTTACAAGTAAATTGAAACTTTTTCCCCTCTTTTTTTTAAATGAATAATTGATTTGGGGAATAATATTTGATGCTTGGCATAAAGTTGATTATGGATAAGGTTATTAATATAAATTGCGATAGAGAAATAAATAGTTTTTATATTATTAATTAGAAATTTTTTGTTTGACTCTTCCTAAATACAAAATTATTTTTGTACACGATATTTTATTTTTAATTTTTTAAGATAAATTTAGGTTTAATCAAATTTTAGTGCAGATATTAGATATCGAGTCGAAAATCAAACTACTCGTATTTGTGCTTTGAAAGTGAAAACCTTTGGTATGGGACATTTTCTCTTTTAATTAATCATATATATAGATTAATCATGATTAAAACTATTTGAGTTCCAATTTTACAAGTAAATGAACCTTTTTTAAAAAAAAAAATTGAGTTCATTTTCTTTTATGAAACATTGATAATGATATGAAGAATAAAAGAAATTCTATCTATTTACTAAATTTAATGTTCAATTATCAAAAATGAAGAGATTTTAATCTGGAATATATATATATATATATCTTTTAATAAATATTATATTACTATATGATTAACATAAATTTAAATTAATTGAGTGAACAAATTAACTAATTTTATGTTCAAGTTTTTAAACTAGTAAAAAAATCGTATGAAATATTTATATAGGTCTCGAATTTTTAAAAAGAAAATATTGAAACCAATATTATTTTTTAAATAAAAAAAAATTAAGTGGGCAGACAACAATAGGCACGAGGACATGTACCAAATATTTAAATGGGGTTAAATTTTGGCCCTACAATTTAGTTGTATTTGGACCTTCTGTCAGTAATTAAAAATGCACATTTGATTTATTCTTCGAAAATGGTTTTGGAACAATAATAAAATTATCTTCAGATAATTTATAGGTGATGATTTAAGTTGTAAAAGAAATTATTAGTATTTATATTTAGGATAGACTATTTATATCACACTCTTCAAAAGCCTGTGATCATTCGATTTTTTAGACTCTATATAAACTCTAAATAATTCATGCACCACACTATCTTGTTTTTAAGCCTATGTTTCACACTCATATTGAAAATCAAATAAATTTGCATTTGCGCCGAAGAGTCCTACCATATTGTTCGAAAATTCATTCAAATCTTCTTCGATGAATATCTCGTCCTAAAGACGAATGTGCCAGGAAGAGGTAGCATTTGAAAGTGTTACTTAGCAAAACGTGTATTGTCTTTCTCAATTAGGCATATGTACACATGTCATTAATAATATCAGAACATCTTTTTATAAATATGTACTAATATTTGATAATGTACAACTAAAATAAATTATAAAAACTCAATTTTTATTAATTTTAAATTTTGACTCCGTCTCATATCCCAACTTCTTCTTCTTCTTTATTATAAAATATAATTATTATATTTTTTGTTTATATATTTAATATGAAAAAAAAAACATTTATAAATTCATGTTCTCCCATATAACCTACATGGCTTCAAAATTAAGTTTCCAAAATGTTTTCCATAGTTTGGGTATAAGTTTTGACAAACATCAAGTGAAACAAAAAATTTGGATTACTTGTCCCATAATTTTAATACATCCAATTTAATCTTAGACTTAATTTCCCAACTTATTCAAATAAAAAAAATACTATCAAGGAACTATCAATAAGTTTCTAAATTTGAATCGTAAGAATGAAGTTTGAATTATGTTATCTTGAATATCTAATTGTTCTGATGATTATGATATATAAGTATTTATTTATGTTAGCTTAGTTTCTTTTTGTATATAGGAAATTTAAATGCTCAATATATACTCGCAATTTATTCAAAGCATTGAAAATAATGGAACAATATAAAATTATTTCATTATAAGTTATCACATTCATACTTCTTTTGTTCTTGATTAAATTTGTTAACAAATATATTAGTTTTTCTTGGTTCACAAAATCAGTCAATTTTTTTTTTTTATACTTTTGTATATTTATAACAACTAATAGAGATTTAAACGTCAATACCACTATACATGTATATATATCAATGCATTAATATATATATAATAGCTATAAAACTTTAATTTCAAGAGAACATTGTCATTATAATGAGGCTTGATTGTATATTACATGAACATACAATAATTATTTTCGAGATGACTTTTCAATTTAATCGTTTACTTGATTTCAAAGTGTTAGATATGTAAAGAATCTTTGTTAACATTCCGTCCTAATCGGGACAAAAGAGGCCAAGAGAGCTTCTTGTTTCTATCTTCTCGTTTCTGTAACGAAAATTTAAATGTGACAAGCAAATAAATTTTAGATTGTCTTTGAGAGATAAGTACTTTGGCTTTTCATTTTTAACTAGAGGTCTCATATTTAAGTCCAAATATAAAGTCGCCTTTGTTAGAGAATATTTAATCTCTCAACAGAGAACTTGTCGATGCAAATTTGTCATATTTATCTGACCCTCGGTACATATATCGGACATGACAAAAAAGAAGTAGTTCAATTGCTGGCTATGGGGTTCGAACCCATGCGCACTTATGTGCAGAAGATCTTAAGTCTTCCCCCTTAACCTCTCGGGCAAACCAGCTCACATGTTTGTTGTTAATAAACACACAAATATATAGTGTATGTATATAATATATCACATTTTAAAAAAAAATGATTTATTTATAAATATGATATAAATTAAAATGATTTATTTATAAATATGATATAAATTATTACTCGTTATGAGATAAAATCTACTAATTAATTTTAAATACACATTAAAATATGTAACAATATAATTATAGAGCGTTATATCGTGCTAGGTCATTTTAAAGTCTTCTAACACGCGAAATACTCATTTTGTATTGCTGAGACATGCACCTAAAGAGAAAATCTTTGTAACCAAAGTGAGTCGGAAAGACAAGTGTAGAAAAGTTTGAAGTACAAAACAAAAACTTTGAAGCAATTATATTAGTTTTCTACAAAACTCATTATATATATGTGTGTGCTCTCTATATTTTTTTAAAAAATACTTAGAAAGTATTTTTTTCTCGTCATTATAAATAAAAGTTTCAATAAAATTTTTTGGTTTATACGAAAAGTTTCAAGAGATGTTGATGAATAAGAATAAGAAGAAGCTTATAAGTGCCAAATAATTATAAAGATTCCAAAAAAATATTTGTCTTTTTTTTTAGCGATTCGTCAATAATTTTTAGAACGATATTAAAATTCGAGATATGAAGAATTCGAAAATTTTTGCCAATAATGTAATTGTATATGAATTTGAATGTGTTCTTCGATTAAGCAAGATTCAACTTTATCCTTAGTCCTAAGAATTTTTGATAGTGTAATTTTATTTTCCTTTGTGGGCAAAAGAAGAGCTAAAAAAATAAGAAATATGACATGATTAAAGAAATAGCAATATTTGTAACATATGAGATTAAATTGTTCAAAGTTTATTTCATCAATTTATTTTACTTCTTGTTGGAGTTTCAAATATATTTTCTTTCTTATTCTCCTACCAACTTTTCCATTTATCAGCATTTGCTGGCATTTTTAAAGTTTGTTAGGTTTGATTTTATGAGTTGGCAAAATTTTGATCTTCTTTTAAATTCGTGTTTAAATGACGATTTAAGATCAGTTTCATAAAATTTTATATTTTTTGAGGAAATTCTACTATGAGAAAAAATTTTCTTTAATAAACTTTAATTTTAGTTGTCCGTGATAAAAAAAATTATTTGTTTCATTTGATGGATCGAAAATGCACAAATTATAAAAAAAGACTGAAAAAAAGTCTTTCCTTTGACTAAATCCTTTAATAATTACTACTAATTAAGTTATTACTTCTTATTCTTTGTTTATTTTTTCTTAGAGGTCGCACAAATGAATGCGCTTTTTATTAGAAATTATTTGACTAATTACTGTATATGAGCAATTTTTTTTTTATTTTTTCATGAAATTGAATCAATGATTTTTCTTCTATGTGCAAAAGAAAATACCTACGTTATTCTTCAATTTTTATTTGAATCTTTTTTATTTTTGACTAACTAATATTAATTAATCCTACTTCTATGGTAGTGGTAAGGTCTGCGTACTTTTTACCCTCCCCAAACTTCACTTGTGGAATTATACTGGGTATGTTGTTGTTGTTGTAATATTAATTAATCATTTCCAAAAACAAACTTTATTCCATTAATCATATACCCAACCATGGTCCACATTCTAATTTCTTCATGTGAAGTACACTCCAATGGTTGAAAAAAGTGCTTTCTTGTCCCACAATTTTGCATAATAATTATCATAAATCAAGGTAAAAAAAAAAGTTTTTTGTACTCATAATACAATAATAAATCACCATCGAATGGTTTTAATGAGACATTTCTTATTCCAATCTAAAATATGAAACTATTCTTTGCTAAGAAGCGTTAAGAGTGTTAAATTTTTTTACCTATATTAGTTAATTGTCATTAGATTCAATGTCGTTGTAGACTTTAGAGACATTAACAAAGAGTGCTAATTGTTGCTAAAAGACGTATTCAGCAGCAAATAAGCTATCGTCCTTAATTAATTGTCACTAAAGATCATTTTGATGTAGTAAAAGTGAAATTTTTCAATGCGAATTTATATCAATCGAACTCTAAAATATGTATGGATCGCGAACAATCAATAAATATTGAAATGAAATCAGGGAAATATTAGCAAGCTATTATGACTTCATGTTGCACCTTATGATTCATGTTTAATTAATACATTAAGACATATTTCCTTTTTGCTTTTGTTTTGTTGTCCCCCAATACTTTGCCTAATTTAAACTTCAACCCCTTTTCTTTGTGAGATAAATATAAGAGTATTTCATTAATTCATCTTCTTCTTTTTTCCTTTAATGTCTCACTTAATTAACAACCAACACATTTGATTAGCAAGTGATAAATTTGACAAAAAAATGAAGTAATAAATAAACAACAACAATAACATACCCAGTAAATCCCACAAAACGAAGTAATAAATGATTTCGTGAAATCTAAAACAGTAAATATGAAGCAAATTCAGTTTGTCAAAACATATTTTGAAATCTTAAAAAAAAAACATATTTGCGAGATATTTTCTTTATTGCATAAATCAAATCAAACCATGAAGGATCACTATTCGAAAATTGATTACAGTTGTCTTATTGATTTGATTATCAGTTTAGCATGTTTATGAATCAATAGCCGATAATCTATCTATACTATATTAAAAGCATGAAAACCCTTGGAGATGTTGTTTGAACTTTTTGCCATTCATTAAAAATTTCTCTTTTAGATAAGATCGTCTTTTCATCATTTTTTCTTTAAATTATTATTTAATTATATTATGATATTGATTTTTAAAATATATAAAAAGAAGTGATAAAATTAACAAGGACTTGTGGCTACTGAAAGACTACTAAATTTTTCTTATTTGACAGACTTCTACTTTTTTCCTTATTTGAATTAAGAAAATACCCTACATCTACTTAGAAAAATTTTAATTTACGATGGGTTCTAATTAATGATAAAATCTCTCTATGACCTTTACAAATAAATAATTACTCAAAATTGATGAATTATTTATCTTTTTATAAGTTCATCGTTAGATTTACTTTTTTCTCTATTATGTTAGTTATCAAACGAGGTATGATCAGGCCAAAATGCGTAGGGCAAAATTAGTATATAAAAAGAATTGAATCATTCAATATTACACAGAAAGAAGCCGTTAGGTGTAATGCAAAATTATGGTTTGCACGTCATAAGTAGTGACATTCCATGACATATATAACTATTATTAAAAAAATTCTTTTAAATATAAACTAAAACCACTATATATATACTTATAAATTCATAAATATATATGTTATCTTCTATCTTTGAACAAATATTTCTTAGAGAAATTATATTATTAAACATGAAAATGAAGGTTATTTTCATAGCTTCATTGATATTGTTGTTTTCTAATTTCATTGAAGCCTTAGAAGGAATGGATGTTATGCATATTTCTGGCAAAGTTCTTTGCCAAGATTGCACTCAAGGATGGAATGAATGGGTTGATGGTGCCAAAGCTATAAAAGGTATGTAATTTATCGCGACAAATTCAAAATTTAGACGTTGCGAGTTTTGAATTAGTTAGGTGAGTTGATTCATAAATGTATCGAATCAGTGGCGGAGTCAGCATTTTTATCAAGAGCGTTCATACTTTTAGAACACGCGTGGGTGATTTTTATATCAAGGGTGTTCAACAATTGATATACATAAAAATATCTATATTTACCCTATATATTCAAAAAAGTTTTTCAACGAAGGGTGTTCATCTGACTATCCTTAGGTGAATGTAGCTCTTCCCCTGTATCGAATCTCATGCACAAAGGGATGGCTCGATTGTGTTAGAAAAAAAGGAAGCGCCTTAGGCCTCTAAATTTTAGGGGCAGTAATAATAGGTTATAAAAATTTTTTCGAAAAAATACTAAGTTTAATATATAGTTGATTTTCGCCTTATTAAGCCACTAATATGCTTGAGCCGCCCTTGCTGATGCAGGTAGCATCGTATCTCTAACATGCCTCGACGAGAGGAGGAGAGTGACGTATTATGGAAGTGACCTCACAGATGAAGCTGGAATTTTTGATTTAGTTGTCAACAAAACTTGTCATGGCAAGACAATTAATCCACAAAATTGCTATGTGAGATTGGTTTCTTCACCTGACCCTGTTTGCAACATTGCCACCGACTTTGCCGGAGGAAAATCCGGCGTAAAGCTCCGCCGTCCGATGGTGATTTACCGGGATTTGCTCAAATACGTGCTTACCCCTTTCTACTACACAACTCCGATGTGTGATGAACCTGACGCTAATGATGATGATGATAATGATAATGATAAAAATAAAAATAACTATTATTAATTAAGTTCTTGATTTTGTTACATTATATTGTCAAATTTATATAACTTTAATGTTTGTTTTCAATTTCCCATTTTGCAAATGGAAAATGACAATTTATCTATGTTGGATGAGTTGACAATTTTATTTTGTACTACTTGCAAAGGACATATATATGTTTGAATTAATATTTGGGCTTGTGCCCAAAATGTGGCTACTTCTGCAAATACATAGACTCAGCCCACTAAAAATTGGCTAATTTACACATGAATAAGTACATTCTTTGTTTTAATTTAAATTTAGTAATTTTAATTACATTCTTGTATTTTAATTGTTTCAGTTGAGAATTTTAAAACATGGTCAAATGTTCCTATTAGATATATTCGGTTCAAATTTTGAAATACTCTTATGCATATTTTCAAAGAATCCATTAGGTAATTAAGTTAATCAGATGAAATATTTTATATCTTTTAATCATACACATCAAACTTAATTGGAACATGCATGAAGTTTTATGGCTTTCAGAGGCTAAAACATATAAATGAAGATCCTAGAGGCCATTGGAAGTCATAATTTTAATAAGGGGATTCAAAATATGATGAAGAAGTATCCCTTCCTTGCCCACATATTTCGATTAGGTATCCGCGCTGGTATTGGTTAACTCTCATGGCCACGTGAGATGAAAGTTTTATGTACAGTTTTGAATGAGAGAATTTGATTTATCTTCCAAATACCTATTTATTTCCCCTAAGATGTGGAAGTCTTCTTTTATTGTGTTGTTACTTTGAATACTATGTTTGTTTTCATGGTTACTTGAGTTTTATGGAAAGAACGATTTTCTGTAGTATCGATTTGGTGCAGCCTCTCCACTTCTATGAGATAGTGGTAAGGTCTGCGTACATTCTACCTCCCCAAACCTTACTTGTGGGATTCCACTAGATTTGTTATTGTTGTTGTTGTTGTTGTATCGGTTTGGTATGGTCACATCATTACGTTAATATTTTCTTCTCATTTTATCTTTACTTATTACTTAATAGTCATATTTTATTTTTTTACTCTGCCTTTTTTATAATAGCTCTACTTGTTGATATGTGACCTTATGCAACGGCGGAAGCAATATGATCTTTTAAAATGGTATATTTATTAAAATAATAATTTAATAAATTATGAAACAATATATAACAATGGTTCGGATCAAGTATAATTTTGAGGAACTTTCATAAATAGCTTACTGCTGAAACTTAATAGGTTAAAATAGCTACAGTTTAACTAATTACATTTTATAACTATAGTCATGACTCATTATTTGTATATTTTGGCTAAATGGAATCAACAACATTACCCCAATGCCTCAAAGGCTCCCGTGCATTATGGGGTAAGGGGGGGTTGAATGTACGCAGCCTGACCCCTATGTTTAAAAACATAGCGCGACTGTTTCCGGATGACCCATGATGAGCG
>JAABOM020000110.1:2628294-2651339 GCA_011800125.2 Solanum clarkiae | reverse complement strand
AGGAAAAAAAATAAATATATATATATATATATATATATATATATATATATCAAGGGGCAAGTTAACTAGAATCCCCTTTTTGGGTGTAGTATATATAAACATAAAGAAAAAGAATTTGGTGCAGTGATAAAGGGGTTTAAATATTATGTTATATCACATGTTCAAATACCAAATGTGACATTTTAATTTAATTTTACTTTTTTGGAAATTTCCTTGTATAAAACTAAATTTACCAATAAACATTTTCACGAAAACAAAAAAATGTTAGATAATTTTTTCTTATTTATCCAAATCATAAATAAAATTATTTAATATTCACGTTGAATGATAATAATAACATATACCTCTTAAAATTACTCAAAATATATATAAATTGATCCGAACACGACGAATTTTGGTGGTGGGCGTTGGCTATTATCCCTTATGGGGTCAACACTTCTACATTAAAGTCAATGGTTTCACTTTATCAAATCAAAAACCAACACTTGGAATTCAAGATTTTTTTTCTTAAAAAAAGAAAAAAGAAAAAACCAAATCTGGTTTTTGGAAACTAGATCCTGTTTGTTTCTTGATTTTATTTTATTTTTTGTCTATATAAGTACTTCACTTATTTTCTTAATTCCCACCATCTCGTTTTCAATTTGCTATAGTTTTCATATACTACGTATTATACATATCAATTATTCCTCTATATATTTTACAAAAAAAAAAATGTCTCCAGCATTGGTAAAATCTAGTGAAAATTTGAAGAATGAAATTGAAGATTATCATAAAGGAGTGAAGAATTTGCATGAAAGTGGAATTGAAAGAGTTCCAAAGAAATACATATTTCCAATTTCACAAAGACCAAATTTTTATTCTATAAATGGAAAGCCACAAATGTCTTTACCCATCATTGATTTTGCTCAACTCCGTGGTCCTAATAGAGCTCAAGCACTTGATTCACTATCCTATGCTTGTGAAAACTATGGATTTTTCCAGGTAAATTTGTATTTCGTCTGTCTCGTGATACACTTTCTTTTTTAGTCTGCCTTTTAGCAGAAGGTGATATGGAAGAAATTAGGTATTAAATATCATTTAGGAAGGCTAGACTCTAGTCCTCATCGGTTTACCAAATCTCTATGACATGTTTTAGACCATACATTTCAAAAAAAATTTATGTCAAAACAATCACAACCACACATAAATTAGTATGTAGAAGTATATTGTTTTATTAGGAGATTCCTATTAAAGGAAATTTGTATTTCCTCTGTCTCGTGATACACTTTTTTTTAGTCTGCACTCTAACAAAAGGCGATACGGAAGAAATTAGGTATCAAATAACACTTAGGAAGTTTAGACTCTAATCGTTATCTATTTACCAAATGTCTATGACATGTTTTAGACCAAACATTTCAAAAAAAAAAAAATAAATCCTTCTTTCTTAAAATTCTTATCAAGACAATCACAATCACACATAAATTAGGATGTATGAGTATATCGTTTTTGGTTTCCCACCTGGTGTCTGATGCCTACTTGTTAGATTGTTTAACTTTTAGAAATGCATTTTGAAGTTTGATATATTTTTATGGTTTCATGCAGTTGGTAAACCATGGAATTCCAGAAGATGTCATTAGAAACATGGTGGATGTTGGGGGAAAGTTCTTTGATCTTCCATTAGTAGAAAGGGAAAAGTACATGACAACAGACATGACAACACCATTTAGATATGGGACAAGTTTTAATCAAACAAAAGATGGTGTCTTTTGTTGGAGGGACTTTCTCAAGTTGGTTTGTGATCCTCTTCCTGATGTCCTTCCTCATTGGCCTTCTTCTCCCTCTGATTTTAGGTAAGTAGACAAGTCCTTTTAGTTTATACTATTAACCTATATACAATTTAAGTTCAAAGTCTTGGAACAACGGTAAAACAGTGGTCGTGTGACCTGTAGTTGCAAGTTCGAGAAATGGAATCAGTTATTAATGTTCGCGTCAAGATAGACTGCTTACATAACATGTCCCTCTAGCTAGGGTATAACATTTCCTCCAACTTTATGTAACCGTGGGGATGCTTCATGCAACGATAATTAAATTTATCTCCACATAATCTATAGGTCATGATTTCAAGCCTAGGGTATGACCCTGTTTTTAAATATTCAGAATACTTTATGCACCAAACTGTCTTCTCCATACCATATATAAATAAATACTCTCCTTTTCTATTTTTCTATTATATTTTATCTTGCATGGTCATCACCATAAGCAAAGGGCTACAATATGGTTCAAAAATAGTTTGTTATTTTTTCAAATTTCGTATTAGATTAAATCAGATAAATAAATTAAAACGAAGAAGATTATATATAATTGTTTTTAACATTGTGTTGAATTTTAAACAGGGAAGTGGCAATTGCATACTCAAAAGAGAGCAAAATCTTGTTTATAAAGTTAGTGGAAGCCATCCTGGAAAGCCTTGGCATTAATGTTGCAACAAAGAACAAGACACAACAAAATGAAGAAGAAGAAATTTTAAAAGAATTTGAATATGGAAGCCAGCTAATGGCTGTCAATTTTTATCCACCTTGTCCTAATCCTGATTTGACACTTGGAATGCCACCTCATTCTGATTATGGATTCCTAACTCTTCTTCTTCAAGATGAAGTGGAAGGTCTACAAGTGAAATGCAATCATGATTGGGTCACTATTCAACCTATCCCTGGGGCTTTTGTGGTCAATGTTGGTGATCACCTCGAGGTACGAGATATTTTTCGAGTTTAACTTTTATGCATTGAAGACTTATAATTATAATTAGGTCGCTTAATAGAAAGATTCAAGATTTAAATTAGATAAATATGTCTTTAGTAAGTTAGATTTCTGTTGCTGAACTTATTAGACATTTGACTATCCACCTCTAGGTATGTGATATTTATCGAGTTTAACTTTTATACGCTATCGTACCTTAAAAAGCCTTATGATTATAATTAAGTCACTTCATAGAGAGATTAAAGATTTAAATTAGATAAATTCTGTCTTTGACAAGCTAGGTTTCTGTTGTGAACTCATTACATGTTTGACCATGCACCTCGAGATATGAGATATTTTGAAGTTTCAATTTTATATACTGATAATATATGAAAATTGATAAATCATTAGATCGCTCAATGAATAACTATGATCTATTTTATAAGCGAATTTAGAATTTGAGTCTCATAACTTCATCGTCTAAGTTTTTAATATTGAACAAATTAAACGTTTCAAAATATGGATTCAAGATTTTAAAAATGCCGCAAAAATTCCTTAGTAACTCTTTGATTTCAACACTCACATGACACATTTAAGATTGCAAGATTCAATGAATTTTTAGGATGCACTATACGTATCTTTAATTTAAAACTATATAAAATTCAAAAGTCTTCCTAATTACTTCCTCTAATTCAAAATTACTGATATTTCACAGGATCAAAACACATAAAATGAAACGAATCGAATTCCATCACAAACACTAAGCTATTAACTCAAACAAAGTTCTTTTACTTTATTTTCATTTAAAATTGGAATTTCATTATAATTTTTGACATGGTTTTTTTTAATGATTTTCTTGCAGATATTTAGCAATGGAAAGTACAAAAGTGTGTTACATAGAGTTCTTGTGAACTCTTTGAAGTCAAGAATTTCAGTGGCTTCTTTGCATAGTCTTCCATTCAATAGCATAATAAAGCCATCACCTAAATTAATTAGTGAAACAACTCCAAGACTTTACAAAGACACTAATTTTGCTGCATTTCTTGACTACTTAAAATCATGTGATTCCACAAACAAAAGTTTCCTTGAGACAAGGAAGATAACATGAAAAAAAAAAATCAATCAAACCCTACTAGAAAAAGTTCGATTTTTTTTGTCTTCATAGAGAAAGAAGAAGTAGTTCATCAGCGACTACATCTATTCTTGCGATTCCCACAGTTGTCCTTTCACCTTAAGATTACAACGAGATGAGTTGTTTATTATTATGATAGGATGTCAAATCGAAGGAATTTGGACAAGTTTTGTGTATTTTGACTTTTTCATTATTGGTATTATTTTTAATTTTTTTTATTGGTTAGATCAATTATTATTAGAAAATTATTGGTTTGTTATATAGTTCACATCAAGTAAACAATGTATTTGTATTTGAGATTATTATAAATGTATATACAATAGCTTCTTCCATATCATTTATTTTCCAAGGAATCTTCCCTCCTCTTTAATTTCCTTGTACTATTTTTATTTTTTATTTTTTGCCAAACATTGAAAGATAGATTAAATATTTCATCATATTCGTATATTTTGAAATTTATTAACCAAATATTTATTTATAATTCGAGAATCCTAAGCTAAAGCACTTTCCCCTTAAACACTAGATTAAATATTTCATATTAAACGTATAAATTAATAACAAGAAATTAAAAAATTACTTTTTTAATAAAAAAAAGTTTCCAATGGGAATGTGGCCAAACGCTAGTCTATGTCAATTTTGGGAACTTTAGAATAATGTTTTATTCTTCCAAAGAAGCTTTGAATAGAACTCTCCATTTAAACCCAAGAAAAACATTATATTAGTGATTATAATTTATTTATTTCGTATAAGCCATCACACTTTATATTTGAAAATCATGTTTTTTGATATATATTCAGTTGGAAAAAATGAATATATTCGAAAGCCATCACACATGTTCATTGAATTTGTAGATATTTTGCACATTAACAAAAGTGGACAAAACATTAATAGCTACATGTTTCTCCTGACCATTCGATTATCGATTTGTAGATATACTAAACCATTATAGGATTATTAAGATATTGATTTATCAGTTATTGATTGTTGGTTGGGTTATCGGTTTAACTGTTAAGATTTGAAAAAAAAAAGTTTTTCTATTGGAAATTACTTAGAAATAAGGTGACAAATCAAATAAACTATAGACACGAGTTGACAAATTGCTTTTTGCTTAAATCAAACACTATTACATCACAGAATAATTGAGACTTGAGAGTTTGAGACATTAAAAAATAAAAGTATAAAACTATCAAAGACTTTATATATCAAATGTTACAAATATAATCATTTAATATATTATTGTGTTATCGGTTAACCGATTAAGAAAAAAACCTAAAACTGTCAAGAACCGATAACTCAATAATAAAAAAATTTAAAACATTATCAAAACTGCTAAACCAATAACCCATTATTGATAAATCAATAATTTTTTTCGATTAAGATAATCAATTTCGATTTGATTTTGAACAACCCTACTTCTAACAAAGTTATATATATACACACACAATTGCTTCATCTAAAACACTAATGAACACATAATTTTATCAAGAAATTTTGACATTGATTATATATATACACATTAAAAATAAAAGAGTAACCTTGTATATAGTATGTAATTTTTTGAAAAAGATGTAATTTTTTATAATTTAATATTTATAAATATTTAATTTGCGCAACTTTTTAAAATAAGTACAATATTTATACTTATAGCCTAAAAGGGTTATTTGTGTAAATTTTACTTGACTCTTAACTCGTATGGACAAAGGACGTAAACAGGATCTTTACGCAAATAGCCACTTACATTCATCATTTATTATTTTTAATTAATATACATAAATTATACCTTTTGTAAGTTATACATTTATTATATTTTTTGAAAATTATTTTTTACTTTAAACAATTGAATGAGCATCTATTGTGGTTAATTTTCAACAATTTAATTATGAATGATAATGTACCCGAAATTAAGCCTAGTTAACAGGTGGGCCTATATGAAATTAAGCCTTCTTGGGCTAGTGAGCAAAGCCCAAAAGTTTATTCACGGTCCCTCTTTTTTAGTTTTGAGAAAACTAAATTTGTACCCCATTAAAGTAAACTACTTACATTTATGTATCTCCTTATATTTTGTATACTCGTAAAATTTTGCCCCCCTAATATTAAAATTCGCGCGCTGATGTCATGCTGACGTAGACACCTGGTTGTATGATATTCCAATAGGGTATACATATACCAATAGGGTATCACAAATGACTAAGCTCAATCCTATATGATACCGAAATAATATAAATATAAATATAGAGTATATAACAAATATATTTTCAATTAATTTACACTTTAATAATTTTTTATTTGTTATTTATTTATTTTTTTTAAAAAAATCCTATATACCAATAGGGTATCAATATACCGCTAGAGTATCATAAAGGACCGGACTCATTCTATATGATACTGCTATGGTATATATACACCGCCAGAGTATATTTCATAGTATTTATGTGCTGATGTAGCATGCGAAATAAAAAGGGGTAAGTGGGTAGAAAGGCAAATAGTTGGGTAATGTGTCCATTAAAGGTAAATAATTTATATTGGGTCTATTAAGGATAAATAATTTCTACATTAAGTCGATTTTGTGTACTTTTTCCTTCAGCTTTTACTTGACACAAAATTACACTTGATGGGGACTGTTGTTATATATTGTTTCATAATATATCAAATTATTATTTTAATAAATACTTCATTTTAATAGATTATATTGCTTCCGTCGTTACATAAAGTTAAAGAGTAGAGCTACTATAGAAAGACGGGGATGTGATCACACCAACTCGGCGTTACACAAAACCATTCTTTTCGTATCTAAAGCATGTAACATAGTAAAACTTTAGTAAAACCATGAAAACAAACATAATATTTGAACTAACAACACAATAAAGAAGACTTCGACATCTTAGGGAAAATAAATAGACACTTGGTAGATAAATCGAATTCTCTCATTCCAAAACCGTACATGAGACTTTCATCTCACGCTACCTTGAGCTTTAACCAGTACGAGGGCGGGTCCATAATCGAAATATGTGGGCAAGGAAGTGATACAGATATACTCTGTGTTTCCAGATTGAAAATATAGAGATAACGTCCCCTAGCAAGGTAGAATGAATTTTGTTTTAAGATTTGTTCCTCTTGTAGAGCAAGTTGTTCCTCCAAACGAATCGCTTAAGAAAATTGCAGTTTCACCAATGCTTTTCGCCTCTCGCCACTCTCTGTATACAAAATCAAACCGAAATACTATGATTTTGTATACATCTTCAAACTCCCTTCCATAGAACAATATGTGAACTCAACCTCATCATGGTTATCATCGTGAGATATTGACGATTGAATGAGGTGATTCCGATAGCATGGCATGTCTAAGAATTCTTTTCTGATGTAATCATATGGAGCTGGTTGGTTAGTCATTGGTGTAGCTGACGAATCATTGACATCCAAACGGAGTAAAAATTTTTGTCTGCTGTGTTAGAACATAAAAATTTCCGTTGAATAGTGTCCATACCGCAATTACTGATTTCAGATCTTGTTCGTAAAATTCTTGATCATAACCTGGCTTGCAGAAGTAAAGTGCAGGTGGAGTCTCATCATCATCAGAATCCGTGTCATCATCACTCGTATCTATGTTATCATCATCACTAGTATTTGCATCATCATTGGAATTCTCATCATCTGTGTCATCATTGGAATTCTCATTGTCCTTACTGGAGTTCTCATCGTTGTCAGTGTCATCATCATCAGAAGTAGTCTCATGATTAGGAGGAGAACACGACAATCAGGATCATTGGGTGGTGCAGACAAGAGACACTTAAGTTTGTTGTCTTTATAAGGGAGTGGCGGGAGCTGAATTTTGTCGTTTGAAATAAGATTCCAAAGGTAACAATCAGTAGAATCGTTGTCTTCTAACACAAGCCACTCATCAGCATAAGCACGTATTACTGTGTTTACAATCTCATGTATTCTTCTTTTATAAGATTGATCTTCTGATATGCTGTAAAAAATTTGTGCTTTCCTTGACGGACACGTAACAAGCCACGGGTGTGGTTGTGAAGACAGAGGAAGTCCATTATATTCTGAGCTTTTGTTCTTCTTTTCTTCCAACCTCATCATCACCAATTCGACAGAATTCAGTAACTTAGTTAAAAAAAAGAAAATCAACTTCAAATTAAATATAACAATAATAAGTCCAAATACTATCTGCGCTTCTTTCAATTGTGAAGTAGCAGTTAGTTAATGCAACTTTCGACACTCAAGTTCAAATATTTTCAACTTGGTTCAACCAAGATCCTGCATTTGGATTGAACCAGAGAATCATTAGCATTACCTTTTCTTGCTGTTTATTTTTCCATTAGTTAACAATGTTTTTTCATGTTAATTTCACTTTTAAATTTGTCTTTTTGGAGGTTTATGGTGGCATGTAAGTCATGGTAAACTAATATGACTTCATACTATATCTTTTGGAGGTTAGCGGTGGCATGTAAGTCATGATAAACTGATATGACTTCATACTATAGCGCGAAATCACATAAGAGAGGTAACCTGCACTAGACAAGCATGGTGTGACAAATTGGACTCAAAAGGCAAACCCTTTACTTTCGCTGGCGAGGAGTTTCGAACTCTAGACGAGACCCAATTCTCATGCAAGTCATTTGTCTTGCTCATAAAACATAAGGCAACCTATTTTTTTTCAAGATATGCAAAAAAAGGAAAACAAATAACGTATGTTTTTCTTTTATTTCAATATAGACAAAATACAAAGGAAATATTCAAAAAAAAAAATAGAGACAAACCTAAGATGCATTAGGCAACAAAGGATCTATATGCTTTTGATTTTTCTTTAAAAATGAAAGTATCCAATAAAGTCCCCCTGCTAAAAACAAGCTAAAAAACCAAGCATTATTGTAAATAATAGCAAATGGTCTTGGAATTGAATCCAAAATCCCAACGTTTTGCAAGAACCCTGGAATAACTGGTAAAATCCCAACAACCAACGAGAAAATCGCCGCCAAATTATATCCACTTGAATAATAATAAGCACCATTTGGACTCAATGTATACAAATCTTTGATACTCAAATTCATCCTTTGAATTAAGTAATAATCAGCCAAAATTATTCCCATAATTGGTCCCAACAATGCAGAATATCCAACTAACCATGTGTACACAAAACTTTCACTTGATTTCAACAACCTCCAAGGTTGACAAACAATCCCTAACAAAGCTGTTAAAATTGCACCTCTTCTAAAACTAAATCTTGAAGGGCTAAGATTGACCAATGCATTAGCTGGGGCGACGACGTTGGCTGCAATGTTTGTTGTGATTGTAGCTAAGCTAATACCAAAAATAGCCAAGACCATTGTCAAGAATCCACCAATTTCACCTAATAGTGTAATGGGGTTTGATATTACATGCCCAAAAATCACTTTTGTTGAAGATGTCACAGCTAGTCCAACAAAAGTAAACAACCCCATAAAGATAGGTAGCCCTGCTTGGCCTATAATTTGGTCATGTTGGCTCTTGGCATATCTAGTAAAATCAGGTATGTTGAGTGCTAAAGTAGCCCAAAATCCAATATTTGCTGTTAAAGATGGAAAAAAAAGTCCCCAAAACTCTAAATTTGTGATTCTTGATGACAAATCTAACATATGACCAAATCCACCAGCCTTAACATAAGCCCAAATGAGTAAACAAGAAGTGAGTGAAATAAGTATTGGGGCTGAGTATTTTTCCAATTGTCTAATACCATCTATCCCTTTCCACACAATGGCCAATTGGACTATCCAAAAAGTTATAAAACAACCAAATTCAAGAGGGGAAGTACCTAACCAAGAAATTGATTGAGACAAAATTGAGTTCTTGATAACTTTTGGTAACAATAGAAAAATTGCTTCACCACCAATCCATGTTTCAATACCATACCAACCACAACCAACTAAAGCTCTAAGTAGTGTAGGAATATGTGCACCTCTTATCCCAAATGAAGATCTAGCTAAAACAGGAAATGATATCCCAAATTTTGTGCCTGCATGGCCTGTTAGAATAAGTGGCACTAAAGTTACCAAATTGGCTATCACAACAATTGCAATACCTTGCCACCATGACATGCCAAGATCAACTAGACTACCAGCTAGGTAATATGAGGGCACACCAACAACTAGTCCAATCCATAAACTAGCCATTTCCCACCCTGAGAAGTTGCGTTGATCGATCGATGTTGGCTTGAGATCATCATTGGTTAGGCTAGGATCAGGGTGAAATTCATCAAATTGAGTTGATGATGCCATAGGGGAAAGATTTTTTTTGGTGTTACATTTTTTGTTGAAAAAAGAGTGGACAAGTTTGTTTTGTGAAACAAGAATTTTAGCACTAGTAGTAGTAATAGTTGTGGTAGTTAAGGTGGTTGGAATTGAAGATGTTCTAAGGGAACATAAGTGTTTTGGCTTTGTGAAAATTTCATGGTGGGGATGAAGATTGAAGATGAGAGATTTGGACAACATGATTTACAAGGAAAAGGAAAAAGATTTTGAAGATTCTATGTGGTATCAATTGAATGGAATTTCAAGATAAAAGATGAGTGGTGGAAAATGACAAGTCATAATAAAGAGTACATAAAGTTTGAAGAGAAATAGGACTAAGGGTGTGTTTGGCATGGAGGACTAGAAAATATATTCAAATTTTCTCTTATTTGGAGCAATATTTTGTTTTGGAAAGACGAATTACTCTAAAAATAATTTTTCTGATGAAAATAGAAAAAATAAGTTTGATAAAGTGACTTCATAATTCTTACTGATTGTGTCATCTTCGCCTTACGACACGGAGATAAAGCAAGGAATTGAAGCTTATGAGTTCATTGTTTTTATCCTTTTGAGATTAATAATTAAATGTATTAAATGAATTTCTAATATAAATACATAATTTGACCAAAACTACATACACTCTAAAGATCTAGTTGTTTCTTCGACAATTTCTGATCTCTAGTGGATCTCTCAGTAGGATTCGAATCCAGATGAAGTTCTGACCATCTATCAGAGAAAAAAGAACGAACAGACGGATCTTATAAAATTCCCAAGAAATTCTTCAATTTCTTTCGAAAATAGATGATTAATTATTTGCTTCTCATTGACAAATATTCAAAAAGGCATTTCGAAAATTGGCCTGATTCTATCTCTTTTCGTTCCGTTCAAAGAAAGGAAGGATCTCAAAGAATCGATCTTTCTTTTTATTGTTGAATCTCTCTTTGATAGCTCCCTTGCTCCCCTCATAGTATTTAAATTATATATAAATATTTTTTTTGAAATAATATTTTTCGTCAAATTTTAGAAAAATAAGTAAAAAAGTATTTTATAGAAAAACATTTTTCTTCATGCCAAGGCACCCTAAACAATTTTTTTTTCTTTTCAAGAAACAGTCAATTAAATAATTCTTTAGATTAAAATTAACTTCAAATTAACATCATCATCCCAATCAAGTCAAATTAATTACCAATGAGGTGGAACATGGGAAAGATTCAAAGATCCATGAACTTGGATCTTGACTCTTGAATATCATAATATAAAATTTGTTGTCAATCTTTTTCTTAATGATTTGATTAAATTATTAAGGCCATTGATAGGTTTAATCAAGCTGGCAAAAATAATTGACAAACGATTAACATGTACATTTCAAACACGTTCAATCCCAGCATTGAATCAATTATTAAGTCAATTTACGGATAAAATTTCTCCATTCTTAATTAGAAATTTAAAATGTAAAATAATATAAATAATGTGCGCGAATTAGATTGTATAGCAAAATATACAAACATTGTGAATTGTACAGCGAATTATACAAACTTTGTGCACAAATTTTATGGCGAAATATACAAACGTTGTGAACAAATTATATAGCAAAATATACAAACATTATACAAAAACTGCAAATTATATAACAAATTATACAAACATATACAAATGTTGCGCGAATTATACAAAGCCTGCAATAACTATAATTATGAAATGTAATTACTCAAACTATAGATATAGAGTATAATTAAGATATTTTTGAGTGACTATATATAAAAATTCCACTTTATTTTTTGTGTTTAAAATTTGGAACTCACGTGCAACACTCTTTTGGGCTTTAACAATGAATTCAAGGGACAATAATGAGGCCCGTTATGTCAAAACGGGTAATAAGGAACATAAAAAAAAAATAAAAGAAATTAAAAAAAAAACAGTAGAATCGTTACAATAAAAATGGTAAGATAAATGATCTCAAAACAAATTAATACCTTTAGTCAATATAGTATAAAATAAGTTTGCATTTTGTTCTTTATTATTTCTTACCTTTCATACCAAACGATTCCTGAGAGTTGATGAATACGAATCCTTGTTCATAGAGTTGTTGGATTAAGCCTCAGGGTATTTTCGATACTTCTAACTGTTCAACTGATCAAAACTTAACAAAAATATTCCGCTACAAACATAATTTTCTTAAAAATCAGAAAATAACTTTTCTAGTAGAAATAAAAAATAAAATTCCATGTGTAATTTTCTAGATTATATACCTTTATTTTTAGAATAATTTTATTTATTTATTTATCAAACATAAAATAATAACTAAATAATTTTACTTACTTTTATATAAGATATTTTTCTTGACGTGCACTCTAGGTTGAACACGTGAAATAATTATGGGGTTTATATGCACGCGGCTAATTAATTAAAATAAATAAATTATAATAATACCAATAATTTTAGTCTTAAAAGAAAATACAAGTGTTCGTTAATTAGAAATTATAAGAAAGTTTCACATTCACTTTTTGAAAGTTTATTTAAAATAATTAATGTTTTACAAAATCAAGATAGCGTTTAATTCTTTTTCCCAAAGTTTTTCCTTGACACATCCTAATTAATTCAATATAAAAATTTAATGATGATCATATCAACCTTCAAAAAAAAAAAAAAAAACAAGAAGAAGAAAGTAATAACTAAGATCTATTGGTAATTAATAAAAAACATAAGAAAATAAATAAATCATAAGAAAATAAATAAATTAACTTAAATTTGATAAAAGTTGACGGGTCAGGTTAAACATATCTAAACTGTCATTCTTTCGTGAGTTCTATATCCTAATTATCACTTCTTTCCTTTATTCCCACTTGATCTATCAATATCTATGTATTAAAATATACGTAGTTGATAGTTCAGATAGAAAAATAGAACAATTAATAGTTAAAATTTGATACTTACGAAAAAATGAAAGTTCAGATACATTATTGATCATAATTAACTTCTAATTCAGTTCATTTTGATCGCATAAAACTAGTTTTATATAAAAATAAGTGTGAAATAGTTTCAAATTTGGCTTAATCTTCAAGTATCCTAATTCTGGCCACCAGCATTATTGCTAATGATGTTACTTAATGGTTGCATATAACAAATTTATTACTATATTAATTATTAAGATTATAGAAAATCAAGTGTTTGTATATAGTTTTTTGATTGTTGATAATGCAATGGTTGCTCATAATTAACATGGACTTATCATGAGATTAAATGTTAATGATGTATGACGAAGAGGAATTTGGTAAATTATAACGCATTATATATATGATCACCAAGGTTATGACAAGAAAATTCTCGAGTTCGAGTATTGATACAATAACAATATATTCAGTAAAAGCTCACAAGTGGAGTCTGAAAAGGGTAAAATGTACTCAGACCTTATCACTATCTCACAGAGATAGAGAGGTTGTTTCCGGAAGATCCTTGGCTGAGTTTGAGTTTTGATATGACAAAAAAATCTATAGGGGGCTAGTGCTTCTGTTTTTGACAGGTATTATAGTATTATACGACATGCACGAATCTAAATCAATTGAGGCTCCGACATAAAAATGGATTATAGAGCATCAAGTAGATTTTCTTTCTGAATTTATATATTCTGAATTCTTGAAAAAATTACTATTTAATTTTTTAAAAAATTATTTATACACTTTAAAATAAATTTTAAATTCAAATACAAAATTTTATATATATCTCCCCTAATGTCATTGTGCAGGAGAAACAAACAAACAAACAAATATTATTATTGTAATTCATAAAGAGAATAAAACAAATTAAGACAAGATTTGTTAAAACTCAACGAAAAAAATAGAAATTATCGTCAAAAACAATAGAAATGACAGCTATTATCTAAATCACATAGTATAGAACATATCATTAGTATCAATGCTCTTTTTGATTAAAAAAATGCCTAAACAAAACACTCTACGTGTTATCGTCATAAATTATCTATCATAATTTTAAAAAATATTTTAAATTATTTGTTATATCAAAAGTTTAAGACAAAATCAATTATTTTTCTATTTTATTATTAACAGTAATTATTCTTGAAAATTATAAATTTGTTAATAGCATATATATCTAATGAAGAGAGATGATTATATCCTATATTGCTTAGAATCTTTAAAAATGTCAACACGCATCGGATTCTTTAAAAATAATTTATTTTTATAAAATTCGAGACAAATACAACATCAAAAGTAAAAAAATCATGCAACTTAGATTATCTTTTAAGGTATAAATAAGGATAAAATAACAAAAAACCTCCTCATGATTAATATTTAGAACAATAAAAAGAAATACAACGAATAATTTGAGATGGATAAAATATTTTTACTTGTGTAATAAGTATTCATAGTCTCATCTATAAAATAAGGTATAATCATAAATTAAATACAATTTTTTTTACAATGATTTGTATAACTATATTTGTAACTCCCAATGTGAGTAATTATTGTCCTCTTCATATATTTTTTTTCCTTTAATTTTCCCTCTTAAGTTGTAACGTAATTATTTTATTTAATTTGCAACTTCCTACCAAACTATCTTTTCAGAAATAAAGATAGAAAATAACAGGATATTTTCCTATCAGAAAAATAAAATCTCTTTTTTGCCCTTGACTCCTAAAAGAAATCTTACACGAGGATAAGTTAAATCGTAATTAAAAGTTGAAGGACAATTTTTTTCTCGAAGAATTTGAATATGTTGGAGTTCAATCATTTTACGATGGAGTTTTTGTTAATTACAAAAGCAAATACAATATAATTTACTAAAAGGTTCAAAACTACAACAACAACATACCCAGTATAATCCCACTAGTGGAGTCTGGGAAGGGTCGATTGTAATGAACGATAAATTATAAATACACAATATTTAATCAAAAAAAGTATTTCTTTCTCATTTAGACAAAGTTTTTTTTTTTTTTTTTTTTAAAGAAAAGGAAAAGAAATTAATTCTTTCTTGCCTTCAAAGTTTAGCTTACCCACCCGTAAGTTAGATAGATTCATAAATGATCATTTCTTTTATTTCTCCTTTTTCTTGTTAGGTCAAAAAATTGTAAAAAAGAGGAATGGCTTTTTTCTAAATCCAATTTTAATAACTACAAGACAAGAGTGGTAAGTAATTCATAGTATTCAATTAAATATTTCGAATTTTATTCTTGAGTATCAGGTTGTCTTTGTTAAAAAAAGGTCTTATTCTATGATAGAAGTTTCTAGCGCAAATTTGAATCGGTTGGGTTCAAAGATGAACTCAGAATTTAAAATGCATGAGTTCATAATTTTAGTTTATTTTGAAATATTAATTTTAATAACAATTTGTTATAGACCCGTTCGAATAAAAAAAGAAGAAGGTATACTTGTCCACTATATTAAAAGAAATATTCACTTTTACTTGTCCAGTTTAAAAATTCAAGAAATAATTTTTCGCTTTATACTTATTTTACCCGTATAATTAAGTACTACTTATTTCTAATTCATTTTCGAATGCGTTGAGATGGCTTATTGTAGTTACTAGTAATATAGTAGGTCTACGTATATTTTATCTTTTTCATATCTCACGTGCTAAGATTATACTGAATATATTATTGATACTTCGTAATCTGTCAAATCAAATATGGACAAATATACATGAACGGAGGGAGTACTACCTATTTAAGTGTCAAAAAACACAAATTCCTCAAACTTTTGACCTTCAATTTTTTCACTTATAATAAATTTAAATTGCGCGGACTCTTCACTTTCAGTATTGCAGTCGTATCTGATTCTTTAAAAATATACTGCTTTTCACAACACAGTGATAGACTGTCTATAATAAGCTCAAATGCAACACCATAAAGCCAGAAAGCAATATAACAACCCAATGACAAGTTCATTAAATAGACCAATTAGCTAACTTTTCTATTTTCTTTTTTCTTGATTTTTTATCTTTTTTTGTCCTTCAAATGCATTTTGATTCATATTCAGTTAACAAAATTATTATTTTTGTATCATATTTCAAGAAAATTTAGACATTAAGGTGACAAAAGAAAGAAAAATGTTCAAGTTACAGAAGCAGAATAATAAGCAGGACAATTCAGGAGAAAGAGTGGATTTCAGATTCTCAAATTTCCAACTACTTCAGGTATTACCTTCTCTCCTAGTTTCTTATTCTTCGATTTCTGTTATTTCTGTTGTTTCTTGTGCTTCGATTATGCACTTTCGTGTATTTTCTGTTTTCTCCAAACTGCTTTGTAATATTTTTCTTGATCCTCGAGTACTATTAGAAACAACTTCTCTACGTCCACAAATAGGTGTAAAGTCTGTGTACATGCTACTACCCTCTCGGGAACCTGTGGAATTACACTGGATATGTTGTTGTTGTTTCGATTCTTGGTCCATTCTTTTGAAAAAAATGAAAAATGATAGACTTGATGGTTGAGATTCAATTAGGTGATCTTGAATTATATCAATTTAAATAATTTAATAGATAATTATGACTGTAGTTTCACATTGGATTATGTAGTATGAATAAACTATACTATGGATTTTCTAGTAGTGTGTGGCTTTTGATGTTGCTCGGACTCTTCAAAAATATTGTTGCATCCTTGTTGGATTCTCCAAAAGTGCTTAACTTTTAAAGGATCCGACATACATACAAGCAACATTTTTGAAGAGTCTGAGCAACATAGGTCCAGTTTTCCCTCTCGATTTTGATTTCCCATAATGTGGTACTGTCAGATTCAGTGTTATGGTACTTATGATGCTTTGTGCTCGGACCCTCCAAAATTGTTGTTGCATCCTTGTCGGATCTTGCAAAAGCACATAGTTTTTTGAAGGATCCCACACACATCCCATAGGAGTCCGAGCATACAAAAAACCAATTTCCTCTCACATTTTTACTAGTGGCTTCCATGGTGGCTGGTCATCCGCAAAGACCAGCTAAGCATCATTTTTTGTTGGTCATCGCACGGAATTGTTTGATATAATGCTATGTTTTTACGTGGTTTCATTCAGCTTGTCGCGGAGCTGTTGATTATAATGTTGTAATGGCATAGGTACCGAAAGGCTGGGACAGGCTATCTTTGTCTGTAATCTGTGTAGAAACTGGAAAGACAGTAGCAAAACTAGGCAAAACGCTTGTGAAAAACGGAAGCTGTCAATGGCCAGAGACTCTTTTGGAATCCGTGTGGATTTCACAAGACGATTCATCTCTAGAGCTCGAAGAATCTCCCTACAAGTTCGTTGTTTCGATGGTATGATCTAGTTTCCTTTAAGTTCATCTCACTTCCTCAACATCAACTTGACACGATTTATTCGATTTCTTAATTCCTCATTCAACACAGGGCTCTGCTAGATCTGGCCTACTCGGAGAAGGAACGATTAATCTATCATCATATGTTGGTTCAAGAATGTCTTCTCCTGTTTTGCTTCCTTTAAAGAAATGCAACCACGGAACAACGCTACAGGCAAGTCTTATGATTGATAAGTCCTTATTTTCTCTAAGGTATTGCTATGTTGCTCGGACTCTTAGAAAATGCAGCTGAATGTGTGTCGAATCCTTCAAAATCTATGCAGTTTTAGTGGAACCAACAAGGGTGTAACAACATTTTTGGAGACTTTTTGTTTACATAAATTCTTATATATCTTTTGTTTACAGGTGAAAATTCACTGCCTGACACCAAGGAGTAAATTCAGGTACTAACAAAACAGTCAAAATCCCGAGTATTCGTTCATAACTACAGTTGGGGTCAGCTATATGAATTTCCGTTTCTTCATCATACTAATAAAGTAACGGTGAATTGCTATTTAACTAACTACTGTTTCAATACTTTCAGAGATGAAACAAAATCTTCAGGCTCTGGTGCGAAAGAACATAGTTTAGATCATGACGTTGACAGTAAGCCGAATGAGTCTGGCAACTTCTCTTCTGGGAGTGATGTGCTTCCATATGATCCTGGCTCTAACTCGGGTCCAAGCAAATTCGAGATCAAGGTACTAATGCAAATTTTGATCCATTTTATAGATCATATGTTTGAGCCGTGGAATTAACCACTGGTGTTTGCGTCAGCATAGGCTGCCTACGTGACTGCCCTTTGTGTCATGTCTGATTGATAAACTCTTCAATTTTGTTTCAGGAGAGAAGTTCCTCGGGATCCGGATCAAATAACAGCTTTAGCTCAACTGAAAGTTTTACGCGAAAAGAGAAGTTCTCCTCCAGAATTCAGTTAAAGAATGAAGGATCCAAACAAGTTAGAGCAAGTCCTGACCGTACTTCATCTAAGAACGATCATGTCATCGATGATCAATCTGTTTCAAACCGATCATCATATAATACAAAAGCCACAGTTTCAATGGAGCATCTGCAGAACAACGGAAAAGACTTCACAACGTCTTCTGTGACGAATTCAGGCTCTTCAAGAAACCTTCTGGAGGCTGCAGAAGATACAATTGAAGAACTCCGAATAGAAGCCAAGATGTGGGAGAGAAATGCTCGGAAGCTCATGCTCGATTTGGACATACTGAGAGAGGAATTCACATCTCAGTCGAAAAAGCAAGCAGATTTGGTGATGGATCTCTCAGCTGCCTATTCAGAGCAAGGAAACTTGAAAAGAGAGATTGAGAATCTCAAACTAAAGTTGGAGGAGTCAACATCGAAACACGATGTGGCAGAGGATTCGATATTTCAACCGAGAGGTCAGAAGGAGGAACTGGAAAATGAAATAAGACATCAGCAGGAGTTGAATGCTAGTTTAGCTTTACAACTAAAAGGAAGTCAGGAATCAAATATCGAGCTCCTCTCGCTTCTTCAGGAGTTAGAAGACACTATAGAACAGCAGAAAGTGGAAATAGAGAAATTTTCATCATGGAAGGAATCGGAAGAGACATTGCAAACAAGTGTTCAATCCCTTACAAAGGCGTTAGAAGAAAAAAATCATGAGCTTGAGAGTGAACGGAGAATGAACAGACAGATGGAGAATGAACACTCCGAAAAAGCTAGCACTGAGCTAATAAGAGATATTGAAGCATTACGAGAGAAAGTGCAGGAGCTCGAGAGGAATCGCGCTGAGCTTACTCAGGAAAATCTGGACCTTCTGATCAAGTTTAAGGAGTCCTGTAGTCAAGTTGGTGAAAACGAAAACTCCAATGACTCCACTGAATTAGTGAAGCAGTTTGAAGTAGCTTTCCACCATCTAGAGAGACCGTGGCATAAACTTTCTTCGAGTATAAGTGATCAGTGCAAACATCACCTGGAAAACTTGGCAAATTTGAGCGAGGACGTAGCAAATTCTTCAAAACTACTGACAGACGGCAGTGTCCTTATGTATCTGTTTGACCTGAACAATCTCTTAGAAACTCGAATTGTTGAATGTGAGGAATGCCTTAAACAGCACGAACAGGATATCCTGGAGAGAAATCGAAAGTTGGAAGATTACAGTGTTGAGGTTCAAGGACATGAGAGCTCAAAGAAAGAACTACAAATTCAATGTTCCGGTCTACTAAAAGAGTTAGATCAAAAAGTTTCCGAGATGGAAAAGTTACAGGCTGACATACAAAGAAACGAAGAGGAGAAAAGCCGTCTATTGGAGGATCAAAAAGAACTAGAAGGTAAAGTAGCTGGTCTTCAAAAGGAAAAGGATCAGATGGAAGAAAACATGAAAATCGTCTCGAGAGAAAGTGCCATCACCTCCAGTCGCTTGGATGCCCGAGTTTCTGAGAACGAGCTTCTAGAAAGGAAACTAGCACAGCTCGAAAGTGAAAAGCAAACATTGGAGGATCAGTTAGTAGGATTGACAGAGAAAAATGAAAACATGGAAGCACAGATTAGGCTCATGGCATTCGAGGGAGAATCTCTTCAATCGGAATTGGAAGAATCCA
This sequence comes from Solanum clarkiae, assembly GCA_011800125.2. Lineage (NCBI taxonomy): Eukaryota > Viridiplantae > Streptophyta > Magnoliopsida > Solanales > Solanaceae > Solanum > Solanum clarkiae. Next base: position 2,631,336 of record JAABOM020000110.1, on the reverse strand, counting down.
GGTCTATCATAACAAATCTTCGAGAAGAAATTGGAAAGTTTGAGAGTGAGATGAAAACGAGCGTTGCTGATCTCAAAGAAGAATTAGAAAACATGCAGATCCTATGGTTACAAGCTCGAGAAGAATGTGGACATCTCACGGACGAGAATGAGAAGTTACAAGAATCTTTACAGAATCTTCTTGAAATGGAAAGAAAGAACGTGGAACAGCACGAGCATCGTGTGCAGCTAGAAGCTCAACTGCATGAATCACAGAAAAGCTTGTCTAATAATTTGATAAAGGTGAAGGCTTTGGAAGAAAATCTCAATTCAATGTGGAAAGATTTTTCCTTGAAAGAGGAAAGACTAAACTCGGAACTAAACGAGCTCATTCAAGAGAACAAGAACGAAATTGAGAAACTCGTCCAACAAGAAAGTTTGTCTAATCAGAAATATTCAGAGAAGTTGACAGAAGTTGAGAGCCTCGAGAAAGAGGTAGAACAACTAAACAAGCAAATTTCTGAAATGGACGAGGAAAGGAGATTAGCTTCTGATGCTGTTAATGAAGTTTCCAGTTTACGTGCTGATAACAAAAAGCTCGAATCTGCACTTGAAGACGTTCAATCAAAATTTGCATCGACTGAGAAGGAACTTGCTGCTTCAAGACTAAGTCATGAGAAGCTGATGATTGATCATGCAAAGATTTCGAAACTTTTACCAAATTATAGGGCGAACGAGGAAAAGCTTAAGGCGTCAATTAATGATCTTGAGTTGCAGCTCACTCTTTCGCGCTATGAACATCAAAAACTACATGAAGAAAGTGCTAATCTGAGATTTCAGTTGCAGAAAACAAAGGAGCTTCAGGATGAAGTGTTCACTCTGAAGAAAGAGCTCACGGAATGCAAATTCGAAAAGGAAAATTTAGAAGCATCACTAGAGAGAATAACAAGAGATTTTGAAGAAATGAAGGCTGAAAAGGCCTCGTTTGTTGGTAAGATCTCCGACTTGCAGAAAGTCTTGTCGGAATTGGAGAACAGCAATGGAAAGAGAATTTACTTGGAAGAAAAAGTTGAGCAAATGGAAAGTGATTTAACTGAAAAGGAGAAATTCTGTGCACAAATGATTGATTTGAGAAATGAGCTTAGTGAAACTAAGAGAGACAATGAGCAATATCGACAGAAAATCTACAAGATGGAGGAGGAGAAGGATAATTGCTTGAGGAAAGTCCAAGCACTCGAAGCGGAGGTGAAAATGATGGAGGAGGAGAAAAAATTATACGCCAAAAAGGTTAGCTTATTACAAAGTTCTTTTTTTTATGTTACTCTTTCTCCGATAACTTAAATGCCAAATGAATGACAGAATTTCATGTTCTTTTGCAGTTTGAACTGAATGATACTCCAAAGAGCATTAGTAAGTACACTAACGTCAATAGAGCACCCCAAAAGCTTAGTCAGTCCCAAGAACTTCAGGTGGATCGACTTCATTCAGATCGCAAAAGTAGCGAATCAGAGGTGTCCTTTCTTCCCCTTCTATTCATTTTTCACTTTTGAAGCAGTATGCTGCTCAGACTCTCCAAAAATGTCGTCACACCTGTATCAGATCCTCCGGATCCAACGTACACTTGCCGATATTTTTGAAGAGTCCGAGCAACATAGTGAGGCACAAAAAGTGTCAAATTTTCACAGTCAAATGCTTTACTTCTTTTTTGTTCTTTCGTTCATCCAGGGTGAAAATGGTTTATCCGATGGAATTGCTTCTTCTGTTGAAGTCGATTACTTGGCTAGAATACAATTGCTCGAGAACAAGCTTGCTGAAGCATTAGAGGCAAATAAGAAGTACAAAATTCAGCTTCAAAGGTATGTAGTTTCAACTTCTTGGAAAAAAATCTTTTAGGATTCACGCACAATTTTAACTTTCGTATCACATTTAATAAAATCTAGTGCATAAGCTTAAGTTTATGTCAAATCTAGTAGTTTTTTCTCGTTGCTCGAGGGGATGCATCATCTATTCCATTTATTAGGCAACAGAGACCGGATTTTCACCAAGCGGATATGATGTAGAGCATGTAGAGCGAGTGGTATATGATGTTCGAGTTTCTTAAGCTGCTATTCTTGTTTATGTATGTAGGTTCAAGACCGAGGAACGTAGAGGACATTCACCGGCTTCCAAGAGATCAGACGGGGACAGTGAAATGGTAAAAAGGTTTGAACATACAAAGGCATTACTGGAAACAGAATTAAAAGACATTCGAGAAAGATACTTTCAAATGAGTATTAAATATGCTGAAGTAGAAGCACAAAGAGAGGATCTTGTTATGAAACTAAAGGCAGTTAAGAGTGGTAAGAGGTGGTTTTCTTGAATCTCCGCGGAGCATTCATCCTAACCTTAGGTAAACCAATCCACATTTTCACCTATGTTGCTCGGACTCTTCAAAAAAATGTCTCCTCGTGCGCGTTGGATCTTTCAAAGTACTACATTTTTTAGGATCTAACACAGGTGCTGCAACATTTTTGCAGAGATACGAGCGATATAGTCTAGCACCTATACTACCATTGTAAAGAATTAGACCAAATAAAGTAGCTCCTCACAATTTTCTCCACAAGGGGATATGAAATCTTAAGTTGTGCGGACTCTTCACTTCAGAACCGCACCCATGTCGGATTCTTCGAAAATACACTACTTTTGGAGAATGCGACATGACTTTTGAAGAGTTGAACAATATAGATGAAATCCCATGAACACTTTTTTTTAATTATAATGAATATTACTTTTTTGAGTAGTTGAGTAATACTACTTTGAGAAAGACTGTTAGATTGGCAAGGGCATAGTGGATTTTTTAGACAAGAAACTACACACTAACAAAATTGTGTTATTATTTTCTATGTATAGTAAACAATACAGTGACAAAGTCAGAAATTTCGTTAAGGGTGTTCAAGATTTATATATGTGTGTGTGTGAAAGTAATATTTGATATGTACATACATAGTATACTTCTTCGAAAAAGAATGTTCAATTGATCATCTTTTACATACCCAGCAATATACGATTAAATATATATGTGTAC
>JAABOM020000110.1:2609601-2621373 GCA_011800125.2 Solanum clarkiae | reverse complement strand
ACCTTATCAGTTCGGTTTATCGATTTTTGATTTTAAATTTGCTAAATTAATAAGAAACTAATAGAGTAATTTTTATCAGTTTTCGATTTATCGGTTTTAAGTCCTTACGATTCGATTTTTGATTTATCCGATAAGAATGGTAATGGGAATTTGCATTAATAAAAAATAGATAGAGTTCAAAAATTATATTTACAAACTTGCAAATGCTATAATTAGTTAATTACAAACTAAAATATTAAAATGGATAACTAATCATTTAATTATTATAAAGATTAAAATATGTAAAGTATTATTATAGTATTCTATTATTAGTAAATTACTAATATTTAATATTTACGAAGGAATAGAATAGTAAATTATTATAATTTTATTAGATTATCAATTTATCTTATAATTCAATCACAAAAATTGATATGAAATCGACAACTCAATAATCTTTTCATTTTCAAAATCATTAAACATCCAATAATAATAAATCAATAATATTTTTATGATTGTTGGTTCAATTTTTGCAAAACCGTAAATATGGATTTTCACATTTTTCACACAGTCTGGCTCCCTTAACTCCACCCACCCCACTTTAATCAGCGCACTCCACCCCAATGCTCCCTCTTCTCCTCACAAATTCTTTTGAAGGGTTTCAGTTTCACTCAAATTCCCATTCATCTTAACAAATCCTCCCTTTTTCTCAGATCCATACCTCGTTTTCTCCCCTTTTTCTGACTTCAACATCAACTCCGATGACGGCGCCGATTAACCGTCACGACTCGCAGTCGTTGCCGGTTCTCAAAACCGGAACCGGAATTGGTGTTGGTACCGGTGATCGTTGTTGCGTTGAACCGAAAGCAAACGGTTCGGTTCATGGCGGTCGGTTCGAGGAAGTTGCTTCGGTTAAGGATCGTGATAGGAATGGAGTCGTTGTGTATAGGAGGAACAAGAGGTTGAAGAGAGCGGCCAATGTTGACGGCGGAGAATCGACTGGTGCCAAGTGTAATACAGGTGGTAAAGTTGTAATTAAGGATGAAATGGTGGAGGTTGAAGTCAAAGAGGAGTCAACGTTGACGGTGGACTGTGCTACTGTTGCTGGGAGGAGGCTTACGAGGTCGGTTTTGAAGCTGAATGTGGAGCCTCTGGATATGTCGAGTGAGAATTTGGAGGTGTTGGATGGGAAATTGATCACGTGTAGTAATGGTGCAATAGAATCAGAGGTGGAAACATCGAGGAAGATTTCGATTACGGGGAGGCCTACTACGGTTAAGGAGCTTTTTGCGACTGGTTTGCTCGAGGGCTATCCAGTTTTCTACAACGGTGGCAAGAGGGTAATCTTCTTATTTTTCCTTACGTATTAACTCTTGCATGGAAATGCCATTACATTATAATTAACTATGCTATACTTCTATTTGGAAAGATTTGGGGCTGGATAGCGCAGACTGGTTGCATATGATTTGACAGAGGCTTAATAGTACCTTTTACAGAGAGACACATACATATTCATTATTGACAGGAAAAAGGTCCAAGCCTTGGTGGACTACCCGGTCCCTGCGCTAGCAGAGTTACCTGGTCCCTGGAGGTAGCAAGTACCACGTAGAATTAGTGGACTGCATGTAAGGCAGTGCTCATGCACTGCCGTTATCTGCGGATGATCCACATAACAACTTGCAGGTTCACAGATCCTGTAGCTTTTATTTAGACCCTGTATATATATTAAGGAATTTACTAAATATTTATAAATATTTGATTCTGAACCTAGTTTATTTTGTGCACTAAGTTAAGTTATTTTAGGAACCCATGGATTTAAATTCTGGATCCGCCTCTGACAGTTATCCAAAAAAAAAAAAAAGAGAGAGAGAGACTGGAAACGCCCTATGTGTAGAAAGAAATTTTTGGTGTTGCCCAGTCTTCAGCCTTTTTTCTTGCTGGATAGGTATGGGAGAACCATTGAGCCAGTTTATGTTATGTGATGTGAATGTAGAAAGCAATCTATATTGAGCATATACTCTGTTTATAGAGTTATTGCTTGAACATCAGTGGGAGTTAAACGAGTTGAAAACAGTAAAAAGAAGCATCGTCTGTGAGCTTGTTACCTGGTTTTGTTATTGCAGTTAGCTACATCATTTAGCTTGCTGTGCAGTTTCAAAAAGCTTATCTAGCTTTTCTGATTAATTGTTCCTCATCCAGATTGGACTGATTTTAAATATGGTCATGAAATTGAGTATTTTTTGTCTTATTCCAAAGGCTAAAGTTGTCTTAAATTAGGGAATTCCACTGAGGGGAACAGTCAAAGATATTGGAATTCTATGTTCTTGTGATCAGTGCAAGGGTGCCAGGGTGAGTATTTGTTATTTATGTTTTTCTTTTTGCTCTTTGTTGACGCCGTTAAGTTGTTTTGTTCTTGACATTCCTTTAACTCGCTGTATGACTTTAAGTTTTATGCCAATTTTGGTTCTTTTAGGTTGTTCCTCCCGGTAAATTTGAGATCCATGCATGCAAAACATATAGACGTGCATCACAATATATCTGCCTGGAAAATGGAAAGAGTCTCCTGGATGTGGTCAAAGAGTGTAGGAAAGGTTCTTTGAAGAAATTAGAAGAAACAATTCGGAGCTTCATTGGCCCGATTCCTATGAAGGAAAATATCATATGTCAGAATTGCGATGGTGAGCTTTCTTATGTGAACTTGAATATGGTGACATATTTTCTCCCAAGTACACTTGAATGATCTTTTTCTTGATTTTTCATGGTGGCCAGGGTCTTTTGCTGCAACTTCAGTTGGAAAAATTGACCAAATTTGCGATTCTTGCATAATCTCTTTAAGATCACAAGGCACGCCAACTCGGTCAATAGAAGTTGAAGATGGGTATGTTTTGGTTGAAAATTAGCTTAATGATTATATTTATACTTTTGGGTGCTTCACTGGACTCTAATATTCTTATACTCCATTAGTTTTATTTTATGTGTCTTGGACTCTTAGTTTGACTGAGCATGATGTTTTAAGAATGTATCTGGCATGACTGCTCTCAGTTGGCTTTCAGGATTTAATGCAATAATGCTTCTGGTAAATGGAATCAAATTAGTGCTTATCATGAACTTTAAACTATTTATCATTCTTTTGGACAAAACGCCATGGATTTAACACTATTAATTGTACTAACCAAGGACTCTTTGTCACATCTCACGTGTCCTTATTATTGATATATTTTCAAGAGTTGAATTTATGGTTTTTCCGTGTAAGCATTAGTTGATATCCTTTAATGAATGATCATGCAATAATTTGTATTACCTTTTAATTTATATAGATATGTTTGCATAGTCAGAAGCTCTCAGTAATCTCTGCTTTTGTTATTACTGCTAATCTTGTTTTTGCAAAATTAGGATATTTGAGCCTGTTCTGAACACAAGTTCCTGTGAAACTTCAACTGCGTCAGATACTTCAGTGAAAAGGAGTAGAGGAAGAAAAAAGAAAAAGTTGGTATCTTTTCCGAGTAACTAATTCTGCTTGATTTCGCACGCTGTGTACTTTTTTCGACATAAATGTTATAGGAAACATGTAATAATGATGTTCTATTATCGTTGTAAGGGCTTTGGAAGTATGTTCAAGGAAAAAGTCCCCCAGAATATCTTCAGCGCGCGTAATCTCAGGACGGAAGAATCAGTTGAAGACACCAAACAGGTGCGTTATGTTACCCAATGTTCTGTATTTGATATTTGCACTTTTGCTTTGTCTGCTACATCAAGTTTTCTTGGTAAAAATGCAAAACTTTGCCATCTTTCTCTTACACACTTTATTTGGAACCATCAAGGTTATCTGATCCAGTTCTTTCTCCTCACTCATATGGAGCTGCTACAGTGTGCAACTCTTTCAGAGATAAAATGCAGAGCAAGATCTCAAAAACGTTCGTGAATATTTGGCTAGTCAATTGCCACTAATTTTCTTTTATATGATATGTTACCTCTCACTTGTATGGTGCCTGTATTCTGTATGATATATTACCTCTCACTTGAATGGTGCCTGTATTCTTTAATTCAGATTGTCGAAATCCATTGCAGCTTCAAATTCCTCAAAAGTTTGTTCTATTGGTGTTTCAGTACACTCTAGGACCCAATGGAAAATTACAAAAAAGTTGGTACCATTCCTCTGACATTTTTGTTATTCTAGATTTCATCTGTCAGCACATTTCTTATAGTTAATGTTGTTGCATTTAGGGATCAGAAAATGCATTGGTTGGTTTTTGAGGAAGGTGGACTGCCCGATGGGACTGAAGTAGCTTATTATTCTCGTGGAAAGGTACCAAACATTCCCTTTTCTACCTTTTTTTTAAAAAGTAATTGAGACATATTATAAGTGCTAGGTGCTAAATATGGTTTGTTGACATATTTGTTATTTGCTCATTTATTACTGGCAGAAATTGCTCGTCGGTTATAAGCAGGGATCTGGTATATTTTGTTCTTGCTGCAATTCTGAGGTATAATTTTGTAGCTTGCATAATTCTTCCAAAAAATGAAAACTTTGGTTCTTTGTGGAGTGTTCGTAACTGTGATGTAAGACATAATGATTGCTTTCATGTCGTGGTTAGGTTAGTCCATCACAATTTGAAGCTCATGCAGGTTGGGCGTCGCGCAAAAAACCGTCAGTGTCATTCTTCTGTTTAGCTATCTTTTGAGGGATATTTATCCTCTTTAGCTGTTAGCTTATCTAGTTCTGTTGACACATTCCCATTTAGATGTTTGACATTGTCTCATGTCTCTGCAGCTATGGATACATTTACACTTCAAATGGAGTGTCTCTACATGAACTTGCTATGTCCCTATTGAGAGGTCGCAAGTCTTCTGTCAAAAATAGTGATGATTTGTGCATCATATGCGCAGATGGCGGAATACTGGTGCTTTGTGATGGATGCCCAAGGGCCTTCCATAAAGGTTAGTGTTGCAGGGCCTTCCTCAATATTCCCCCCTACACTTTCTTTTGTGCATTTTTTTTTCCTGTTTGATGATCAAGACCATCAAGTTCTATGTTATCACGCCATGCGTTGATTAGCTTTTCTTCTCTCTCTTTATTATGATTTGGAGGGGGGTGAGGGTGGAGGAGGTGTTGGGCCAGTTAATAACAACTGCTCACAAATTTGTTGTCTGGCACTAGAGCACTGAGTTAGACATTGGGACACAACCCCCGCCCTTGCCTCACTATCCTTACCCCAAGGTGAGGGAGGAAGGGAGGAACTAGTGAGGCCTGAGTAAGATAGGCAAAAGAGATTAAGAGAAGATATTATCATCTCTAATTGTGGTGGTGGGGAGGTGTGTTGGGTCCGTTTACGACAACTCTCACAAATTTGTGGTTTGGCATTACATTACCGAGTTAGTCAATGGGACACGCTCTCATCCTCACCCCACTACTCCCCCACCCCACCCCACCCCACCCCACCCCAAGGGGGAGGGGACTAGGGGAGCATGAGTAATATAAGCAAAAGAGATAAATAAAATATATAATCGCACGTGGCTGTTACTTATTTTTTTTAAATGATGGTGGTGTCCAAGTAGCTGCTCTCCTCCCCACAAAGCACATGGTAATTCTGCCCATCAAGGCTTGGGTACACAAGTGACTGTTCATCTATAAAAATAAAAGAAAGAAAAGAATTAAGGCACCAATAGTTGCCTACTTAATCCTCTATGTTTGCCCCTAATGAGAAATGAGTTGTGTCTCCATATAGGTGAGCAGTACATAGCTATGGGTTAGTTTTGTGAAAATTTCTGGCTTGCCTCTCTGTTTTGTTTCTTTTTTCTTTCTTTCACCGCTTTGAAATTTTGGTTGCTTTGTTGGTAATATTTTAATATTCCATTTAAGTGGCATTAATGTGCGTTTTCCATTGTCTACGCAGAGTGTGCATCATTGTCGGCTGTTCCCCGTGGTAAATGGTATTGTAAGTATTGTGAAAACAAGTTTCAGAGGGAGAAGTTTGTGGAACACAATGCAAATGCTATTGCTGCTGGGAGGATTTCCGGTATTGATCCCATAGAGCAAATAACTAGACGTTGCAATCGTGTTGTCCAGAACCCAGAAGAGGCAGAAGTTATAGCATGTGCTTTATGCAGGTAGTTGTTTGCTTTGTGAAGTTGTTCAAAGTCTAATGTCTTAGTTTTTGTAGTATGATTAAGTGCATAATTTTGTATACAGGTGTTACGATTTTAGTAAGTCTGGATTTGGTCCTCGCACAGTTATTCTTTGTGACCAGGTATTTCATCTACATTTTTTTATAACTGCCTTATTCGACCAAGTTATATGATTAAAGTTTTTTACTACCTTTCATATCCAGTGTGAGAAGGAATATCATGTTGGCTGCTTGAAGAAACGCAAGGTAGCAGATTTAAAGGTTAGTCCATTTGCATTCTAGGATTATTTCATGTAAGATCTCTTTTCTTTTTCCTTTCTTTTCCTTTTTGTCATATCTAGTTTATTCTGCTTATGGATTTTTGAGACGAGGGTTCCTAGGAAACCACCTCTCTACTTCTATGAGGTAGTAGTAAAGTCTGCGTATATCTACCCTCCCAGACCCCACTTGTGGGATTCCACTGGGTATGTTGTTGTAAAATTATATTTTTTTGGATTCTCTAGTTAAAATTTAGTTCAACTTGCTACACAGGAGTTGCCTAAAGGAAAATGGTTCTGCTGTGTGGATTGCAAGAGGATCTATTCTGCACTGCAAAATTCGCTGAACTCAGGAGAAGAGAAGCTGTCAGAATCTTGCCTGGGTGCTGTAAGGATGAAGCTAAAGGAAAAACGTATGGATTTCGTTGGTGATCTTGATGTAAGGTGGAGACTTATAAGTGGAAAAATTACTTCTCGCGAAACCAGAGTGTTATTAGCAGAAGCTGTTTCAATCTTCCATGTAAGCATTACCCCTGAATGTTTTTTGTCCAAACTTTCAGTGAGCAGACTTAGGCTATGATAACCCTGTTGACTGTGTGATGTTTTACTTAAAGACTGTTTAGTCTCCAACTTATCTAGATGGGATGGGTTTGTTGAATAGGGTTCAGTTAGGGGTGGCAATTGGGCGAGTTGGGTCGAATTTGAACGGATTATAATGGGTCAAGACCCAATCCAACCCAAATTTGCTTGGGTTAAAATGGGTTGTGTCAAAACGGGTTAAGTAACGGGTTATAGAGTGGGTCAAGACGCAACCCGACTCAATTTTTACTAAGTTTTACTTATTATTTGTTCTTTTCAATATTTTAGTACTTAATTAAATTATATTTTTTTTTATTATAGCTATATAAAACATATCAAATTGAAAAAAAGTGTTTTGAAAATATTTTAACAGATCTCTCTCGAATTAATTTGGGTTGCGTATCAACCCAATTTTAAATGGGTTGGGTTGAGATGGATTGAGCTAATAACCCACCCAAACTTCAATGGGTTGGGTGGGTTGGGCTTAATTTTGCCACCCCTAGGTTCAGTTATGCTCTTGCATCAATTCTTTTAACTTTTGGTTTTGTTATTTTTATGCGGCCAAATTAAGCTTAATTTTAAGAAATGAAAGTGGGTGCTTCAAACAATTTGCTAGTCATGCGAAACAGACTGGTCATAGCTATATTTATGGTAACGTTCTTTCTTGGAATTTAACCTGCTGTTTCATTTTGTTGTCCGAATCAATTTAATGTTCTCTTAATGTTATTTCATCAGTTTCTTTTCTTGTATGCTCACATAGAGGTTTGTGATTTTCTTGTTCTGTAATGTTTTGTGGTTAGTTCATTTTAGATTTTCTCTGTATCCTTAAAGGGTTCTAAAACTATTTTTAGATTGTATTTTTGATTTTTCCAATGAAAAATGAGTGGAAAAGTCAGAATCATCATCACCATCTTGACTTTTCAGGATTGCTTTGATCCTATCGTTGATTCGGCAACTGGACGTGATTTCATTCCATCTATGGTCTATGGGTAATTTCTTCGTTATTATGCTGAGTTAGCTGGATTTACATTCATCTTGCGATTGTGTTGTTATCTATGATATTTGTTCTTCTCCTTGCAGAAGGAATATCAGGGGCCAAGACTTTGGGGGCATGTACTGTGCTATATTGACAGTCAAGTAAGGACTGTGTTGCAATTTGTGTTACTTGAAATTTCTCATTTTAAGCGCATTTTCCATAACTTACGAGGCTATTTGGTTATCGTGCAGCTCAATAGTAGTATCAGCAGGGATCCTCCGTATTTTTGGTCAGGATATGGCAGAGCTTCCTCTTGTGGCAACACGTGTTGGTAGCCAGGGCCAGGTAAAGCGGTGGAACTGTTCAGGAAAATGGCTCCATTTATTTTCTATCCGACGACTCTTTTATTTTCATTGCTTTACTTGTGCTACATACTCCTTAAATTTCATTCAATACTTGATTGGGTTAGATATACATACTGAAAGGTCCAAATGTGGAGTGTAAAAAAGGGCAAGCCTGGTGCACTAAAACTCCCGCTATGCGCAGAGCCGGGGAAGGATCCGACCTCTATTGTACTCACAAATGTGGAATGTATTGCCTAATTTGTACTTTGTTTTGGCTTTTAAAATTTGAAGCAAGCAACTTATCAAAAAGAAGGTTGGTTGACTGACTGGACCTTGTTTTTACATAATTTTCCCGGTTGACCATATTTAACCCAATGGATGTAGATATCACGAATTTGTTAAAAACTATGGCAGAGGCACTACATCCTCTAAAATGTACTGGCCATTCGCAGAATTGTTTTCCTGCTGGACTATTAGATCTAAACTTTGATGTCCTTCAACATCCACTCTAATCCTAATTCATATTTCGCCATGATGAACATTGATTGGAGCATAATGCATCTAACATTTTCATGTTGGCCAGATGATTGTGAATTCTGATATGATGCTTTTATGGGAAATCATTGTTCTTGCTTATTAGAAATAGTGATATAGTACATCTTATGAGCGATATTTCTTCATCTATTGTTCCTTGAAATGTTGGAGTTACGATTGTATGCTTTAAATGTTTCAGGGTTACTTTCAGTTGCTTCTCTCCTGCATAGAGAAATTGCTGGCATTTTTGAATGTAAGAAGATTTATACTCCCTTCTGCTGTTGAAGCAATGTCAATATGGACTGAGAAATTCGGATTCAAAGAGATACCACCAGACCTGGTATGTGTGCATCTGTTATCTTCCCTCAGATTACTTAACGATTGTCTTTTCTTCTTCGTCTTCTTCTAAGTGACTGTTTCACGTTGCAGCTTGCCAGCTACAAAAAAACCTGTTGGCAATTGATTACATTCAAAGGAACATCTATGCTGGAAAAAATGGTTCCCAAATGTCGAATCATTCGGCATGAGAAAACTGAAACTGATGCACCAGATGAGTAGTAATGTAACCTAAGGAGGACTTTCTCCATTCCCAACCCATTTTATAGAGCAATTTCTGATCACATATATGTATATTTGAGTCTTATTTTATCAAAAAAGGTGAACTGAACTTTACAAACTATGAATTTTAGAGTATCAAAATTTTGTAAAGAAGGTTCTTACTACTCAGAAGTTAGAGGTGGCTGCATGTCTATAAGTTACTGTATATACTATTCTGGAATCAATTCTTTATTCTCCATATATGCTAATGTCTTAAGTTCTGGTGCATTCGAATTGCGATTTAAACCAAAATTGAAGAAATTGAAGAGGTAATAGTGACCTTTTTTTTTAAACCACGAGTTAGAAGGTCCATAAATCTTTTTTTATTAACTATATAGTAATGACCTTTTTTTTTTGTGTGTGTGTGTGTGTAAATAGTGATTTTTTTACTACTATCTGAAAATCAATTCGAGTAAATTATTTTATTTTTTTAAAAGAAAAACTAGAGAGCAGTCTAAAATTTCGTCAAAGTTAGAGAATAGTCTAATGTCTGAAAGTTCCAAAAACATAAATTTAGAAAATAACCTGAAAAGGGACATTTACATAAATCATTGAAATATTATTTCATTTAATAATCAAATTTGGTCAACATATCCAGCAAACCAATTACGGAAAATTCAGCATTGCCACCATTTTAGGTATGGAATGTTCAAATTTGTTTTGTAATTCCTGTAATTTTTTTTTAGGAAAAATTACGCGAATAAGGAAGTATATATTACTCCCTTCGTCTTATTTTATGTGGTATTTTTGGACTTGGCATGGTGTTTAAAAAAGAAGACTTTTTAAAACTTGTGGTCTAAAATCATTAGGTAAATTATTTTCAATTAAAGTAAAGTAATTTTTTATTGGGACGGGTCAAAAAGGAAAGGATGTCACATAAAATGGGACAAATGAAGTAATTAATTAGTTAACATAACTATAGTTTGAATTAATTATAACTTGTGACAAATATCTAGTTATAATTATATTTTAAGTTTTTTATAATTTGTGCGGTTCATACAAACGTTATACGTAACTATACAAAAGTTATGCACAAATCAAATTGTATAACTAAATGTACAAACACGGTTAATTATATAACGATCACATAATGACAGGTTAACGATCACATAATGACAGGTTTGAGGTATTAGGAATTTTTTTTTTCTGGTTAAAAAAGATGGCTTCAAAAAATAAATTCTATAATACTTGAATTTAAATTTAATTGGATTTCAAAACAAATCTCAAATATTAAACCTCAAAAAATAAGTAATTAAGTAATGAAAGAACAAAGTGATTGTTGACACCCAATTTTTACCCTCCACGGTGTCAAATTAGTAATCGGACTCTATTTTCTATTTTTAACAATTTTTTTGAACTTTTTTCAAAAAAATAAAATAAAATAATAATAATAATATTTACCGGGCGCGTAAAAGCCACGCGCCCCTAATATCCTTTAATCCCTTTCCTCTTCTTCATTTCCATCAGACATACCCAAAACCAAACCCTAAGCGGCGCCGCTTGACGGAATGCGGCGCCGCACCCTTCCACCGCCACCGTCACCTCCTTCAACCCCAAAACCACACGACCCCAAACCTCCCAAACACTGCTCCTCAACTATTTTCTTCCCCTGTTTTCCCGTTTTCCTCTTTTCCCCAAGTTCGATACGAATCCAGAAAATCCAACGCCGCTCCTCCCATTAACGTCACTTTTCTCCTCTCAACGCTCCACTCAACCCCTTGTTCTTGTCCTTACCTATAATTTTAGTCTTTATTCCGTAATTAACGGGCCAAAGTTGAGACACAATGATTCTCACGTTTGAAATCCCTAGTCGAATCCAGCTGTTCGACCGTCTTCTCTCTCATTTTCGCCCTAATTGTGGGGCTATATAATGCTCTTAACTCTCACTGAGCCGGGGTGACGAACCGAGAAAGAGCTAGAAAAATTGATGCCTTAGGTTCAATATTCAGTGATTTCCAGAACACAATTAAGAAAAAAAGGGATTCGAGTCATCTGCTCGAATTGAAGTTCGTGGTACCGGAGTTCATCGTCAAGCTCGTCGTCCCATTTCGCTGCCGTGAAAAAGGTAATATCTCCTTCCCACTTTCGTTTCGAATATCATATTTGAAGTTGTCATGCTCGCATTTTGTTTGTCTGGATGAGAAATGCTTTGTTGTGACGAAGTCGACTTTGGGACGCTTAATGTGTTCCTAGATTGTCTATGATGCTGATTAGTCGAAGATAGTTGTTAAGTCAACACTGTGAAATTGTGTCTGTTGTTTTGAATATGTTGATAGGAATAAATAACAAATTTAATGTTCTGGATATAGCGTTGTTGCGACAAAACTGTTTGACTGGAAATTGTATCGTTGCGACGGGTCGATGTTGTGGTCTGTTATTGA
>JAABOM020000110.1:2588223-2606496 GCA_011800125.2 Solanum clarkiae | reverse complement strand
TGGAATTTTTAAAAGATTTTTCTGTTAGTCTTTTAAAATATTTTTGGTTTCCTAATTATCCGCAAAATTAGGTGGCGACTCTGTGTCTTTTCGAATTTCAAAAAATTAGTTTTGCTCAAATTAATTGAGTTTAGATTGATTCTCGATTTTCGAACAATTTTCATTTTTCTTTAAAAGTCGGTCATTTTTCGGCGTAACAGTGATACGGTAGGATAAACCCATGGGACAACACCAAAAGTCTTTTTTTAATAATTTTTTAATCTCTTAATTATTGAAAATTTTTAATTTAGGTCATTATAATATTTGTTATGTATAACTTTCAATTAACTAAAAATTATTTTTTCTTCAGAATTACAGTATTCTCAAATATCGAGTAACAGTACAAAATTTAACATAAACACTGGTAATTGAATGATTAATTAGAACTTAAATTATTTATTAAATTTAAGAAGATTCATAGATGGAGGGATTAAGAATACATGTATCGATCAATTGAAGTTTAAATATGCTTAATCAAAACCCCATGGACCAAAATAAACATATTTCAATAAGTGAGGGATTAAAATGTTAATTAATTATTTTTATTTTTTTTCCCTTCTCTATTTAATTTATTTTCCCTTCTCTATTTAATTTATTTTCCCTTATTTTCCCTTCTCTATTTAATTTATTTCCCTTATTTTCCCTTCTCTATTTAATTTATTTTCCCTTATTTTCCCTTCTCTATTTAATTTATTTTCCCTTATTTTCCCTTCTCATATTTAATTTATTTTCCCTTATTTAGAACACTCATTTCATGTGATCTAACCATCACATATTTCAGTAGAACTTTCCTTCTTTATAAATTTCATCATCAACACATAAAATTTATAATTTTCTCAAATAATGGCTTCTTCCCTATCTAAAGAGCTTCATTTTCTATTGATACCTTTAATGTCTCAAAGTCATATCATACCATTAATAGACTTTGCAAAATTACTAGCCCTTCATGAAGTTAAAATCTCCATTATTACAACCCCTCTCAATGCCCAAAAGTACAAATCTATTGTCACACATGCAATAAAATCCAATCTAAAAATCCAACTAATTCCTCTTCATTTTCCAAGCCAAGAAGTTGGATTGCCTAAAGGATGTGAAAATTTGGACACAATAAATTCACTAGAAATGTTTAAAGATTTCCTTTTGGCTACTGAAATGATGCAAGAACAACTAGAGAAATTGATTCAAGATTTGGAGCCAAAGCCAAGTTGTATCATTTCTTCTAGTCCTCTTACTTGGACTCAACATGTTGCCAATAAGTTCAACATACCAAGGTATATATTCCAAACTGTTTCTTGTTTCACTCTTTATTGTTCTCACATGTTAAATCAAACAAAGATACAAGATACTCTTGTGTTGGATAAGGATTCATTCTTGATCCCTAATGTCCCACACAAGATTGAGTTCACAAAAGGTCAATTGCCTCAATCTACTCAAGATATGAAGAGTCTTGTGGAAAAGATGAAGAAGTTTCAAGATTTGGCAAGAGGTACTTTGATCAATACTTTTGAGGAGTTGGAACCTTGGTATGTTGATTCATACAAGAAAGTTGTGAACAAAGTATTCTGTGTTGGACCAGCATCGTTAAGTAACAAAGAAATAGGTGAAATGGTTGATAGAGGCAACAAGGCATCAATTGATGAGCATATTTGTTTGAAGTGGCTTGATTCTATGAAGCCAAAATCAGTCATTTATGCTTGTTTTGGTAGCCTCTGTCAAATTTCATTCTTGCAAATGAAGGAAATTGGATTAGGGTTAGAGTCATCAAATGTACCTTTCATTTGGATAATTAGAGGGCTAAATCTTACATCAGAAGTTGAAAAATGGCTCAAGGATGAAAATTTCGAAGAGAAGGTTAAAGGAAGAGGGATAATTATTCGAGGTTGGGCCCCACAAGTCTTAATACTGTCTCATCCATCAGTCGGAGGTTTCCTGACACATTGTGGATGGAATTCAGCACTAGAAGGGATATCTCATGGCATGCCAATGATTACTTTTCCAATGTTTGCTGAGCAATTTTATAATGAAAAGTTTATCATAAACGTTCTGAACACTGGAGTTCGAGTCGGTGCTGAAGTGAGTACTACCTCTTGGAATGAAGAAAAGAGTGGAGTGATGGTTAACAAAGATCAAATAAAAAATGCAATAGATCAACTAATGGATAAAGGATTAGAGGGTGAAGAAAGAGGAAAAAGAGCAAAGGAGCTTGCACATATTTCAAAAAAGGCAGTACAAAAAGAAGGTTCTTCGTATTTGAATATTAAATTATTGATCGAAGATGTCATGCATGTGCTCAAAACTAAAATATAAATGATTGAATAGAATATGAAAAGTTGTTACAATCATTCACATAATATTAATAAACTATTGAAGCGATTAGTCAGTGTATATCCCTACAATAATAGTACTCTAGTTTTTAATAATTTTTTTGGTTAAAAGGATATTACAAATAATAATGGATCCTAACTATATAGTAGATCTCACATGGACCAATGTAGTTTCCTGTTGGGAGCATCTAATTTGTCTGCCCAAAGAACATTATTGACAAATAATATGAGATGTTTGAACTACTAAAATTATAACTTTATCAAAAAATTTCTTTTTCTTCTTTATGTCCTAGTTGCATTATTGGGAATTTTTAGATTTTATGATCTCTTACAAATATTTGTTTTATAAAATAAGAGAGATGTAAAATTAGTATATTGATCATTTTTGCAAATTCCAGGTAACCTTATATGATTTTTATCTTAATTTAAAAAAGTAGTAAGCTTTTAACTTTTCGTCAGGTCATTTGCGTATGACAAAGGTTATAAATGTGTCAATTTTTTAACGATGAATATATCAGCTACAAATCGCAAAATTGAGAGATATATTTGACAACTATCCTAATTATAATGGATAATCAGAGGGTTAAACATTCTATTGACTTATACAATGTAATCTCATCTGCAAAATCTGAAAGGAAAAAAAAACGAACATAGATCTTACTTCTATCTCTATGTAGTAGAAAAATACTAGCTAAGGGATGATGCCTTTTTTCTTTAATTTCAATACCAAACAATTGGTTCCACAAATACTAAAAACATGGTTGTTTTTCATGGAATTTCCAAGGGGTTTGGTAGGACCATCCACGAAAAGTATTTGACACATTTGTCTTGTAATAAAGAAAGTCTAAAGAGATTATTTTTCAAAATAGTCGACAAGACCAAAAGAAAGCTATCTCAAGCTCTTTTATGCTTTTATAACATTAAAAAATAAATAAATAATTAATTTTATTAATAATTTTTGGTACATTAGATATTGATTTAATATTTTTTATTTTTTAAAATGTTGAATCAATATTATATCGAAATAAATTATTAACAATTTTTCTTTTAATTAAATCACTTAAACTTACATATTCATCTTGGAAAAGTAACTATTGTTAGAAAGCCTTTTTTCAAAAACAATATTTTTTTTAATATGAAACTAATAATTTTTCATACTATATTATTTTTTCCAGAAACTCACTTACAAACAAAATCGAAGCAATTGAGAGGGAAAGAATACAATTTTCCTGGCCAAAATTAGTTAATACATCAAACTATTCTTTGAAAATAAGCAAATTCTCCATATTTGTCGTGAAACGGCGTCGTTACTGGTTGACAATGACTGCTACTTCTAATTTTGATATTGAGAACGTTTCCAATAACATTAGTTACTTCGCAACAATGCCGACGTGGTGCCTGTATGAGAAAAGAATATCACATTTATGTATATATATTTGACTTTTGACTTTCTATTTTACTCGCGATGGAGATCATTTCATGAATGACCACTCAACAGAAAATAGTACTTAGCTAAAGTTGAATAACTTTTTTGTGACAAACAATGAATTACTTTATTTAAATAGAGTAAGGATTGAAAGTCGACCACCTATGAAATTGACCTCTTGTGATACAAATATCTTAGCTATACAAGTTTCCCAAAAAGAAAGAAATTTTTCTTTGTTAGAAACTTTGCGTTCTATCAAATAAGTTCACATAAATTAAAATAGAGAGAGCGAAAATTTTACCTGTTTCCATACTATGGGAGATAGAATTGGAGCGGTGACATTAACCATTCTAATGGCTAATGCTGGTTTGTATCTGTGGTTCTCACATTGCTTATTAGAATCATCACCAATAAAAGTGCTATAACTTGTAAACGTTTCACCATTTTGAAGCCCAACAACTTGATCCAAATAGTACTCAATGGGCCTCTTACATGGATCTACATAATTGGGCCGAACATCAAATGTGAACGGTTCTTCGGAACCCATCCATGTCTTGAACGTTTGCATTGGTAACCCCAATTCTCTTGCATTCATTAACCATGGATATAATTGCACTGAGTAGCCCCATGATACTGATAATGACCAGTTTCTGTTTAAATCGTAGCACAATGTGTGTTGCATTATTCGACTTGGGTCATTTTTGTAAGCCTCGATGACTTTCTTTATCGAGTCAAATTGGGTCATTGATGGAATTAATGATTGGACCAAGTACACGTCTAGATGATGAAGTGAGACAAGTGGCGCCACGGGGTGGGCTGCAAATAGCCCTCGCGGGCTCCCTTGTATATCAACCTTTTAAAAAGGGGGGGGGGGGGAAGCTTTTTTAAGTATAACTCATTTATAAACATGAAGAAACTCAACGTAAACAATTTTCAAAATTTGAAGTATATACGTACCTGGTGGAAACCTAGTTCTTTTGTAAGAGGAATGCCAATCTCAGTCATACAATTAGAAATCATCAAATCCGAACCAACCACGTAATGATAACGATTAATGCAACCGTCTAAAATCTTAACGAGCTCCCTTGCCAGTGGATAACTAATAGCAATGCCCCCACCGCCGCTAGCCATATTATAGGAAGTCACTAGATTTGCCTCCACACCATAGCAAATCCCACCAATATAATACATTTGGTTATGATCGTATTTACCTAAAATAGTCACCAAATTCTCTGTGAAAAATATTGTATCATCATCTCCCATTACAAACCATCTGACATTTGTTAACCCTAGTTCAAAGCTCTCCTTCACAATTCTCGCAATCCTCACAACTGATCTGTAGTTATGAAGTAAAAAAAATCACTAAAGATATTTACGATCTAATCATATATAACAGTCAATTTTTGACTTATATATATATATATATTGTAGAATCTTTTTTTTTTTTTTTGCAAAGATGTTTTTTAGGTACTTAAACTTGCTTAAATTATATTTAGACGAAAAAAGTAGGTCAAATACAAATCGCAACACAAATTAAAATGCATGTCGTGGTGAAAAAGTATGAATATTTCATATTTTAAGACAAATTAAACCAGCAACATCAAGACCTCCCAACACCAAGACCTCCCAAATTTGGTGGAGTAACAAAAGATATAGCTAGAAGGACTATTACGCTAGCAACATTCAAAATGCCTTTACTAATGCAACTCATTATTTCGTAACGTAAAGGAAAAGAAGAAGTAGACATGACTCTTAATATGAAACAAAACAACAGTATATATAAATTTTCAACCAATCATCCTTCATTCTATATACTAACCTGTCCCCAAACCAACAAGTGTACTTGAATTTGGATGTGTCTTGAGAGACCCTATAGGGCAAGGAATTTTCAGGCCACGTGTCATCTTTGTGAGGCTTCTTGTCGAGCCACACAAACCCTCGCGTTACATTTGGTCTCCACCAGAGTTCAGAGTAACGCGAGCGATTGATCCACGTTTTAGCAGACCCCGCAATACCAAAGAGTATATGGGATATGTTTGTTTCTTCTTCTAACTCTTTGTTGATATTAACTAGCTTATTTGTATCCTCATAGCTTTTGGATAAATGAGAAGAGATTGACATTAGGAAAAGGGAGTAGACCAACCAAATGGCAATTAGAAGGCCCTTAATCATAAAAATGGTGAAAAGATTTGGCACTAATTTATGGTTCAAGAGAGACATCACCTTAATTAATTTTTTTTGCTATATTCTTCAAGATTTTTTCTGTTGAGTGCTAAATCTATGGAACCTAAAGGATTGGATCCTATATATTTTCTTGTCCCTTTCAATATTTATAGTATAGTTTGAGTAGGAAAATCTTACTAATCTATGAACTTTTATTTTATCGGTGAAAGTTCGATTTTTTATTTTATAAGCTCTTCACCCATTGCCCTTTCCTCTACATTGACTTTTGTAGCAAATTCTTTTGTTCTTAGCATATTTAGATCTTTAAAGAAATACAATAGTTTAAACGAACACGAAATTTAAGAAAGTAAGATTTATAAAAAAATCATAATTTAATTTTATATATGAGGTCATTAAATTTGTGGAAAATTGTAATTCTTTTAAAAATAATTGTGTTCTTAAAGATAAATAGGAAATTCTGACTTAAATATTTTTTTAAATTTATAAAGAGTAGTATTAATTTTGAATTTCAATGTTTTCATTGAGATCCCAACAAGGATTAATATATAACTACAATGATTATTGAGTAAATAATTACCACTTAATATTATTTATTTCATTTTGAACGATTACATAGGTCTAGTAGAAATATTTTAATATATACTTAGAAAGTGCGTACGTTTTTATTAAGTAAGGTTCACGTCAATGGACTGGGTGACATAAATACAAATTTATACAATATAAAATTTATTTTTAGAAGCAGCATTTTCAATAGAATTAAATTTTTTTAATTTAAATTTTTGATTTTTAATTAAAGATGAAGAAATTTTAACCATCCTAATATAACTTATCTTGATGTGCGACATAAGTTATTCATTGATTTTATGTATATAAATATCTAATATGAATAAATTTTTATAATATTATTATTTTGCTGTTTGTGCCGATTAACAAATTTATGATTCATTTTAAACTCAAACTCCCGAATCTTAGTAATATCATAATGTGTATATTTTCAAACAACTTAATATACCAACGTACATAAATTATGATAGAAATGATTTGAAATTTTTTTCATCTTTAATTAGAGATTGAAGTTTAAATTTTTAAGAATTAAAAGTATCTTGTTAAAAATATTACTCTTAAAAATAAATCTTGTAATGCATAAATTCCAAATTGAGTTCCATTATAGGCATCCACATTGGGGAAATATTAAAAAATAAGATTCATGCTTCTGTTGGATCTTTTTTAGCCATTCAATGTGTAAACAAGTGATTCTTTAAATAAAAGTAAATATAAAAGAAAAACTTATCCAAAGTTCTAATCTCAATGAAAACTTTAATGTATGGCCCATCTAACTAATAATTTATAACTATTAGTTTGAGTTGAAGAGAAGACCTACATTTTTCTAGTACTCCTAACATATTACCATGTTGTATTTATTAAATTTAGGGACTCATGAATCCTTCATTCTCATATAAAAATGTATTTTGAATCAAATTGAGATTTTAAATCGTTGCGTTAATTATCGCTACTATTATATGTTCAGTTTTGATCAAAGGATTGGCGTTTGTATGGCTGAGATTGGCATTCCTCTCACGCATGAACTAGATTTTCATCAGGTAGGTATACATAAAATATTTTATTTTGTAATATCATTGGCATTTTTAGAAATTCTTTTAACTATGATAAATATATTATCGCAATTGACGCTAGGGTAGAGCTACTTTTCTATTTATGGGTATGATAAAATTCAAAAGGTTTAATTTACTCAAGATTCCACTTTTGTATTTAAAAATTGCTTTAATTTGTACAATTGATTTACCTAGAATGCGGTAAATTACCTTAAGTATGTAGAATTCAATATCCGTAACACAAAATCATATTATATATTTATCTAGAACACATAGGTTGTTTTAAATTTGTAGAGTTCAAAATCCATTAACTCAAAAAACTAGTTCTGTCGTCACTATATTTTCGATAAACTCCGACCAAATGTGGATAGATTGAACATATTAAATTATAGGTTTTAACATAAATGCATAGTTTGAATCAAATCTACATGTTACTGGGCTTTGAGGAGCCCATAACTAAGGATTTAGACCAGCCGGACTCCACTATTATCCATCGATAATATACTAGTATTTTCTCATCAAACGCTTGATTTATTTATTAGAAAAAATAAATCAGGTAAGAATAATCTATCTAATGTATGTTATGTTTAAGATAGATATAACAGGCAGTCCGCGAGAGCTATTGGCAGCACATCTGGTGACACCGCTAGTATCGCTGCACCATTTGGGCATGTTACATCCCTTATTTTCGTCAACGACCCGCCTCAACTCGGTAAAAAAGCTCGTAAAGGCTTACGAAAAGGACCCGAGTCGAACAGTACATCAAACTTTGTGCTGTGATTTAAATAGAAATTGTCATTATCAGTATATGGGGCTATTCAGTGCAATTGTATCCGTGGCTAATGAATGCAAAAGAGTAGGGGCTACCAATGCAAATGTTCATGACATGGTTAGGTTCTAAAGAACCATTTACATTTCATACTTGGCCCAATTATGTAGATCCATGTAAGAGGCCCATTGAGTTTTATTTGGATCATGTTATTTGACTCAAAAATGGTGAAACGTTTGCAAGTTATAGCACTATTATTGATGATGATTCTAACAAGAAATGTGAGAACCAAAAGTACAAATCAACATTGACAATTCATATGGTTAATGTTACGGGTCCGATCCTATCTCCTCTAGTGTGGAGACAGGTAAACTTCTATCTTTTTTCGTTTCATTTTATGTGAACCTGTTTAACTGAACGTAAAATTTTGACTAAGAAAACAACAGATGCAATGTCGACAATTAGAAGTTGCAAGCAATGGGAAGCTGCAACAATGCCGTTTCATGACACGAATGGAGACTTTGCCTATAATCAAAGAATTATTCATCATAGTTGTGAATAAAACAAGAAATTTTGAATTGATAGTTGAAAAAGAAAAATGAAAGAGAAAAGAGGAAACTTTTTGATAGTGTTATGTACTAGTAAAACTATTTCTCATGTGTTTTGAGTATAACGTTGTTAGAGCTAGCAGACAAATTAAGAACTACTTTTGTTAGATAAGTATCAGACAACTCTGTTTTAGGATATGAAACTATACATCATTTGGACTTTTGGATGCATAATTAATGCATTTCGCTCTCTTTGTTTCAATTTGTACAAAGTGGAATTTCTTTTCAACTTAACAAAGACCATCTTAAGAGACTAATTACTCTTGAGTGATTAATATCGAAGTGTATAGTACTGTTAAGGAAGAGTGAAAAGAAACCTCACTAGAAAGTTAAATAGATCACAAAATGTAAATTCTCGCGGTTGGAGGAGTCAAGGCTCTGATCGAATGCCTATTAAAGGATGATGAAATTTAAGAAGGAAACAAATGCTTTTAGTCAACATACTTATTTGATAATATATTCATCATGTTAATTTATTGCTAAATAAAATTAATAACAAATTTTTGTCATTAATTAATTTAACTATAAATTGTCGATTTGATAATTCTTATTTTTTAATAGTGAAAGTTGTCGTAGATCTGAAACAAAATTAAATTAATCTTCCCCATAGTGATTACATTATATTACTAATATTGGCCTGGTAAAATTATTGGAATATGCTAATTAATAATTCATAAAGGATAGACATTGAAGTGTAGATTCAAAAAGGCATTTTTATATTCACCTAGGAGGCTGTATTATGCTTAACATGTACTCTATCCATTTCTAGGTTAACTTGATTAATTTTTTTTTAAGAAAAAAAAAATCTTAAATTGACGTCTGACTTTTGAATTCGCATCAGGAAGTTACATGATAATATACTTTTTATCAAAAATGACTTAATACTTCAGAATTCGAATATGTACATACAAGATCTTTAATTTTAATAATAAATGAATACTTATCACTCTATCACAACATTTGATGGTGAAAAGCTACTTAATCCTTACTCCACTTAAACATGATTCTCTCCTTATATGAACCCTAATATGTCAATAAGGGTTTGTATCCAATGCTCTTTTCAATTTAAAACTACTATTTCTCCTCCTCTTCTTCTTTCTCTTCAACAAATGGTCAAAATGATTGGAAAGATTGTATGTATAGTCGCGCTTTGCATGGCGATGTCTGCACCCCACCATGCAGAAGCCTTGACATGCTATCAGACCACTTACAGTTTAATTGGTTGTCTCTCTTACCTTATATATAATGGTGATCTAGACAATTGTTGTGTTGGTGTTAGGGCTTTACATCGTATTGCCTTCAACCAAGCTCATCGGCAAACTGCATGCAGTTGCATCAAGTTGGCCATTCGAGCTATCCCCATGATCGATTGGGATAGAGCTAATAGTCTCCCTAGCATATGTGAAATCGATTTTCGACAAGAAATCAGCCCTTCCACAGACTGCTCCATGTACATATATAATTTGCTTTCTCTTTAATATATAGTGTATATATATATATATATATATTGTGTATACTTGTTTTAATATTCCCTCACACATGATATAATTCATGACTATCAAGTACGTATCGAAAAAAGTTTCATTTATATATTTTCCAACATAAAAGTATAGATTTTGCTACAAATATATATGATTGTTTTTATTTACTTCTTTATATTTAATTTCTTTTATTGAATAATGGTGTTAACTTAGAAGTTAAATTTATTAAATTCAATTAACAAAAATGATTTTCTGGAATAATGTGACTATATATACAAGAAATCAACGAGTATTATCTAATATTTACTAAGAAAAGTAACTTTATGAAATAATAATTATTAATTTTTTGATGCAGGATCCAGTAAGGATGGTGAACAATCCAAATAATAAGGGGAAGAATAAGATGGATCTTCTTTTGATCTTTACTTATTTGATCCATTTGTATTTTAGTCAATTGTATTAATTGTTGTGTTTTCCCCTTCAATTTGTGTGTTCTTTGAAGTTCTAACTTAGTATAGTTTAATAATATGTAAAAATAAACTTGTGATAAATATTGGCATTGAATATTTAATTTAATTTACATGTCATATCGTATTATGATTAAGTAAAATAACAAGAACAATGATGCGTCGATGCTCTATTACTTCCATCAATAAATTGGAAATCTTAAAAAAAAATTATATAATTGCCACTCAAAATTGTCATAAGGATCCTTATGGTCTCAAATTAGAGCCTTGTGAATGAAAATTAAATTAAAAAAAAATTAAAGTACAAGGATATGTTATCTGCAGCTTAAAAAATGAAGCTAAATAACTTTAAATAATTAACAATATAATCAAAGGAAATTAGTTGGTTAAGGCAATCATGGGTCTCCTACATCAAGCCAAGTTCAAAGAAATTCCATTGGCTAAGTTTTTCACAAGTATCGATAGATGGGTCAACTTTAAATGGTCATATTTCTTATTGCAAAAGGAACTGGCTGGTCCATGGACTATAAAGTTGAAGCTCTTTGAATTAGCTTTCCAACGCATCTGGTTTCACCTTATTCTGAGTTCGGAGCAAGAAGTTATGCCTTTTTTCGTAGAATCTCTCTGGGCTAGACAGGGAGCCTTCACGGACCGTGAAGAGCTTCACGACCCGTGAAACTAGCCGTGAGAAGTTACAGATAAAATTTAAAGGGCCATTTTATTGAGGTGTTTTTGATATTTTGACTCATTCTTAAAGCTTTTTAAGACTTTTAAACCCCCTTTTACATTCCTAAACTTCTCCTACACTAATTCTAAACCCTCATTCAAGACTAATCCTTAGTTTCTAAAATCGAACTCTCAAAATTCTCTACAGGTCTCATATTCAAGATTCAAGCTAGGATTCAATTGGGGTTTTAACTTCAAGCTAAATTCTTCTTAAATTCCTCTTCCTAAGCAAGGTATGCGGGTTTTAATCCTTGGTTCCTTCCAATCAAGGAAACCCTAATCTTTTAAAGCAATTTTCCATGAAATTAAGCTTACTTTAAATGTCGCTTTTCATTATTTTGATTTATTAAATTTAATTGATGTATGGGTTGTACTTTATTAATGATTTTAAGTTACTTTAAGCCCTGTTATGATGATTTACATTGATGTTGTGAAGTTATGAAGATGCATGTCTCGTTTAAAGCTTGATTTATGCATGAATGATTTATATTATGATTTAGATGTGGATATAATCATAAATTTTATTTCAATTTCAAATTATATTGTTGATTTAAGTTTGAATCTCAATTACCCTTTCTATTCTCACATTATTCATGGCATATGCATTCATGAACATCGAATTTTTATGGAAATTATGAAGTTGGTTAAGCCCAATTATGTTTTATGATATGATTTTGATAAGATATTGGTTATGACAAGAATGTGATCACATAAATATCTATGATTATGTCTCTTTGAGCATTATGGGTGCTTTCACCATTTGGTATATATGAATGAGCTATTCAGATGCATGAGAATTATGAATTATGACTATGTGGTTTGGCTTTTGAGCCTAAATAAGCATTTAAAGGATTTGAAATGACTATCGTCTCTTCTGAAAGCGTGTATATGTATAAGTATTCTTATGGGAGGTTTTGACTTAGCACCGATGGACTAGGGGCGTCAGGGCTATCTCCAAGGGTGGTCTCCCTTTCCTTGAACTATGTGCTAGCACAGGTATAAAGATTTAAGGCTCATCTCGTTAGTTGAGGAATGACCCATTAGAAAGATCTGAGGCACATCCTTTTAGTTAAGGCACGACCCACTAGAAAGATCTAAGGCTCATCTCGTTAGTTGAGGCATGATCCGCTAGAAATGATATGAATATCCTATACAAAGTAGGAGACCCGTAAGGAGAAGTATAGTTTACCTTTGGAAAGTAGACAACCTATTTTTCGGTGTAGGGATAACATCGGGATTCCAGTAATAGCTTGCTTTGTCTTATATGTCGGTTGAGGTCACATCCCCACTATATATGAGCATCTTTGCATTTCATGCATCATGGACTTCAAGGTATATTATATACTGCCCTTTTTTGGATATATGATTCTTTCTATATTATGTGCCCTTGTCATCTAACATTGAAATGTAGGTTTGATAAGTCATATGCATTGCACGTCCATATACTTAGTACATTCAAATGTACTAACACATGCTTTTGCCTACATGATCTAGCCATGTAGGAACTAAAGACCACCTTCATCCACCATTTGACGGCTAGATCGGATGTGAGACATTTGTAATGGTGAGTCCTATCTTTCAAGGACAAACCACCATTCTTCTACCTATGTTGCTTCCATTTATGTTATTTACTTTGAGGGTGAGGCCGAGACATGTTTTGGTCCCCGTCT
This sequence comes from Solanum clarkiae, assembly GCA_011800125.2. Lineage (NCBI taxonomy): Eukaryota > Viridiplantae > Streptophyta > Magnoliopsida > Solanales > Solanaceae > Solanum > Solanum clarkiae. The sequence goes on along the minus strand of JAABOM020000110.1, from coordinate 2,593,189 downwards.
TCTCTTATGAATAGAGGCATTGATGGACATCTTGTAAACTCTCATCAGATCTATATTTATGTGTTGTATTTGAATCTTATGGTTATGGTTATCTATTAGATATGATTATCATAGATTGATTATGAGAATTATGATATGTATGTATGTTTGATGTGGAAATGTAATAGATCCTAAGTCCCGAATTGCCCCCATAGACTAAGTCATACTTACCCGTCCCTTAGTCTTTACGTGTTACATGTTATGTTAATCCCTTTCCCTAGATATCCCCATAGCATGAGTCCTACTTTCTTATCCCTTAGAACTATGTGTTTACTATTTGAATATGCTTCCGAACCGATGATGTGAATTTGGATACTTTAAAGCTAGTTTGGGGACTTTTGAGTTCCCATTCGCCATGTCACTCTTAGATCCTAGGTGTTGGTTGTGACACATGATGGTGCCTATTAGGTCCCACCTATAGGCAAGCCAATTATTCAACCCCCGGGTACCTATTTTGTCTCTCTAATCATAAACATAATCAATACAACCATGCATATAACCACAACCTATCCATAAATTGGTCGTCAACTATGCAAAGCTACAATAGACACAAAGACATAACCATATACATATATTAATAACCATATTAATAATACAAAACCCAGAGTGCTCCTACAAATACATGTCACTACTGCACAAGGCCAGTGTCTGGGAACAAAAGACGGTTATCAAAAAAAGGAGACTTTTGAAGTAACCAGACATGTCGGTACTCACCAAAAGTCTCTTGACCGCTTCCAAATCCCCTAAACTCAATGTTTATAGCTAGAACTAGACCTACACCATAGGAAGATACAGAAAATAGGGGGTGAGTACTAGGAAAGGGCACCTAGTAGGCATCAGCGGCCTATCGAGTGAAACACAGTAAATCCATAAAAGTTAAATATAAAGAACTACAGCAGGTCTAGCTAAATCGAAACTCAAATTAAGGAATCTACATATCTGGAAACACTCAAACTACAATAGAGCCAACCAAGTGATAAACAACAATAACCTAGCTAACCCAAGTGATGAACTATGATAACCTAAACCATCCTAACTGATGAACAACGATACCAACTGGCTAGACTGCATACGCCAATACCACACTATCCCCAACTGAGATAGAGCATTGTACATGGGTGCAAAGCCCTAATATATATGCCTATACGCCAACTGGACCCCTATAATCCCATAAAGTACACCCATGCACAATCTAATAAATCAAATCATAATAAAGCCCAACTCCCAATATCACATGATCATAGGTCGGTTGTACGTGGGTGTAGTGTCTAGGCTGAATGCCCCATGAGGACTCCTAAGCCACTAGGGTACACCCATGCACAATCAGGATGCTTATAGGTGTGTCAATCTACGAAAAATCGGTCGGGTCCTTCGCCCAAAGTACCATATACAAAATTGGGTCCTCAAACCATCCAAGAACTAGTATTACATGGGGCCTTGAACCCCTAGTCTTCTGATCTAGCCTCGGGTCGGGTAGTCGCTTGGGCCAGATGGTCTGAAAATAAATATAACGGTGGGACATATTCCCCCGAGGGAGAAGAAATCCCTCCAACATAAATAATAGTGTCTCATCTCAAAATGTCAATCATGGGGCCTCACCACCAAAATGAAATCAATGGGGTCCTCGAACCAAATTTCGATCGATGACTTAGTCCTAGGAATTGGTACCCGAAGCTTGACACTCAGTCATAGCCATCGGAACTCAAACCCTAGGGTGCGTAACTTGGGGACTCGAATACTCGGGTGTGGCTACTAGTGGTCAAACAGCAATGGGAAGCATTATCTAGGACTATAAATATCGAACAATCACTTACTCAACTAATCTATCTAGATCCGAAACTCCAAAATCATATTGTTCCCAGAGCGAACGTAGGCGACAACAATCATATTGTGCCAAGAGTGAATATAGGCGATGACACTCACAACCTAGGTATTCCACAATCTCAATCCAAACCACACAATCGTAACCACCACCTCTATCAAATATAACAAATACCCCAACATCAGATGGAGAGGTCTAGTGCACAAAAACTATTAGTAGTACATCGGAGTGTGTATATATATATCACAAATCACTACAGAGTCATGCCCAACCAAGGCCAAATATACCATATCCTTGTCAATCACAAGTGCCCAGATTAAAAGTGGACAATAACGATAAATCATAAGTATCTAGGACAACCAAACCCAGCAAAGTCATATCTATACCAGAGTCAGGTCATAGTACAAACATATAATCAATACACAGTCTCCTGGTGAACACATCTAGAAACAAGCTTTATACCCTTATACAGGTACGAGTTAAGTCAGAACACATGTCTGTCCCACGAAACTAGCCCATATTCAGCCCTTACCAAGCCCTTTCTCTGTGTAAAGCAACTCATAAAGCATTGTCGGTGCAACATAAACTAAGGCCTAAGAGGCTAGACAATCTGAAGGATGTCACCTTCCTAGAATCATGTTGTAGCCCAGCTGCTATGAAGGACATCACCTAAGGCAACCATGTGCCAGCCCATTGATAATGTGTCCCTCTCTAAATAGGGTGCCAATCTCCAACACTAACCCATACAACTAGTGTCTTATCATAGATAGCCCAAGAAGCCTATAGGATATAACCTACATCTTGATAATAGGGTCACACTCTCATCCCTGACCTGCCATTGGCTCAGTAGCAACGTATTTTGCATCACAGGTCACAATGCTCCTTTAGGAGCACAACTATAACAATTGCCAGAACATGGTGTGTTTCTCTGGACACTAACTAGTAGCATAAGTACAAAATAAATAACAGTAGTATACAAGATCATATGAGTCATAAGGCAGCACAGGATCATCTTTAATTAGGCAAATCTACCATAATCTAGGCAGCCACAAGTACTTCAAACAGATATAGATGCTAGAATAACTGCAGAAGGTAGCATGTAATCAGTTGTCAGCCTCATAAGCAAGTATATTTTAGTAATCTCAAGCCACACACACAAATGCAAGAGTCAATATTTATGTGTGTACTGATCATATGTTCTCAGCTCATCCAGCCCCTTTTCAAGCCCTTCTCATAGCCAAACAATGTAAGAACTCAGATAGTATAGTAGCTACAACTAACACATCCCTTAATATGACAATTGTTGTCTCCTAACATCCTATATATATATATATAACATATAGCTCACATACAACCATATACAATGTATACTCCATAACTCATGGTTACATGGAGCTCTTAAATCTATTGAGCTTTTGGATAGCTTCGGTGGACAGATCAGGATGTAATTTTTGATGAATCTCTCTTTGAATGTCATGATTTTTATTTCCTTCAAAACTCTTATCTTTGTCCTTATTTCTCTCATCAGTTTTGTAGCATTGTCAAGCTCAATTAGTTTGACATTTAGTCCTAGGTCTGGAACTACTTGGGGTGGGGGGATATCCATGTTGGAGTTCATATATGAGGTTATCGCTATGTTGTTGGGTCCCTGGGGAGATGGTCTTTCACCCATATTTGCTTGGTCCTCGTTAGGCTGTGGTGGAAAGTTTCCCATATTAGACTTTGGGTTCAAACTACATAGCATCGCCTCCAACACATATAGTTGGGAAAGGAAGGGTGGGAAAAGGGGGATTTTGAAGGTCAAAATCTTGGTTAAGGGGTTAAAGAGAGGGAGTTCAAACCCTGGCATATGGTAGAAGGAGAGCTGACAAAATGGTAGGTTCAGTGGGGGTTGAAATATTGTAGTTATCCATAATAGTTGTTGTGTATATCTATCGCTAGTCTCGTTCTTTCTAAAACTAGTTGAGCCATGATGATTAGGTTTTGCACCAGGATCATCACCTCCATTCCCTCTATTTCCATGTTGAAGGATAGGGCATGTCACTACATGCTCATTTCCAGCTAAGAGTAAGGAGTGGAGTTTGGGTTCAAAGTTGGTGTTGCATAAGAGGTGTTGTCTGATACCATGGAGGATGAGTGGAGGTGAGCAAGGGCTGTGGGAGAACACCATAGACAGGACCGGTGGGATCGGGATCCCAGTGGCTCAAACAGGTTACAAGTGATGTGGGATAATATGCCATGCAAGATTGACTCAAGCACCACTACTAAAACATTTTTAGCATCTCGTCCATAATAGGCGACATGCCATCCCAAGTCCGGCTAGGTTTCTGAGCATAATAGAAACCTTACAAACCAAGCAGTAAACCATACAACAAGTTTTTCTGACTTTTTTAGGCAACCACATGGGCTTTGAATGGCTCTCCTGGCCTATAGTGCCCTTAAACTTAGCCCTCCTCAAGTCTCTTTCTGCTCGTACCGATTTACTTGGCTTGGTTCTATTCCCAGAGGCTATTGTAATCACAACAAGCGGCGTAAAGGCAAACACTAACTATTGTAGTAGTGCCTAGATTGTAATCACAACAAGCGGCGTAAAGGCAAACACTAACTATTGTGGTAGTGCCTAGTTGATATTGTGTAACCTAGAGAGTCATCAATTTCTCGACGAGTAGAGCTTGCTAAGTGTCACCTTAAACCCCTACCTGCACCTTCAAACTATGGGACCGAATAATTCATCCCCCCCCCCCAAAGAGAGAAGAATGGTAAGGCTTGGAAAAGAGGACAAGTAGGAGAGAAGTTCATGTTGGGTTGAGAAAGGTTTTCTTGTCTGATGGATGGGATCTTATGGGACTGTCTGGTATTTATTCTCCTCAGTTGGGAGGAAAAAGGAACTCTTGGCATTATATAGTGGGCTATGTAAATTTGTAGATATAAAATGTAAAGCAATGGATATTGCCTTTTGTAAGTAAATATGCTTTTCACGTAAATTTGTACTAGGGATATGTGTGAATTTATTATGTGGGTTTATGTTACGACCCGAACCCCGGGCCATGACTAGTGCCGATAGGGCACTTGGACAAATCTTAAACCACAAAGATCCCAAAATTT
>JAABOM020000110.1:2572032-2588123 GCA_011800125.2 Solanum clarkiae | reverse complement strand
AAAAAATAGGAAGGGTATATTTAAACTTAGTTCACCAACTTGAGAGGTGTTTTCAAGCCACGTGTAGCACGTGGATGATACATTTTTGTGTATGAAACAGCAAGAGCATATTGAAACTTACTTCGCAAGTCGAGGAGTGTTTTTAAACCTATCAATAATTTAGGAACCAAATTCAAGAGTATACTGTAACATTTTATCCTTAATGACATGATCAACTAGTCCATTTTGTAATCCTTAATCCATGAAATGGTTCGTGCATGTTTGTTGCCTGATAAAAAAATCAGAAATCGTAGAAAGGGGAGTAATATACTATATACATGTATATAATATACACACGATGAACACACAAAAATCGCATAGTGCTCAAGCATCCGATCAATTGCTACTCATGAATTATACTCAAGATTTCACATATAATAAATAGAAATGAAATGCTAACACAAGTTATGAAAGACACTTTTACAAGGCTTTCAAACAAATGGGCACTATGTTACATTATAGATACAAGCAGCACCAGCTAAAGCTTCTATACAACACTAATATACACAAAAAGAATGGAAAACCTTACAGTAAAAGAAAAACACAGTATCATTCGGAACTGTACAATGCGGACCAATACCCGAGCTCTTGAAGGTATCGTGTTTTCGCGTGTAGGCTAATACTGATCGTGGATCATTATCTTTATCTCCTAGAAGATTCTGGTTCATGGCCCCTATGTGATGAATCAGATCGTTCAAGTCGAACGTCTTTCCATGAGCTTGAGTTTGATGATTTGAGCAACAAGCCTAGTGCTGAAGAACAAGTTGCTCTAACAATTGCATCTGTTGAACGACTCATTTTGCCAACTAGCATCTCGAAAACCTAAAAGGGAGTGGATCTTTAGAAGATTTAGAACATATAAAAGATCATTACTAAAATCAAACAGGCAAACGGGAGCCTTGGAGCAACGTTAAAGTTGTTTCGGTGTGACCTATAGGTCAGGGGGTACAGCCGTGGAAGAAGCCACTAATGTGCGCATTAGGTTCGGCTATCTACATCACATCCCTTGGGGTGTGACCCTTCCCCAGACTCTGCTAATGCGGGATGTTTTGTGCACCAGGCTGCCCTTTTTACTAAAATTAGACAGGCAAATGGAGTTCCAGAAAGACCTGACTGTAGTAATGGGATGATACGTGTTTATCATCGGAGAGAGCAAGCACGCTGCTGCATAAATAAACTGCATTTGCCTGGACAACTGGCCAAGGAGCATCAAATGCCTGTACACCAGAAAGTTTTACCATCATGTTTTCAGATTGTAGAAGCTGCTACAGAAAAACACTTCCATCTCACAGATTTTTCATTTAGAAGAGGCTATAAAATGTGGTGCATCTCACAGTTTTCAGCTATACCATAAATAGTTAAGTGGGAACTAAAAGCAAAAAAACGCCACACCACCATTCCTCTACTTTGAAAGAGTAAATGCGTAGCTCAAGGAAGGAGGGGGATAGCGCCCATTGATTGAGCGTCTGACAGCCAGTCAAGCAAAGCCGAAACTCTCAATAAAGCGTGTATGAGTTCCCCTGTCTTGACTTACTTGTGGACAAGCCTGTTGGGAAAGTATGCCTATTACTATTTTATGAAGATTTAGAAATTCAAGCATTTCATCTCACAGCGACCACAGAACCAGTACATCCAAAAAAAAGAAAAGCATATATACCCGTCGCTGCTCTTATGTCAATTCCATGAGCTTTCTTACACCAGCGTATCAATACAACTTTTTTCAACAAACATATCAACTTGAATCCTATTACCAGCAATATATTGACCATACTAAAATCGAAATGAAACTTAGACATCATCATAGAAATCTTGAGATTCATCTTCATTCATCTCTGAGGTAGGAGCAACTTGAAAATTACACAACATACCCAATTTAATCTCACAAGTAGGATGTAGGGAGGATAGGATATATACAGACCTTACCCCAACCTTAGTGAGGCAGAAAGGTTGTTTCCAATAGACCCTCGGCTCAAAAGAAAAGTTTCAAAAGTATAATTGCAAGAATAAGATGACAATAAAAATAGCAACAATCCAAAGCAAATGAGACAACGGATAGTATTACACACACAAAAAAAAAAGACAAATTTTTTTAAAAAAAAAATAAGAGACTATACGCCGACTACATATCACCCCTTCCGCACATAAGTGAGACGCCACTTGGCTACTACTAGCCTTTACCCTATTCCTCGACCTCCAAATCTTCCTATCTAGGATCAAGTTGTTAGTAAGATAGAGTTATGTCATGTCTTGTCTTGCCTAGTCACCTCTCCCCAGATCCATGCATCTCCTATTCACAAGCCCCCAATCTCAGCAACTTGAAAATTTCATAACATCAAACTTGACAGCTATTTTAGTATGAATATGATTTAACGAAACCCATCAACCACTTAGAACGGGAAACTACATTTACTTTTGAATGCTAGGAAATTTGCTACTTTTTTTTCTTGTAGCAATTTCATCATAGCACTGAACTTAATGGAGTTGCAACACCAAGACAAGTAATCTTCAAAAGTTCCTCTCTTAATGCAAGATTAGAAAAAGGAACACAGACCTGTATTATTGATGCCATGTACGTGTCAACTCGGGCAGCAAGATTTTGAGTTAGTTGCCTTGCAAGTTCTCGAAGAAAGTCTTCATAGTCGCCTCTAAAAATTGAAGGGAACCCCATATCATTTCTCATGAATAACCAGTAAGGAATATTCAAATCAATAGGTACATACCGATGGTCTGAACTAAACCAATGAGTGTTGAAAACAGCAGTTATTCCATCAATTTCCATCAAGGGAGCAATGCATTTCAAAGTGTTCTGGTGTGTCGAAAAGTTAACTCATTACGCATCCTGAACAACATAAGGAATATTATCTGGCAGGTTAAACTTACTCGGCAAGCTTGTCGCACACTAAGATCATCCTCATGAAGATGTAAAACCATCCGTGGGAAAGCAGCATGAACCTGACGAGTAAAAAAGTCAAGATCATTTCTTGATAAAGTTCAATAACAGACTAGATACTGATTAACCAAATCGCGAAGCGAGACCTTAAGATATTTTTACTCTGCGTACCTCTAACAGAAATGAAAATTAAAATAAATCACAGCTCATTCAAAATTCATATGTGAACACAAAGATGTGGACAGAAAGGGCATATCTACTGCTCTTTTTGAACCGAGCAAGTAAAGTCTGATGATAAGTAGAAGAAAAGTTTGAGCTCCTTCAGATATACAGTGGACTGATCAAGAAATGGGGACCGTAAAATAAATATTTACTGTCAACAGAGGCTTCGGGAAATTAACAGACCCATTAACAGCAAATATTAGTTTAGATTATGCTCTTCTTTTAGAGATCACAACACAAGGCATAAGATTGAAGGTTTTAAAAGTCAACAACGAATGTACCATGACTTCGCATTTACCATGATGTGCAGCAGAGCCTTGCCATGTCACGGCCTTTCCTGAGACTTTACTTTATCAGACCCAAGTCTGCTATGTCATTCTGCAAGGATCTACGCCTCTCAAGACACACTGGACATCAATATAGCTGTCTACCGATCCCGACCAACGTGGGTCCAAGGCATCACTAATCTAAACCTAGACTAAGGCCCAATAATAACAAGTAGTGGAAACATAGTAGACAGTGAATACAGCAGTCATAGGCACGCTCAGTATGTCAACAGTTCTAGCAATCCCAAATGATCAGAAGTACAACAACCCGTCTATATGCAACAGAGAATCAGTATATCAATCTCTAAAGGATCCTCAACAGGTCAACCACTCAGCCTTTCAGCTCAATCAATAAAAAATGTAACAAAAAATCAACAGGCTAGTCAGCGCACTAAGCGGTAGGGAACTGGCCACAGAGTTTTTTCCATTCACCAGAGAATTTCCTATTCCCTTATTCAAGCAATCAACACAGAATTTACACATGTAACGGGCTCTGAACAGCACAAGTCTAAGGCCCAAGAATCACCGGATAACCAGAATTACAGCAAAATAATGATAAACAGCTCATACAGCACATAATATAACCACATCTCCAAAGTTATTGATTCAGTAAATAAAATGAGGGACAGATATTAGTGAAAAGTGAACTACATTGTCAATCAAATAAATATTGACGCTTTAATGAAGAAACAATTAAATATGAAACGTCATTTACAGACACTCGTCCAAATATGATAAAGCCAACACAACCGAAACGTCCTGGTTTGAGAAATTCTTGACTTGTGACGTTGGATATGGAACCTTATGATGCAATCAAAATTGATGAAATTTAAAAGAATATCTAAAACTATATGCCAAGGAGAAGAAGTAATCAAATCAAATTTAGGTGGTGACAAATGGTTTTGAGAGATAAGATACCTGCTCAAGAAATGAGTCTCGTTGAGGCCCAGCTCCATAAGTGCTCAATGCTCCAAATGCAGCATAAGCATTGGCTCGTACCTTCTCATTCATGCACGCCTTTTATGAGGCAAGAAAATAATATTATACGCTATGGCCATCTCAACATGTACTTGCTAAATTTTCTAGTAGTCCACAGTTTTAGAAGATAATGATGTAACATTGTGCTGCTCTCCCTAGAGATAAATCACACATCGTATGCACTAATTTTCAGAGACAAAATAGAAGACCTACCATTAAACTACTTCAGCTCTTTTAGAACTCAGACCACAATTGTGGAAACCTATGTTGTACGGACGCTCCAAAAATGTTGACGCTCCCATGTCAGATCCTCCAAATGTACTCTACTTTTGGAGGATTTGACATACCCATCAGTACTTTTTAAGAGTCCGAGCAACATAGGTGGCAACACTAGCACAGTACAATATATGGGTGTCACTCATATATTTAAATACTTGCACATACACATAAGGGGTATAATATAAAATCAAAGTACAACTTGTATCAGAGACATGTCTTGAAGGCTGACAAATAATGCAAAATATATTTCAAGGCAAATGACATCACCCTAGGATGTCAAAACCGAGTAGTGTTAGACACATCCCTGATACAAAAATCTTTTTACACAATGCCACCCGGTAATCAGCACTAAATAATTAATTCAGAAGATGATACAATAGGATTAGTACAGTAATTCAACAAATTTGAAGCTATTATGGCATCAGAAAATCCAAAGTTGAAGAAAGTTACATTTGGATAGTGAATCAACTTACTTGGAGATTCCGAAGCCGTATAGAAAGGTTCAGGAGAACAGGTTCAACCGCATCCCTGGATGAGGACTCAAGAACCTACATAGTAGAATGCCAGCAGAAAACATTCAAGTGAAGGTAGAATAAGAGATACTAACAAAGACTGAGCAAGCTTTACCATCAGCAAACATGATACTGCGGTTAATTGAACCGACTCATCTGAGTCATCAAGCAAAGCTAATATCACCCCTAGGATTTGAGTAGTATACTGGAGAACATGGATAGATGGCATCTGCAAGACCAGCAGGCAGAATGAGCCTCAACCCAAGAAAATTGAAAGAATAATGTACTTGAGCAATGATTACGGCGGCATTCACAACTTTACAAATTTCTCATTCTTTTGAAGAAGAAATTAGTACGCACCTAGCCACAGAGAAAAGGGAAAACAGAGAGAGGGAAAAATTAACTAAAGCAGTATTTCTGAAATGACGCCATGATATTATTTAACCAATGAAATCGAACTGAACCAGAGAGAGTCCTAATGATAAAATCAAAAAAAAAATCCAGGAAACTCCTCGTGTAAACATTCCTCCTCCTTTGACCAGGAGAAAAGAAAAAGAATACTCTGTGACCAGGAATACCTGGACAAGCCCTCTTAGACAAAGGCGCCTAACAGTAGGAGAATCATCCGATACATGCCGGCAAAGTGATTGCACCATCTGTTCTAAAAGGGGACCAAAGCCATCACTGCAGAAATTTGCATCCACAATCTTAGGAAAGCTTAAGAGAAGAACAGGATTTGAAACCATCAACAGAAAACTCACTATGACAGAATAAGATATCGTTTAACACTTTTTAAGGCTGTAAGCTTCCAAAGCTTTCTATTTTAGTTGTTTTTTCCCCAATACCTGCTAGGTCCCATCATTGTAGTTCATTGTGATTCATCAACTCGGAAGGGAAATGGGAATGTACATAAGTTGCCCCAAACCCAACTAGTAAGCTCAGATGTGCCATCATGTTTCATAACTTTGTTAAATTTAAAAATCAACTTCATCATCACCAAATAATAGAGAAAGCAGGTCAGAAATTTCACACACCTGTGACGCAAGAACTCTGACAAAGCTGCCGCAGCTGATTCCCGTTGAAATCTTAAAGATCGATCCAGCGCTTTGCTCAGTATCAAACATATGGATGAAACCTGAGAAAATATTCCCATTGAAATTTGCAAGCTTCTCACACAAATTTAATCAAGGAACTAAATAATACTTAGCAGAAAAAGGGATCTTCCAATCTTCTTGAGCTTTTCGGTGAAAAAGAAACGGGACAGAAGAATAAAAATAGGAAAGAAAGGATAGACAAATATTGAAACATGGGTGTTTTATCATTTTAGCAAGTTCTTTTTCTCTCTGCATCATTTCAACAAGTTTTGTTAGTTTGAATAAAGTTGGTCGTTCGACTCAAGTCCATAATCTTGACAAAGGTATGTGCAGCGATGGCAAATAATGGAAGAATGAAGAGGCGTGTTTGTACAAAATCATCCTACCTCTTTTGGTCTTTTTATGGAAATACAACCGGCCAGGTCTCTTATAAGGTTGATCCACTTCTCATTTTCATTTTGATCTCCGTCTCGTGCAAGAATCTGATCATAGGAGAGAATCCTTACCATCAAAACCATATTTAAAAGGTCAATTATTTAAGATCTTCAGGATGCTAGTCTGAAAAATCTTCACCTTTCCCATTTCCAGATCACCAACACATTCACAGAATGCTTGAAATGCAGCCAGTAGTGCCCTAGAGATGGTAGAAAATAGGTGAGGTAACTGTAATTAGCTAACATCAAATAACATGCTATTGAAAATCTGTTGATAACCAAGTACAAAAGTGAATTCACTGGCATATTACCGCAGTGGTTCTAGTTCACCAGTACTAGCTAAGCCATGACAGCTTCCCAGTTGAAGTGTTAGTGTTGCAAGAACAGAAGCATAACTTTGTTCAACTGCTTTTTTACCAACTTTACCACCACCCCTGATAAATTGCGCAAAAATGATAGGACAACAAATTCAAACAAGAAAGAAAAGAGATAAGACAATGCAAATGGAAACAATACCTGAAAAAAGCAGTAAGAGCAACAATAGCTGCTCTTGCAATATTATCTTCTAAAATACTATCAACTGCATGGCCAGAACTTTCATCATGACTCAGATTCCCTCCAAGAGTAGGTATCTGATTGATGACAGACATAACATGATCCAGAAACATGTATGAAAGTACTGAATGCTGTGAGAACACCTATTCAAGAGAAGTAGAAATAGGGCAATTAATGGCCAGTCAATCTACATAAATGAAACTAAAATATTGAAGGCGGCAACAAGTAAGTTGGTTAATCTAGCATATAATGAAATTGTTTTCCTCAAGGAGCATATATAAAGTATCATGTAAAAAAATTTCAGATTTTAGTCAGTGAGTAAAATTAAGATAACTATGTTGTCCTTTATTGTAGCATTCCTTCTTTTTGTCATGGGCTCATGGCACAGGTTCTTGACATTAATACAGTAACAGTATACCCAATATAATCCCAAAGTTGAGATTTGGGGAGGGTGGAGTGTACCCAAACCTTACCCCTACCTCGTGGAGGTATACTTGTCATTAGTGTTACCAACAAAAGCTTGACAACATTGAGGATCTCAGATTTCCCAATGACGTATAAGCTAGGACAAGGAAGAATTTTGAAACAACATAAGCTAGGAAGAGAAGAATTTTGAAACAACATAAGCTAGGAAGAGAAGAATTTTGAAGCAACATAAGTCAGGAAGAGTACATCTTAAAACAAGATAATAATACATTTCTGAAAAGGTGAAAGTTCCCACATGTGGAGTTCCCTCCAAAAGTATTTCACCTCAGTCAATACTTGAAATGTTCTATTATATCTTAGCCTTTCAGGTACCAACACTTCTAATCGGATAAAAAGTAGAACGGCCACATATGAACATATTGATTAATTTAGACACTTGTTCATAACCTTTAACGTTAGAAATTCCTGAGGGCTAGCTATGTCAATTATACTCTTTCCATAATAATCTAACCATAAACTACCATTAAATGGTGATGATCATACATTTTGGCTAAAGTAACCTAAAATCATTTAATAATTGTCAAACAACATATGCTTTGCTAAGTGAAATAAGCTAGCAACATAAGATGCCATATTTATTATCTCACATTCGCAGTTCGATAAAGCGCTTCGGCCTAATGTCTCACCAAATTAAACATAAGGTTTGAGTCTAAATGACTTTCTTTCGGATGTTCTTAGGAACAAGGAGAAGTAAAATTTTGGAGGCTCGATCAGTGAAGTAACTTCATCAAGCCGTGTGAAGATCTTTAGCACCTTCCCAGTTCTTAGACTGAAATTTTCAAAAACTGATCACCTATTTGTCAATGACAATAACCAGTTCAAGGACTATCTGAATGTCAATTCTACCAACTCCTGTGTGAATCATCACAATCATTCAACAAGTGGAGGCACTCCGAAACTAGTTCCAGTGATAGGCTAAAGGATGGAAATTGATCCTCCATTTATTTATGAGAATCAACTTAAAAGCCAGCCTCAGTGCCTGATTGGAACCTTCTTACTTTCTTTATTATATCGAGGTTTAACGAATTGCAGTTTTCTTAAACCATCAATATGATTTTATTTTTCAAGCATACAAAAATGATGTACAAATAGGAAAATATTTTTCATACTTCCCTTTTTTTAATGAAAGGTAGCATTTTGTATATGAATCATCAGCTCAAAGCTGGTATCCAAAAATTTACAGCATATCCTACATAGTGTGGGAGTAGCAAACAAAAAGAGAGAGAAAGGAGAAAAACTATCACTAGATCTCCTTTATGTGATTGTAGTGTAACTACTCTTTCACAATCAGTTTTAAATTAAGTCTCTTTGTTTAGTATTGTCTCCCTTTTTCATGCGCTATACTTATAATTCCTCCATTTTGGCTACCAGTTCTATTTCTTGATTGATGCTTCAACTATTTTTTATGTTGCATTGCTGGTTAATCGTACAATGCACCAAGGCAGACTTGAAGAACAAAAAACATGCCAGCAGAAAACAGATTCAGATACTCACATGGAAGGCATCCTGTATTGGCCACCCACCCCGTAATCTAGATATATCTTTTGTGGCTATGTCCCTTCTTGCAGCAGCTAAAACTTCATTGAAAACAGTTGTTGCGCTTGTGTTCTCCGCGAGGGAACATATCTTCTCACAGTTAAAGAAAAGATTGATGACAATCAAGTAATCAACACACTATATAACACTGTAAGAAACAAACAAAGAGTCCTAAATATAGCACGGTGGTTAATAAGGGAACGGGAGAACACTATTAGTCTAGATGTGTAAATAACTGTATATTTGCTTCACAAGTAGAAGGAAATTGCAGTAAAGATACAGCACCAAGAGCTTCCTGACGTAAATACTTCTCGATAACATGAATTACTGCTGACAGCAATGATTGAGTTGTTCTGTTGGCATTAAAAAATAAATTGAACAGGAATCTTGTCAATCCATGGAAGAAAGTTGAATAACCCCTTGCTTTAGTACCAACGTTAGTTTGAGAGTTGTTTGAGCGGAGAATACCTTGCAATATCTGTCTCACTCAGCTCATTACCTCTCTTCATAACAAACTCATTAACTGCTTGGATTGCACCTTCTGCAGATTGCTTGATCTTGTCACATATAGCACCTGAGCAACCATGCAGAGCAGCAGCAAGCTGTAGATATTGGAATAACATGAGGCTCCAGAGAATGTGCGACTGGCCAGCATTTTATAACAAGCTAAATAATACCTCATCCTTTGTCAGCAAGATGCAAACAGATGAAACAACCCTGTTAAACACCTCTGATGGATCAATTGAAGCATCCTGAAAATATGAACTTGTGTTCAGAAGCAAAAAGGTTTATGTATTGAAGAGCAAAGAGAAGTAAAAATACTAAGATATTGTGTGCTCAGTAAATACTAAGGTCACAATGATTTCCCATTTTATTAAAAAAATTTAAGAAAGGGAAAAAAAGGAAACATTCAGGAAAACTCACACTTCGTAGGATAGCTATAACATCTTCAAGGGAAGACAAAGCACTATAGGATAACTCAATATCATTGCTTAAACTAGAGTTTGCACTCCTTGGAAGTGATAGAGATATACTGAAATATAGATCAAGGATCTGCCAGGAGAAAACCATCAAAATCTGTTAAGATGCATGGAAATGAAGAAAAGAAGAGGGGCATACTTCATGCCAATCACATTGGCCAACTTAAATCATTGGAAAGTACTGAAGCTTGCCTGAACAGAAAGCTTTCGAACTTCAGAATTTGTATCTACACATCGTGGAAGATACATCATTGTACGATCTCCCAAGCGCAAAGCATCACGGCTTGGTAAAGCAAATGCAGCTGGTATCAAGAAAAAATATCAGGTCAGTACCAGAAAAAACTAGTATAAAATCTATTTTTAAAAAAAATGGACTTACAAGGCAAATTAGAAAAGGTGTGATGACGGTCAGTTTTCTCTCTGTGAGTGCAAGTTCCTCGACAGCCTAGTGCACAGTATCCACTAATGCAGATCATCCGAAACTTGAAAAGTAGCTCATGAACTGCAAGACACCCTCTTTTCCTCTGGTAGTCCAATGAAGAGGAAACATACTGATCGACTTTTCTCAATATGTGCAATAATTGCTCTGCTCGACTTCTTCCATCCTCTCCACTAATTATGAGAAAGCAACAGGAACATTACTTAAGGAAAGAAAACGATCATAATCATGGCCTATGGTTTACTTGTCTGAAATCAAAGCATACATTTATTAGGATCAAGTACATTGTGCCTAGTCAAATGGAATCTTAGGTTCATAAGGACGAAGACTGTTGCAAAGCATACTATCGAGGATATGTGAGTGCCCACAATGTACAATGTGCATGGATAACTTTTTGTGCTTTAAAATAATCCTGTAATTTTTTTATTTGTTAATGCATTGAGTAAATTAGACTTCAAAGTCATTTTCCAACTTTTGCAACATCTTGTAAGCAGCGTACTAGCTAGTTTTGTTAATTGAACATGCAACACAAATCAGTCTGACTGGCTTGAATTGCAGTTGAGAGATTGTCTTCAAAAGTAATACAGTTGCTGCTACACATTAAAAATATAGCTTAGGTGAACATATCTATTTATTACTAGAGACGAGTTAACCAGAGAGTGAAATACCTTGTAATAAGTATTGTACATAAAAGAGTAATCAGGTTGCCAATAAGGGGGTCAATAACATCAGCAGGCTCATTAGGCAAACCAAAAAATCCAATAGTGGCCTGCCAAGTCAAGCAAAGGAGTTAAGAGGACAGGCAAATCAAGACCGCTTCACTGATGAAGAAGGTCAACACTATCACCTTCATAACAAGGTTTCTTGTTTCAGTAGTCAATTTTGGCTCTACGGAAACCAGAGTAGTGCAGGCACTTAAAGCAAGCGACTGCAATCCAAAAAACAAGATAAAAATACAGTAATTTAGAACATAAAAGTGTTGTAATCCTGATGAAGATAAGTAAAATGGCATTGAGCAGAGAAATCATTGGCAATACACAAACCTGAGTGCGCAGATGCTCAATGTTGGATTCAGAAAATCCATCTTCCTCATCTCTTCCCATTAATGTTAATATATAGTCCAGTAATTGGTCTCTTCTTTTCAGTGAGAATGATATACCATTTTCAGCTGCATTTATAACTGCCTGACCTAAAGCACAATGATACACACAAAAAATCCCTGTAGTTTAATCAACAGTACCCTCACTTTCAACTTGCATCAAATTGTATGTGAAAATGATTGTAGCCATGATGATAATATCAACTATAACAACTACACTTTAATCCCAAACTAGCTGGGAGTAAGATATTATTGCCCTGTTGATCAAATTATGAAAACACATGACAGGCAAACTGACAAAATCTGCAAAGCAATGTGAAATGCTGAAGAATCATGGAGAGGAGGGGAAAATGCCACCACACCATCATTTCACCTTCTTGAATAAGATTTCACAATCTTTACCAACAAAAGAAGGAAAGTTCTCAGATGTTATAGATGTGATAGACACTACAACAATTCCTTGTTCTCAAGCAAATCCAAGTTTTCTCCATTTAAATTCATCTCAGGCCAACATAATATTTTTAAAATAAAAAAAAAAGTTCTTATAGGTGAAAAAACCTAGATAGGGCTAAAAAAATTAGATAGGTGAAAAACTTCCTACGAAGTATAGGAGCTAGAGTAAATGTACTAACATATGCCTGACTGATTGGTATCACCTAAATTATAGAACCTTTTTTTTGCTGTTAAATCTATATTTTACAATTTCTTGTTCTGTAAGTTAATTAAAAATTTAATAGAAGATGAAGAAAATGAAATCAACAATAACAGAACTCAAAACATCGTTCCAGCATTTTATCTCACACTTCCAACACAAATTTATTTTAATATCATATCCATATGTTATCAAACATTTGGCCAAGATGATCCAGTATTTACTCGTCGTTTCAAGTTTTACAACCACATACATTGCATGCAAGCTAGTATATATATATATAAGAAACTCAAAAGCTGCTGATATGGAAACATATTCCATTACCGGAGGTAAATTACTATCCATACAAACCTAATAAATCAATCGCTGTGATCACAGCCTGCTTTGCTATAGGGTGGCGTACATGAAGAAGTCGCGACAGCATATTGACCCCCTGTAAGTAATACAGAAGTCATATAGTTAAAACAATTATGTTCCAGCAGCTGATTGTCCAATGCGCTAAATAATAAAGTTAATTACTTCATCAAAAATAAAAAAAGAGCTTAAGAAAACACTGGCACCTGTTGACGAGAATAAGGTTTTAGAATCTTAAAAAAAAATCATGTGCTGATAAAGGATGGAATAGTGGACTGTTAACGACAATATTGCATACCACTAGTGCATCTATTCTGGCTTCAATAACAGTTGAAGGAGCATATTTTGCAGCATATCCATACATTAGCGCCAAAGCAGCATGGATATCATCAGATTCTTCCATTTTAGCTTTATCCGAGAAAAATGATAGAAATCTGCAACAGCCAAATCTTCTCATACTCGAATATGATACCAAGAAAATATGAATTGTAGTACACAGTTGCCACAAACTATTTTCTGTCCAAGTGACTGTTACTATCTATTACTACCAAATTCACACCAAATGAGTTGTTACTCAGTAAGACTACTGCATGACACAGCACAAACTGTTCCAACTTTGATTTAGATTGACATATCAGTTCATTTATTTTGACTTCATAGTTATCATAGTTGGTAACATCTTGAACCGGAAACTCAAAGCATCTGACAGAAATCGTGAATTAGTTTCTACTAAGAAGAGGTAGATCAGTATTAAGGGGAATAAAATCCTATTTTTGCACGGGAAATGTTTTATGGCATGTGAGATAAAAGCATATATAGAGCAATGAAATAAGCATAACAGCGTGAATGAATCACGAAACAGTAATAAGTATATGCAACAATGTTTCGGTTGAAGTTATTAATTAAGATATTTGTATCATCATAACTTTGCTAATTAGACTGAGACAACTCATAATTAAGTCCCATAAGACCAATTACATCCTCAAATTCATAAACTATACCCACACAGTTAGAAAGTTCCAAATGTTTAAGTTTAAGAAATTCCACCCTTCAAGTAGACGAATTTAGTTACCAAGTCTAAGTACTACTTGCTAACAGGAAGTTTCCCAGCCAGAATTAATAGAATAATTACTTCATCAGAATTACTAAATCTAAAGACACTTCAGATGGCAAGAGGATGCAGGGAACTAAATTCATTCCAGGCTCAGACATCACCTTTGAAAGATACTTTGCCCAACATTGTCCAAGATGTCTTTCAGCTTATCCAGAACTGTGTCTAGGTGTGATGCAGCCACCTAAGCAACATGGATTCAGCACACTGTAAGCAACATAACTCCAACGACTCAAAGTCTCTTACAATTATATTTCTAACGAAATTTGCAAACTGGGAAAACCAATAGTTTAATTTCAAATTAATTACCAAGCCCATGGCTTTTGCTAAGCCAAGTCTATTCGTTGGAATCGTAATATTGGCTTGTTTATACATCAGATCAATCTTAGCGCGAACATAAGCTCTGTTATGAACCTTCTGCAGCAAAATTCCAAGACACCTGACAAGAAATGACGACCTTTCAAGAAAATCTTTCTCGTGTTACAAAAGGCTGGAAATTCTAGTTGAGCATCAAATGGTCAGATCACTTAATGTTATTCAACCACAGAGGCAAGAATCTTATTGTTGTGACAATCGCACGTAAGAATAACTTAACAGTGGGAAGAGAGGAAGTTCAACTCGCATATCTTAATGGATGTTGCTGTGAGAAGAGCAGTCCGCGGTACCTCAACCATAAAACTGAGGATTTATCATCTAGAGATGCTTCCTTTCTTTCCTCTTCAGCTCTGAAGAAGGGAACATATTTCTCAAAGAGGCTCAAATAGTTACATGGCCTCAAAACTAGACGTCCCTGTTCAGTTTAGAGTGATGACAAGGGAACTTTTTCTCCTTAATAGGATAAGAAATATAGTGAGAGTCCTTCCGGAAGGTGAGAGTTGAAACTAAGAAAACCCTCCCTATGAAATATGAAGAAAAAAATGTTTGGATGAGCCTGCAATTAGTCACGAAGACAACCCCATCCTATTTTGAATAAAAAAATTCAACAAGTAGAATATATAGGAATTAACTTATTGTCGGTGTCAAGGAAAAACTTCTTTTTTACTCTGTGAATGTTGTATACCTCGGTATATGTTTGGTAAAGCTTCAATGGAGAAACTTTAAAGCTATGTGGTCCCTATTACTAATTACATGTGGATATTAAAGGAAGTTATTTTCCATCCTCAGGGATTACAAAGTCAATAATTGGAAAGTATTAAGACACTAACTAATTGATTCCTACCAGGAAGATGGAAGACCAAGAAAGAAAATATAGAAAGGAATGTAACTGTTGCGCACTAATGTGAATAATCTACAAAGAAAAAATTGGAGGATCTTTGAAAGGACCGAAATTTACCTCATGCAACTTTGCTGAATCTTTTTTTTTTTTTTTTGAAATTTAAGATCACCTGATATGCGGTACTCAAGCCAAGGATCCTTCAGAAACAGCCTCTCTACCACCACGAGGTAAGGGTAAAGTCTACGTGCACTCTATCCTCCCCAGAACCCACTTATGGGACTTCATTGGGTGTGTTGTTGTGAACTCTATCCTCCCCAAAATCCACTTGAGGGATTTCACTGGATATTTAATTGTGAAATTTTAAACCACCTATGAGGTTCCTATTAAACAGTGATACATTGTTCTAAAACTAATAATTGTATAAACCTGTACACAGGGTTGAGTCGCCTTTTTGAATCAATACAGTCTCTTTATTTAACAACAATAATTGGCAAGTATTAAGTGTATTTTCAGTTATTCTTTATCCCATCAATAGCTATCTCCACATGCATGTAAAGCAGAAAAAGCAGAAACTTTTTCCACATTTGACTCTATCATTTTCAAATTCAGGGGTTTCTCTTCCTCTAATTTCATCTGAAAAAGGGTCGAGAATACATGACAATGAATGATTAGAATCCTCAAGTATCTAAGCATCAGCTGCAGACTAAACAATGCCTGAATGGTATGCAGTTCAGTTTGCAAGTACATAATCAGGATATCTGGAGTTAAAAGATTCAATGAAAACAAGAACTTAAAAAAAAAAAAAAACTACTTGTAGAAAAACATAAAGAAAAAAGAACACGAATGATTTACGAGGTTCGGCAAGTGATGCCTACATCCTCGGGCAAAA
>JAABOM020000110.1:2542554-2570689 GCA_011800125.2 Solanum clarkiae | reverse complement strand
CCTATAATTAAGGAATCCCTATAATTAAGGAAAATCCCTATAATTAAGGAATCCCTATAATTAAGGATTCTAACACTACTCGATGAGAACATATAGCTTTTAGTAACTCTGAAATTGAAGAAAGGTGAAGGGCCTTCTTGATTTCTAACAAGCAAACTTTCAAGAGCTCGGAATACTCAGTTATTTATACCTAGAATTTTTTATTTTTTTAATGACAAGGGGAACCCGCAGCCGCTACCCTTTGGGTGCGCACATGGTAAACTCCTGCTCCTATGCAATAGCTTTATCCCTAGAAATTTTCCAGCATGCAATGCCGTTTTCATCAATAAAATGGTTTATTCCCCAGGAAATAAGTGTGTATTTGGTGTCGGGAGGTATTTAAAATTGTTTAGAATTCTGTCCAAAACAAATAAACCAATGAAAATCTAATCACTATGCTTTTAAGATAAGAAACAAACTATAAGAGCTCAAAAGATAGTAATTCAGCTTTTAAGACAATTTATATAGTTGACCAAGTGGCATTAAGAAAAATTGATTAATCATAATGTTCCATTAATTAAATATGCAGAAAGGCAGTCACACAAGTAAGCAAATTAAGAAGGAATAGCAGTTCCAGGTGCATTTATCAAATTGAAGAAAACTGACATTACCGATGAAGCAATGCAGAGTGCTCGTCATCAGGTTTATAAAGTTCATAATGCCTTTCAAATGCATTTCCAAGTGAGATAACCCAGTCAACATCCTGAATTACATCCAAAGACTCTGCAATAAACTGTCAATAGACGAATTTAGGTCCAACACATATTAAGGGTGAAACTTGACTTCATTTCGCTAAAAGTTAAACATGAGATGCACCATCTTAGGGCTGATTATTAATGAGATTACCCATTTTGTGGCTCCAAAAAGGTTAAAAGATGAGATGCATTCAAAACTTCTTGTGGAACCAGGTGCAGAGAAGTCATTGTTTCAAAAAGAGACAACATGCTTTAAGAGATTGAGAAATGTTTGTTGGTCTTACATTGATAATCATGTCATCCCAAGACTCTTGATATGACGGATCCTGCTTTAAGTCTTCTGTATCACTGACGTATGCCTTCATCTTCGGAATCTAGAGCTTAGCAAACAAGATAACCCATTAAGACACGCAGAAAATTGTTTCTGTATTACATACACAAAAGCAAGTATCCAATATTTCTATAGAATATGTCAAATTCCCATCCTATGATGGTCCCCTGATATTACATATTCCAGAGTGCAGATCTGCATTTTAATCTCCCAAACATAGTTTTTCTTTATCAATTTGATACCTTCCCTCTGTCAAGGCTCTAAACCTCAAGTATCCTTTTCATATCTTCCCCCTTTCGTGGACCCATGTTGCACTTTCACTAAACAGCCTCTGTACTGTTGTCTACTACCCCTCCACTGGCCGTTTTACTCGCGCCTATTCCTTCTCATGTCATGAAGAGTTTATGGGGGTTGTAAGAGGTGGACGAAGTGCAATGTGATGGTGGACAGGGGTTTCAGAATAAAGAGTGAAGCGAGAGTGTGGAATAGGCCAAGGCAGAGAAAGCATGTAGGGAAGGGCGTGCATAAAATTCCCACAACTTTTGCTAATACAACAGAGGAAATAAGCCAAAGGGCAAATACTTAAAAAGGGGTGGACAGACTAGAAAAAGGGATGACTTAGTCACAATGTGTAGCAGTAAGTTCATATTATAAGGATTACTTTTAGAAGTTCCAATATGAATATGCTCGAACCATAGAACATATACTAAAACCCATAATTTAGCTTGAAAAATTACTCGGCACCTGAATAATGTAGCTGAAGGTTATTGAAATGAATACATAAATAATTCAATTTAGCTAATTAGTAAAATAACTAGGCCTTTGACATCAATTCTCAATTGTCTGGCTGTTTGTATAGTGAACAATTTCAATGCATAAAACCACCAAAACAAAATTGCTTAAGTATGTATAAGCTCGTTAACATATTGCATATATGTTATACCTCATCTTGCCAAAACATGTTAATGTTTTTGGGAAAGAGTGGTGCCAGATAACATAAGACCTGCAAAACAAACGCGAAACAAGTGGCAAAACAATAAATTAAACTATTACTAGATTTCAGAAACATTTGACACCCATATACAAAAAATTACAAATAGAGGACCCTTTCTGATAAACTGATGCAGAAAAGAGAGGAACATCACTCTGTCAGAACAAAATGAAGCCAGTATTACTTGGTATTAACAGCAGAGGGAGACAAATGAAAGACTAGCTCTAGATGGTACACCAGATGATCTAAGAATCAGTGAAAAATAGAGGGATAAACTAGATAAGGGCATGAAGAAACCATAGCAACTACCCCGATGCTGAAGAGAATTATCTTATAGAAGTCTTCTCCTGCCCACCTTACATCCTGTGCATTTTCTGGAAAAAATTGAAGGGCAGCCCAGGAACTTAGGAAGGGCAGCCTGGTGCACTAAGCTCCCAGGGAAGGTCCGTACCACAAGGGTTAAAACTATATAATGTTTTAAACATGTATACATATATTATAACTAGATAATGTTTCTACAGTTCAAATTGGTGAGTGAATGCCTTCTATGCGATGACAGAAGATAAATAGGAAAAAATAGAAAGAACTTCTCGGAGGAAAAGATATTTATGATATCCACCCATAATTCATCATATAGCCCCCTCATGTAGGATGCTTCAATAACTTGTAAAGTTATCATTAAAGCATAGAGCCTGAATAACAATAAAGGATCAACTCCACATATAAAGTTAGGTAACTGGAGATTACAAGTATTCGCCTTCAGATTTCTATCTTTTTCCATCAAATAAAAATCTCTATTTTTTCCTCACATAGAAGTATTCTCATTCACAAACATTGCAAAATTGACCATATACAAGACATATACCAAAAAGGTAAAGAATCCACAAAAGACAAAAGGATATGATTCTTCTACAAACTCCAACTAATCATCTACACAACAAGGAACTGTCTATGTACACCAAGAGAAAATAAGGAAACAGAAACTAATCCTCAACTGAGAGAAACTCGATTCTACTCCTTCAAAATCTATCTGGTTTCTCTCTCAAAACAACTCACATTAACACAACTGCAACCACGTTCCAAGCCCTACATTTTCTCGCCTTCTTCCAGCTAAAGATTAACTCTTTCACAGTCTACAGCATTGCCCATGGAGTGTCAAACCACCTAAACATATCCCACCATATCTTCAAGGTCAACCCGCAATGAAGCAGAAAATGATGCAACAAGAAGCATACCAGCTAAGCTTCCCCAAACAAGTGCACATCCAGCTAATTGCACCATATTACACAGAAGTCATTGGCTAATATAGTTATATTAACAAGAAATGGACGTTGGGCCTTACTCAACCCCAAATACTATCTTATGAGGCAAGGATTTTCCAATAACATATAAGAATACCAATCTCATATCTACATGACACCCCCCGCATATCCAGGTCAGCACAGGGACAACTTTGGGGCCAGCATCAGATAAACCAAGAATTAGATGGATCTGGCTCTAATACCATATAAGGATTGGACTTTAGGCCTGCCTCAACCTAAAAGATTAGCTCATGAGGTGAGGATTGTCTAAGGCCCTATAAAGAGATCAATCCTGCACCCAACAACCATGTGGGACTTCACAACTTTTAGAAAAGATGGTCAGATCACTTCAACATGGTTCCAGAGTAAGCAGGGTCCCATGTTCGAGTCTCACATTACACTGCAAGCCTCTTACCCTCGACTCTACCAAACTGCCAGCAATCAAGACTCCTTTGTCAGCCAATAAAAAAACAACAATGTATTTTGCCCTCTATTCAGAAGAAACCTTCAAAACTGGGAAATTAATGATCTCCTCACACTCCTAGCGACCCTAGCAGAATACAGAAGACTACATACAAACAGAATGTTATGGGGCAATTCCAAGGAGGGGAAATGCACGGTCAAAGACAACTACAGCCTCATGAGCTATCGGAATGGGTTGCAAGATAACTGGCCATGGAAGCATGTTTGGAAAATTAGGACTCCTGATAAAGCAACATGCCTCAATGCTTCACATGGCTGACTCTTAATGATGCTGTGCTTACTCATGATTACCTTTGTCAACAGAAAATAGTTTGGGGCAGTGGATGCCATTTGTGCCATCAGTCATCTGAAAATGTCAAACACCTTCTTTTGCACTACCCTTTTGTACCAGACATGTGGAACTGTTTCCTCATTATGTTTGGTTTACATTGGGTCCTTCCTTGAAACATCAAGGACGCCTACTATAGTTGGATTTTATGGAAAGTTGATAAAACCATCAAGAAGATCTGGAGACTGATTCCAGCAGTAATTTCTTGGTGCTTTGGGAATGAAAGAAATCGCAGATGGTTTGATGGGATCTCAACTCCAAGCCAAGCTCTGAAGCTAGATGCCTCATCAATCTGTTTAGTTGGAACTTTTTGTCTCCTGTTATTAGTGCTGAAAGCTTTTTGGATTTCGGTAACTCTTTGATCCTAGCTTAGTACTCTTGTAGGGGAAATCTATTTGTACACTTTGGCCTTTAGCATCACCCTGATGCTCTTTAGCGAAATCTTTTACTTCATCCAAAAAAAAAAAAAGAGAAAAGAATTTTCACATGGGCAATGGCAAAGAATTAGGCCAACACATGAGAAGGGCGTGTTAAAGAGAAAATTAAAGTCTATTAAAATATGCCCTCTCTAGCTGCTTAGAGGAGATGATTACAAACTTCAACAATTATTATAGTCTAAGATGCTAGAGACAAAGACTCACAGTTAGAATCTGGGTTGCCAGCTGTTCCCTAGCCAGAGGATTATGGAGAAGAACAACCAGGCGTGCAAAAAGCTCCTAAAACACCAAATATGAGGTAAAGTAGTTGTATACATTTCTTAGAGAAGATGAAAGTATATAATTTCTCTGCTGCTCATTGAAACTAAAGTTAATACCTCAGGATGAGGAATATCAACACGAGCTTTACATTCCAAAACCGTTGCACCACTTTGAGAGGATCTACGCCTGCACAATTCTGATATGCATTTACAGACCTACAAAGAAGGCATTTGAATGAGTTATGGTATAAAATGTAGATGCAAAACCCCATTATCAGTAGCAGATAGAACATGCAAGCTTGACATACAGAGAGGAAAGTTTTCAACCATGTCAAAAAATGAAGGCCAAAAGGAGACAAAACATCTCATACCGTTGCAACTGCACCAGTGTAAACTCGTGGTATGATCATCTTTAGCAAAAATGGCCATAAAACATGCTACAATCCGCAAAAACTGAATTCAGTTAGTTCCAGAAATAATAATAAGCATAAAGAGGTGATGGGAGGTAAATAATGAAAAACTTTCACGCAGAGTACTAAACTGAAATTTCAAAGGGAGAAGTGCCCTCATACCTCCATCTCAGGGACAGTAACAGTTATTAGAAGAAGACCCTTTTCACAGATTGCTCTCAATTCTGACAGTGTTACAGCATCTATCTTCATCTGAGATTATTCGAATATCGTTTAGTTTAGCATATAAAAAATGGCATTCTATAGAAATTCTGGCACACTAATTAAAACATATGCAGGACTCTAACTCAAGTTGAAGTTCCCTATAGATGGGGAATAGGAACCACCTTATCTAACCACAAAAACAATGATAGGAACCACCTCTCCCTCTCCCTCCCCAAAAGCCAAAGGAAGAACTCCTCTTTTTGTCACCCATAAAGAAAAGGGCAAGCAACTCAACACAACCATGAATGTAAGATGAAATTGCTGAAAATATAGAAAAAGAGGCAACACACCACCCACTGCAAGTTCCAGAATTTTTTACCAGAGATGCATACCTCCACTTTCTTGTACACAAAAGGGTAATAACCACCAGATGACGAGTTCAATTCCCTGGATCTCTCAGTATCATCTCTGTGCAAACCAAACATTGCAGCATGGCGAACAAGATATTCAATGAACAACTCTCCAGAAGGACCAACCAAGTAACAGTGGGAAGCCATAACCACAATTAGCTGCCAGCAAGCCACACAATTACATAGAATCTAGAAGCAGAGTAAGTGTTTGCATAACTCAGTCACTACAGGCAAACTTTCAACTTTTAAATACCTCTGCAAGGGCCTTACAGACCCCTAAATTAAGCTCATCCAATAACAGCTTCACAAGTTCAATTAGTAAAGGCCTCTTACTATGCCAAGCCTCGGATAATCTACAAAAGTAGTCGATGACAATCACATGGGGAGAGACAAGATAACATGACATTAACAAACTGAGGTGGGAAAGATAACCTGGGCAATAAATGCTTCAATACAGAAAGTGCACCAACAGCCAGTGGTTCTTCTTTCAGCTTGCATTTCTGACAGTGGCAAAGAGCAAATATACACAATTTAATGGAACAATTACCTTATAAGCAATCAAGTCTCACAATTAAGTTTGCAGTCGTATTTTTTAAAATAAAGAGTTGAATTCTGGAGTTCAAAAACAAAATAGAGGAAAATGAAAAAAGGCTACATCCTTCCCTATTGCAAGCTTTTGGTCCCTTCTAGTTGCCGCCTTGATAGGTGATACACTGAGCAATATAATATATCATTAAGTTCTTGCATCACAAAGCATGAAGGAGAAGATACGCACATTAAGAAGGAAGACAAATAAATCCTCCGGGTACACCAGACCAACTGTTAAGAAACAATGCTGAACTTCATTATAAGTCTGCCATTCACACAAAATCCAAAAAACTATATATTAGTCAAATATAACATGCAAAGATACAGAGAACAATTTTGAGAGATGAGGCAGATATTTGTAGCAGGCAAAAAGAAAGCCCCGGACGGTTATGTTAATATGACCAAAAACAATGGAAGGAGGAAAATCAACCTTATACTACCTTCAGAGAATCTACTAATTAAAGGACTGTATTCAAGATGACAGCGCTGTTAGCCTATCGATTT
Source organism: Solanum clarkiae (assembly GCA_011800125.2). Lineage (NCBI taxonomy): Eukaryota > Viridiplantae > Streptophyta > Magnoliopsida > Solanales > Solanaceae > Solanum > Solanum clarkiae. The sequence goes on along the minus strand of JAABOM020000110.1, from coordinate 2,563,708 downwards.
TCTAAAGCTTTAAATATCCTTATCAGGGCTGCCAGAAAGCTATCATTGCTTGCAAGATAGCTTGCTTTAGATGTCTCAGGGCTCACAGAAAGCTGCTGCTTTTAAAACAGTTAGTAACTTACCACTTTAATAACAACAGAACCTCTTCTTTCCAAAACTGAGAACAAATAAAAGCAGCCATCTTCTTTAAAGGGAGGGCATACAAGTACCAAAAGTATCTACACATACATGTGGATGAACAAATTAAGGCCACATACAGCCTGGGAGTGGGAGTATCATCAGACATTTTAATGTAAGATCTTTCTACCATGCTCTATAGAAGAGAAATCCAAAGGCTTCTCTCTCGTAGCTAGAAAAAGTTTTCTGCGCATAATGGCACAGAAAAAGTTTTCTTATTGGGCAGCTGCTAGTAGTGTGATTCTTACTCCTGAAAATCTCAGGAAGAGAGGAAACATTAGTTCATTGGTGCGTCAAGCATAGTCTGGAGAAGAGGTCATACAAATCGCACATCTACAGTGTCTTTTTGCAAAATTATTATATCTGATCTGATGTGTGCAAACTGGCAGATGCCAACAAGAAGTCTTATCTCCTCAGAAATTGGAGAGGAAGAACCAGGAGAAGAATCAGTTAAGGTTACAGAGGATCTTTCCACGTGCCATTTTTGGACAATATGCCAAGAAGCAACAGAAGAACTATTTGAGGAGGAAAATACATTGATACCAATTAAGAATAGTTTGTTTTCTCTTTCAAAAATTTCGAAGTTCACAGAAAATCTCTGTCTAGAAGATTGAATGGGATTCCTAGAATCTAACACATTTATGTAAGCTTGCAAACCCATATGCTTCTCTTGGATTAATCTAACTTGTGAAAAAACAAAACCAACCTAAGGCCTCAAATACAGAACTTAGACCTGAACAACTTTCCAAGCAGGAAACAGGCATCAACTGGTTAATCAATGAAATGTACTCATAAAGGAAAAAGAAAAAATAAATCAATAGACAAGACCTTCAGCCCAACTGAGAAATCTGAATGTTCTTTCTTGTCACTGCTTCTACAAACCACAGGAAGAAGAGTTGACAATATCACAGTAAGGTCCTGCACACATCAAAGGTAGTTAGCTAACTATCCAAATCAGAATGATGCCATAAATGCAACACGTTAGCAATGAAATGATTGCATATAACATCATCCATACATCGCTAGAATTGGTGAAACCGTAATGGCTGTCTAGATAAGTTACAAGTGACATTTGTCCCCAGGGTTAGCTCAATTGGCAAAGGTTGAAGGACTTGTGTCTTAGATCACAAGTTCGGGCCTTGCGCCAAGAAAACTAAGTCCAGTATTCAAGTGGGGACAAATAGAAGTGGCCCAATCATCCCCAAGTTTCAAAAGGCTGCAGTTGGCCCAATTGGTTGGCTCCAGACAGATTTTTGGTCATCGAAAAAATTACAAGGGGCATCCCAACAGAAATACAATTTGAGGCAAGAATATATCTAAAAGAACCTGGAATAAACCATCAAGTTACAGTGAGTAGGTTTAACAAAATTGTTTGGTCAAAGGACTATATAAGAATACAGATAGTTACTCATATGTACAACCCAAAGGAACAGTTAATCTCTTTCAATGTTATTTTTTTTAATTTCTTGCCCAAACCATTGTACAACCCTTTTCATTTTCATAAGCTGTATCTTACGATGTATGAAAGTATATACATTACATATACACCTTTATCCCTTACAATGCATTACATATACATCAGATATTAATGTATAAGTAATGTATTTGTTTTGTATAATAATCTATAAGCACAGTATAACTATGTTTAAACAATACATTCACACTTTCTGGGGAATTTGAATAAAGATGAATATACAGGGGAGAGGAAGTAAGACAAATATAGAGTATTTAATTAGAATTATTATTGTTATTTTAGAAATCTATTAATGCATGTTCAAGTAGGGAAAAAATCAATATTGGCAGCTGTCCCGCAACTTAGACCGATTATCCGAAGTTGAAAATAAGACCATGTAACCCATTTGTTTAAAAAAAAATAAGGGAGAAAATGTTGAAGACACAATTAACCTTTTTGGGTTCTTCAGTCAGAAGTTACAATCCAATTTATTTATTCAAAGAAGGAGGCATGTCTTTTCTAACAGAAGAATAGTGCATTGCTAATTATTAATTTAATAGCTTCTTGTGCTAAATTAGGTAACAAATTGATCGTAAGGCTATAAAGAGTTAGTTAGATGACCAAATGTCACTCTCCTTAATTTTCCGTAGTGAATATTTGTCCGCACTTTGTCCAAGGAGATATACTCCTTGGACTGAATTTTTATGCCTCCTTGGACTGAATTCTTATGCCTTTTTTAAGACTTCCTTCAATTTATTTATAATTTTCTATAATGATGTTGTTCGGACCATCTTGCACGCGCCTCAAATCTTCCACTGAGTAACTGCTATCTCCCACCAATATAGGTACGGAGAACTCTAGCCGCAAGGCTTAGGGGAATGGGAAGCAATCAATTAGTGTCTTTTGTCTCACTGACTTTGATATCAAATATCACTATATTTTTTGATAAGTCAAATTTTAGCAATCATCAGTAGTAGGACCAAGGCCTAAAGTTCGTCTAAAGGAATTCAGGAGTTCTGAGTAACATGGTTATCTTGTGTTCATCATTCATTTGCAGTAAAATGCTAAGAATGCTTAAATTTAATAGTGCATGCATGTTAACTCTCTTTCCAAACAACAACAAAAAATGCATGCTGATGAGTTCTAGATCAACCTACGCTGCTTGTCTATCCTCCTTCTTGAACAGCTTCAGCGCTTCAATTAGAGTGCCAGGTATCACTCAGTTTCACAACACAAAAAGTAACATATATATTTTGATCTTTTTAATAAGGTCATGTATATTTTGATGTATCCAGATATAACATGAAAATCCACATTGTGCCGCTTTAACCCAAGTTGCTCAAGAGAGAGTGTTTGGAACTGAACAGGAAACTAGTGATGATGAGAGATTGCCTCTTTGCTTATCAGAATTTGAAGGATGACTCTTTCAACAAATTTGACTCCCCTTTATACACAAGAAAGAAGGGAAAAAGCAGAATTTCCAGGTTGGACCAGAATTGGGTGATACAGGCCATTGGAATAAGAGCTGTAACAGGAGACAACCTGACAGTAGTCATGACAAGTGACCCACTGATGTTTTGCAAAGTGAAAGTGCTGCCAAAGCACAGTGTATGATGGTCCAAATAGGGACACTCTTTTTCTTTTCATTTTTATAAAGATTTTATTGTTGTAAGTACTAAGGCGGGACAGTCGAAAATTACAAAAAACACCAAACAGTGACTCTGTTGCGGAAAAAGACTAATAATCATGACCAATCGCAATGACTTTACCAAGATTGATGCTATCAATAACTGATTCCAATTTCTCATTCCAAAACAAAACAAATACTCACTAGAAATTAGAAGTAATAGGAGAAGAATTTGCAGAATGGCAAGTTATCCTACAGTATTGACCAATCGTACAAAATTACTGGGTGAGTAACAGAGAATTTCAACTCAAACAGAAACAATCCATGTGTTCCTACCTCAAAATCAAGTAATGGTGGACCGTTTTCCGACAGTAATGAGGCGTTTAATAGATTATGGAGGCTACAAGTTGCCACAAAGGCGAAATCATCCTGATCCCTCTTGTACCTGAAAATAGAAAGATTTCATTGTTACAGAGCCCACAATGCCCAAATAGACAACAAACAGTCTCCCCCACTGAAAGAGTATCACTACCATTAGTAAGTTTTTAAAAAAAAAAAAAAGAAGAAGAAGAAGTAGCACAAGCAAGGAGCTAGTCATTTGACATCAGAAGTTTTCATATCAATTGAAATTATACAAGTTCCAGAAACATAGCAGTCCAGTGTATGTCTTACAGTTCTAATATAGTTGGAATAAGTCTTGGCAAAGCTGCCTTCAGCTGTGTCCTAGTAATAAGACCAATCATCTGCCCTAATGCTTCCACAGAAGATAAGCGAACCTGAGAAAATATAGTATGTCAGGAAACAAGCTGGGATACATTTGTTTAGAAAAATAAGTTTCTTCAAAAAGAGAGCAAATTATCGCCCTACCGGTAGGAAACCAAGTTTCACAACGGCATCCCACATCGATTATGTACTCTTCACCCTCCAACACGTTTCATCTTTACCCCGCTCCACTCCCCATCCCAACCACCCTACACCCTACCCTCCCACTCTCACTTCCATCTCCCATAGTATTTGTCTAGATTATAAATATCTTAGGATAATATTTTTTGCCTACGTATCAGACACAAGAAAATAAATATGAAACCCACTTATTTTCTTGAAAAGTATTTTCCATGGAAAACATTTTCTTTCATACTGAAAACACCTTATGTCTTGCATAGAAGCAAGGGGTGGAAGGAGAAATGAAAGCATAGACTAACATCAGGCAAGTTGCCTCCAATATCTCATGGCCTCTGAACTTCGTCCACTGTGCGCCTTACAGCACAAGGTGAAATTGGCCACTCATAAGGCAGCTTGTTATGTTACCTTATCAAAGATTAGATCTTGACACCATAATTTTTTTTTTCCCCGAGTGAGGTAACTTTCCCAGGAATAATGATTTTTCCCTTCACAATTATTGAAGTATGTAACCATCTCATCTAAAAGCTTAAGTTGGTACCAAAAACACACTTGTATTTACTTAATTATGTTCTCAGCACTCTCCCTCACGTGCCAGCCTGATCCTTTTTTCATGGCCAAACATGTGAAGATTCTTTTTGATAACGGGTGGAGGTCAGATTAGATTAAAGACATTTGTCTGCTCTGATACCATGTTGAAGTGTATGGCCATCTCATCTAAAAGCTTAAATTTTTAGAGAGAGCATATTTTTATTTACTTAATTATATTATCAGCACCAACCCCCTTCTCCTATTCTTCCCCTACTTCACCCTCTTTCTCCATCATTCCTCCTTTTCATTTCATACACCACATTGTTCTTGTTATCTTCTTTCTCATACCTACTCTCTTTCTTGTCATCACCAGACTTGCTCCATAGCTTTCATCTGAATGTTTGTAAGCAACTTCATGATTTTATCCTCAAAACCCTCACGGAAACCCCTAAAAATTACCCGAACCCAAGAGTTTTTCCACTGAATCATTCCGTTATCCATTTCTCCTTTTGTTTGACTTCCAAAGGTTGACAACTCTCCAATGCCCCTTATCCCCCAATCTTTCTAAGCAATCTTCACATCGGTCCTCCTTTCTGTCTTCTTCTAAGCATTCTCTCCCTTCCAGAACTGCCACAATACTATGATGAGATGACTTCTAAGACTACTTTCTCCCACTAATTCACATTACCCGTGTCATACGGGCTACCATGTTTCAAATCAGAAGGAAAGGTGGAACTATGAGAGACGATATTTACTTTTACTGAAATAATAATAGTTATTGATTTTTGGAGGATTGATACTTGCTAAAGCACCGAGGTTTTGTTAAATTCATGGGCTATTGTTTCTTAACTCGTGTGCATATAATCAGAAGGAAAGGTGGACCAATTGAGAGACGTATTTACTTTTACTGAAGTAATATTGTTACTGATTTTTTGGGGGGGTTGGTACTTGCTAATAGCACTCAGGTTTTTGTTAAATTCAGGGGCTATTGTTTCTTAAATCGTGTGTATATAACTATATAGTGGAAATTCAGCCAAGAATGCATGTAGTTTTCCTCAAACAAAAGAAATTGACCTCAGACAAAGGTGCTCCACAATGGAAGCGAGTTGTTCATGAAACTTGATGACAATTCAAGAGGAAACTTAGAAGACTTGTAAGAGGTAAAAAAAATGAAAAATAATTATGGATGAAGAATAACTACATATAAAGATGACATTTTTAAAATCATTCTAAAAGAACAAAATAGGCATACCTTCAGATCCCGTGATACTGCCCAAACTCTCAATAATAGTTCAAATGCAGAATTCAAGAAAGACCTGCACAGTCGACGCACTCATTTTCACCAAGACGAACTATAATGAAAATCCTTGGAAGAAAATCAAACCAAACAGAAGCAGCAAATTGGTCTCACATGATATCAGCATCTACAACTGAAGACTGAGGGAAGTCCACACTGCACTGCCAGCAAGATTGGCACCAACATTTGAATGCTGGAAAAAATAAAAACATAAGTCCCTTCAATGAAAACAAAGAGAACACTTGAGCAGTGAAGTGTAACATAATTTTTTTTTTTTTTTGAAGCTGGTAGGATTAAGTGTAACATAAATTACTATAACAACTTTCCTCGTGGATAAATGACTACGTGTTTGTATCCCTCTTTAACAATCATGTGGACTGATATGAACTTCACAATGAATAGAAGCTTCACTTCTACCAGAATTCCCAATGTGTAGAAGAAATATGCTCATTGCTTTTACTCGGAATGTATTTAGGGGTGATTTCAACAAACTGTGCCGTTACTTTCCTCTTGCTCGATGAGTAAATATATTTTAAAATGGAAGAGAAGTGGCATAAACCTCATAGTTCAATTTCACAATCATCAGAAAGTGTACTAGATAGCGCTATTTCACAGCTCAAACTACTGGCTTAGAGGTCATCACCTTGGACCTAAAAATTGATACCAGAGCAGGAACTAGTTCAACTCCTGTTGCATGCATCCAGGCTAGTGTTGGGCAATGAAAAAAATATTTGCATCCTCATAAGAAAGGAAGCAACAAAAAAAAGATAAAGAATGCCTCCAACCACAGTAAAGATCATCCTTGAACAGAGCAATTCCAGGAGAACACTCCCCTCAATGTTAGCTTCATATGCCACCTATTCCTACAAGAAAACAATTTCCTATAGATTTTCTTCGTTAGCGCCCTCCTAAACTTTGAAGTCTCCTCATACATAAAATCAGAAGAACTCCCCACCCCTTTATGCTCATAGGTTGTATGTGCTAAAAGATCAAAGGGGTAGTTGTTATCCCCTTTTTCAATGAAGCCTTCATTCATCAAGAACCATCTTGAACTCCAGTTTCACACCCTTACCCTGTTGCTATTACCCATCGCCTCACCTCTTCATAGGCTTCAACTCCTCGAAGCACATAGGTGTTATCTCATGGTTATTAGAATATTAGACAATTGTAATAAGGAGATTGTAGTCAGAAAATAATTACAGAAAAGAGAACTTTTTTCCCTCCCCTTGGTACCCTCATCAGCCCATACTGTTACAGCTCTTCTGGAATCGCCAACCAAGAAAATTTTACCAGCTTCTATGACAACAATATAAGATTCTAAAGATTCTGTACAATTTACATAAAAATACTTTTCAACCGATGTATTTTTTGAATTTTTCTTTTTTGAGAGCTCTTTAACAGATTCCTATAGCATAAAAATGCTCCTACTTCTTCTATAAGGAGTATGGCATATGCTAATTTAAAGAAAGAGAGCTTTTCTTGAAATGTTAAGAGCATAAAAAGTTTTGGGGTCTATACCATTTGCAAAAATTGGCCGGTGGATGTCCCTCACACTTCCGAGAATGGGCACCACTCGTGCAAGTACACCCTTAAGGTGCGGAGTAAACTGCAAAGCTTCAAATATCATAGATGTAGATCAGATAAGTAACTTGTGTCATAATGTTGAACCGGCAAAATATTTGCAAACAAATCAAAAACGAACCATCAGATGATGCAAAATCTGCAAGAATTTGAACCATGGCTGGAAGAGCTGAATTTGACCCTGAAAGATGGAGGAATATTTCTTCTATCATCTGCCACAGACAATTGAAGAATTAAACTAGAATACAAAACTTTAGGATATCAACAAAACAAGAAGAAAGAAAAGAGTGTTGGACATACAATTATTTGTCAGACTGCGCAACAAATGTAAATATAGCACAAAAGAAGGTAACAATCCAAGTTCTTTTACTTTTCTGTGTGAGATAAATAAGCTTATAAAGGAAAAGAAGCATTTTCTCTGAGATAAAACATTAAGAATTATGACTATATGTACAAACTATGATAGATCATCTAGTTATGAGAAGAATAAAACATTCCCCAGCAGAAAATGACTTCTACCACATACTTCTACAGAATGTATAAACAAATGAAAGTTGGATTATTCATGATTGCCTAAGCTAATGCACCAAAAGGAAAATAAGGAGATACATCAGTATTTTACTAAATAATGGATTCTTTTCTATCTTCAAAAATTCTTGCACTACTTCCATTCCATGTGGACCACGATACAGTTGCAGGAATCTAATTCCAAACTTTGATAAAGACTTTCCTCGGACTTATTTTGTGCCAGCAGTGTAGTAAATCAAGAGTCGACCTGGGCATGATCCGAGGCAAACTGCTAAAGATGGAAAGTTTGTAGCTATTCAAGTTATACACTTAACACCGGTGTTAAGTGTATAACTTGAATAGCTACAAGCTTTCCATGAACCTCTTTAGCAGTTTGGGACACGGATCATGCCCAGGCGGACTCTTGATTTACTACATTGCTGGCAGAAAATAAGTTCCTTGTGAAGCAATAGCCCTAAGCTTGGTTGGGTTTTTGTAATTGTAGATAGCACTGTTACGGTGCAGATCTAATATATATGTGCGCGCACACACATGTTACCAGTTCCAGAAAAAAAGTCATACACTTATGCTCTTTTTATATTTAGAATGGTTCATCCCATTTCTGTTTCCATCCAACCATAATGTGAGATCCATATTCTTTATATAGGGGCTAAACTACAACACCATAGATCCAGTTATGACAATCAAGCTTGTGAAAGAAGTTGAAAATTAGGTAAAGTTATATTAATGAAGTACCAAGCTGGTACATAAAATATTGCATGACTAACCAACCTATAGTCATACTAAGTTACATGTTCCCTCCCAGCAAAAACAAGAAATGCAGATGCTGATCCACACGCCTCATTGTGCTACTTTTACACCAAAAATAAAAAAATTATGCAAACAATTGTTTTTAACTCTAGAAACATGACTTCAATTCCCTTCGAAATAAGCTTCATTTCTTTCTAGTCATATAGTACATGGTCTTCCATATTTGTTCCATGCTTCCTGAGACTGTTTGTTTTTGCCAGCTATCTAATAAGCACATGACCTTTTGAGGCATGACCCAGGAAACACCTGATGTTTAGAAAGAGCTCCCAACATTGTCTAGAGAAACTGCAACAAAGTAGTAAATGATCCACAGGACCCTAATCTTTTTCACAAAATAACACCTGTTACATAAGGAAAAACCCCTTCTCAGCAAATTTTTTTGAGTTGAACATGCCTCCCTAGATGCAGTCCATCCGAAGCAAGCTGCCTTGCCCAGAGCTTTAGTCTTCCAAATTACCTTCCAAAGCCAGTTTGGAATACCATGGTCAACCTGTTGAAGTAGTAGACTGTAACAATTCTAGATTGAAAATCTTCTGTCCCTATTGTTATATCTAAAAACCCTCTTTATTCTGTTCAATGGACATTGATCCCAGTAGTTGAAGAAGCTCACAAAAATTCTCCAGTTCCCAATCGTTTAGGTTTCTCCTGAAGACTCTCTGCCACCCTGAACTTGAATGGAATTCTGATATGTATCCATCTTTCCTCAAAGAACAACCACATAGATCTGGAAACATGAAAATTAGGCTTTCTTCTACAATCCAAAAATCTGTCCAAAACATTATGCTGGCTCATTTCCAACCTAGAAAATTTACTATGTTGAAGAAATTCATCCCACAAACCACCAATTCCCTTCCAAACTCCCATCCAAAACAACCTACCAAAAGCTTAAACAAATGTATTTCTATAATACCCTGTATACCGGTTTATATCCAATCAGAGACCCTATCGTGTTGCAAACCTAGATAAATAAATAACAGCGCCCCATAGCCAACTGTTAAACTTTTAGATGAAGTGGTTTCACGACTCTACATGGTATTAAATTGCATAGACGTACTAAGTCCGAGTAGCACCACCATCCATCAGCACATATTTTCACATGTTTGGCTCAAGAAAATGAACCAAGTAGGAAAATGGCGGGCTAAGTTGCAGATCTAAAATGAATCTGATATAACCCCTCTCTTAACACTTCAAATTTTTAAATGAGGTGATGCACACAATGCATCAGAGCTAATATGAAAAGCATTTAGTAATTGAAGAGTCCCACAGCACCCTTTAGTAGTTAGACTGAAAATTCCCCTGCTTACGACTGGCAAGCTACGGCAAAATCAACTCTACCACAAGGCTCATAATTTCTCAAAATATGACTTCGACATATACTAGTGACAATCATAGAAATGAGAAACATGAACAATAAAATATATGTTCAGAAGATTTCCCTCTTCTAGAATCAATTTCATAAAGAAAGATACGAACTAAAAAGCACAGATTAGATTCCCTCAGCTAAAATCTATTTTCATAAGGAAACAGAAAAGCACACTCACCAGATCAGGCATATGTGAACCGATTGATACAAGTACACCAGCTGCAGCTCTTTGCCAGTCAGCATTAAGTTCCTATGATGAGATTGAACTAGCCTTAGAGTAATATGAAGACTACCAGCATTGCATGGGACATGAAGGAAGTAAAATTGACACCCTGCATACAAATAACAAAGTACAACTCCCACACCAAACAACATGGACAGGGAACTGACTCCGACACCAACCAGAATCATGGTGGATTAAACCAATAAATCCACAAGAAGGAAACAGGAAACTAGTAGTTATGGTCATTACAGGTCCATCTAATCCATGGGGATGAACAAGAGACAACAACCAGTGTACAAAACATTACATCTGATATTCCAATAATGTGACATTATAACTTCAGGGTATAAAATAAACAAGCTCCACCAGAGACTCTAAATTGAAACTCTAAACTGCTACATGTTGATTCCTAGTTCATGACAAATAGATGCAAGGGTCCAACAGCAAGTTCTCCCAAAACCACTGACGGGTGGAGACACATGGAGATGAAGGGGTTCACCTGAATTCCCTTCGGCGAAAAATTACGGTATACGGTTAAATTATTTTTTATGTATGTATAGTACATGTTTAATCCCCTTTACATTTCAGTGTATTTATTTCTGTATATATTTGAAACCCTTTGTGAAAACTTTGGCTCCCTACACTGTCCACTCTTTTTCCTCAACTTCTATATAAATAGTTGAAAATATTTCAAAATTCCATAGATATGCTACTTCTGCACCCACGTCACAAAAACACTTAAAATGATGGATCCACATTGGTTAGTGATCATGGTGACTTAGCTCCTGCCTGAACTAATAATTCAAATTGTAGCATAAATTTTAGTACTCCCTCTCTTTCTCAATTTTTTTATCAGGTTTTAACTTGACATAGAATTTAAAAAAATAAAAAGTGAATCTTGTAATCTTAAGCTAAAGATGTGTGTAATGTACCAAATATCCTTTAGTCATGTGGAAAGTTGAAATTCAAGAGTTGACAAAAAGGGAAAGATCATTCTTTTTGAAAAAAAACTAAAAAGAAAGTACAACAACAATATATCCAGTGAAATTCCGCAAGTGGAGTGGGAAAAATATACGCACACCTTACCACTACCTCATAGAGATAGATAGGTTGTTTCCAAAAGACCCTCAAGAGAGAGTATTAAAGTGAATCTTGTAATCTTAAGCTAAAGATGTGTGTAATGTACCAAATATCCTTTAGTCATGTGGAAAGTTGAAATTAAAAAGGGTTGACAAAAAGGGAAAAATCATTCTTTTTTAAAAAGACTAAAACGAAAGTACAACAACAACAATATGCCCAGTGAAATTCCACAAGTGGAGTGGGAAAAATGTACGCAGACCTTACCACTACCTCATAGAGATAGAGAGGTTGTTTCCGAAAGACCCTCAAGAGAGAGTATTACTATAAAGTGTCCTTTACCTTGGTTGAGATCACCTCAGAAGTGGCAATTTTGGCCAACTTTGCCAGATAATTATGATCAACATCTCCTTTATCCAAAGCCTTAATTGCCACTGACATCACTTGAAACAAACCAGCTATATTCCCAAACCTCTGAAATCCATAAAATCCCAAATTAAGAACACTACACTGTACCCAATTGTCCAAGACATTATAAAAATGTAAGTAATGAACAAACTGTACCCGTCGTCCACCTCTCGATACTGTTAGGCAACAATCAAGAACCAAAAGTGGATTTCTGGAAGAAAAGAAATATAATAAACTCAAAGTGACCCAGAAAAGAAAAAAGAGACTTGGAAATGTATAACTAGGAAATGGACATACAAGAAAGTTATCTCCTTTAGAGCAGCCATTGATGCTTCCCGTACAATAAGTGAATCATCCGCCAGTGAAGACACCAGAACTTGAACTGCCTCTACATATCACAACCCCAACAACCCAAAAGAACAAATAAGTTAATCCAAAACCAAAAATACTGAATCTTCAACCTGAACTACCTCTATACAGCACAACCCCAACAACACAAAAGAACATATAACTGAATACAAAACCAAACTCTTTAACCTGAACTGCCTCTATAGAGCACAACCCCATCAACCCAAAAGAACAAAGTAACTGAATCAAAAACCAAAAAGATTGAATCTTTAACTTGAACTACCTCAATATAGCACAACCCCATCAACCGAAAAGATCCAAAACCAAAAATATTGAATTTTTAACTTGAATTGCCTCTATATAGCACAACCCCAAACAGCCAAAAGTAAAAAAAAAAAAAAACAAATTAATCCAAAACCAAACAAGACTGAATTCTTAACTTGAATTCCCTCTATATATCACAACCCCGACAACCCAAAAGTTAAAATAAGTTAATCAAATCTCAAAAAAGAAAGAAAATTTAATCTTAAAAAAGGTTACCGGCGGCAGGAACAGAGTTGCCGGAGCTAGAAGACGCCATGAATTTAGGATAAAGATGACAGAGATCAGCTAAACAGAGAGGGAAAATGAAAAATCCCCAACAAGAGAGTTGTGGAAGGAAGAAAAAAGGTACAATGCCAACGAAGCACAGGTTGTACCAAGATTTGTCGAATTGTTTGTGGAAATTGCCAGGTGTTGGCTTATATGTATTATTACGTTGTTGAAAAGTTTTTTATTTATTTATTTTATTTTATGATGACATAGTTACAAATTCAATTGAGAAATTATATGCAATATATTTTGAATGTTAGAAACTTTTATTTGAGAGATTCTTAATTATAATTCAACTATTTTATGGTGATTTTATTCAATTATTTTTCAATATATGATAATAATAATTAATAATAATAATAATAATATATATGGTATGTCTCATAAATATAATTTGAATATGATAGAATATAAAAACGTTTTATTGCTTATTATATATTCTTGATGTGGGTATTATTTGGGTGCGTATCTTAATTTACTCGGAAATTTTTAGTTTTTGATAAAAATTTAATAAATATCAGATCGATGGATGGGATTAAGACACATGTCTCGGTGTTAGTATAAAGGATATATTTGTTTCAAAATTTGGACTATAAGGGCACTAACCTTCTAAAAGTATAACGATGGATATTTTCAACTATCTAAAGTTTAGATTTCAAATATTAAGTTTAGCTATTTCACTTTGAATTTGAAATTTAGTCAAATTAACCTCAAAAAGCAAAACAATAACAAATAAAAGTGGACAGAATGAGTGCATGGTTTTTCGATTATGCCTTTGAGTCTCTTGGTTACAATTATAGGACTTTGAGTCTCTTTGATTTTTTTATTTCTCTTTTTGTAACTTTGTAAGTTAGAGAAGAAAAAAAAGAAATACATTATGCAATCAAAGAAATTATAATTCTTTTGGTTCAATATAGTAATTATCTTTCTCCACTTTCTTTTAGCCTTTTACATCATTAAAAATCTCTATATATTATTATTATTTTAAATTATTCATGAATTTTTCATTACAAATTCTTCATTTTAAGATTTAACAAATAACACTAAATCTAAAACCATAATGTATCGTGTCTCTTAAGTTTCCCATATAATCTTTTGTTGAGAATTCTATTTATTTATTTATTTATTTATTTTTAATATATAATTTCTCTTTCTTTCTAATTTTTTATTGTAGAACGATAAATATGTCAACTGATCTTTCATTATATTCATATTCTTTAATGTAAAATTTAATGATCTTTATTTTCACTACTCCCATAATTTCTTTAATTATTATAACCCCTAAAATAATTGATAACATTATCTTGTGTTTTAAATTGTAGTCCTTTAAACAAAGACATGCTTAATATATGCGAAAATCCAAAAACGTATAGACAAATCAATATTCATATATAAAATTTCAAACTAGTTGTTTACAAGGAACTAAAGCATCATATTAGGATTGCATATCGGTTCGATTTTGAAGTTTATCGATTCTTAATTATATATTTTTCCTTATCTACAGGCTTTGTAGACTATGTAAATTAAAGTATGGTCATGCCTTGTACTTTAGACAACGTGGCCCCAACGACCTTATCATATGCATTTCCTTTTTGCTTATTATTACTGTTTACTTTCTTGAAAGCACGTTGAATGAAGAAATCCCTTATAATATGTATAGAAAACGCATGGATACAGGTTGGTTCTCTCGAGCCGGGTGCCAGTCCACCTTAACGGGACTTTGAGCGTGATACTCGTCTCAAAAACTCATAAGCAGAATAAAGTAGATATGAAAGACAGGAAAGGAAAGAAAAATAAACAGAAAGGGTGACTAGCAACCAGAGTGTCCGACTTAATCTGGACTAGATTTGCTCAACCACAAAAGCATTCACCTCCACTCGAATCTCCATAACTATTTTCCAAAAGCGCCTCAGTCTCAAACTTTTTCTAAGCTATTTGAATGGGTCTAAAAGCTCAGAATGTTTTAGGAAGTGAGATGCCTTTTACCAAGAACACTAAATCAATAATTAAAATTAAACATAAAATTTAACAAAAAGATATGGTGAACAACGCTATTGAAGTACGACAAGTATCAAATAATGTTTCCACCCACCATCTTCTTTTTCGAAATAACAAACTCCAAAAACGAAAAAAAAGAGCCAACAGATTTTCCTACAGCATTGACAATTCAAGTTACTTTTACTACGCTACCGGGCAAAGCAACAATAATAAATTCACCATCAGGACTGGCAGCAACATCTCAAAGATCATTATTCATTTCAAGGCGCTCCTTGTAAGAGATGCAGTTAAAAGCTTATGTACCTGTACGTCGATAAATTTCATGTCAAAAAATAAGTGTATCCAGTATATGATTCTATGTTTTCAAATTCACCTTTGTTTTGTACTATTTGAAATTTTCAAATTCTAATATTTTGATCAGCATTGTCGGTGACAAAATCACTGTGATTTGGAATTAACGTCATTGAATGTATGGAACTTCCAAGTTGCACTACATCTACACAAAACAACCTAACGAACTATAAGTTCCCCTTCTCTGTATCAATGACTACATGTTTGTTATCTGGAACAAATAGTCCATAGAGACCATATCGAGAATCAATTGTGTGGCGAAAAGAATTGGTAGTGGGGTTCCATATATTCATTTCATTGCAACTAATCGACATCAAATGAGTGTTATCTGAGTTGAGAGTAAATGCCCCTGCAGCTCAACAACACCGAATTTTCTAGCTAAAGTGCTTGTTATAACATGGAATTCCAGCTTGATATTGTTTAAAGACAATGCTAAGGTAGCCGGTGAATTCATTGAAGTAATAGGGGTGAAAGAAACTGAGCAGGTCTTCTTTCAAGCCCGTAGGATCTGATGGAGCTTGATGATATCCTGGACCGTAACAACTGGATTGTTGCCTCCTTCATCTCTGGTAGCCATGGACTTATCCAGATGGAACAGTTTCTCCGTCTTCCCTGCAAGTTGACACGTTAGTGGCTTTCCATTATTGTTAAACCTCAATTGCGACTCTATCGTTCTTTGACGTTGAATTTCACCAAATGATTCCAGTACTTCCTTTCAGTAGGATCTATTTCAGTTTTTTTAAGCATTCAATCGTTCAATGCATAGACCAATTGCAAAATCGCAGTTCAGAATCTACAGAACCTGTGACCAAATATGTTTCCTCATAGTCAACGTCTATGGACTATATTCACTATTATGATCCCTAATAACCTGCACACAACGTTCAGCACAAATATTCCATACCCTCAAAGATTTGTCCTTAGAAGTCGTTGCTAGTTCTGTGTTAGAATGTAGGAACACAAGATCGATAACGTGATCGGGTATGATGTGGTGTGTTGGGCAAGACTGTTTCGTATTTATGGACACTGCAGTTCGGTTGGTAACATGCATAGCTTACTTCATTTTCTCACTACTTGTGATTTTTTTTCATTGTCATCTGTGTTGAAGGTTACTGATCTCGTGTTCCGACATTCTGACACAAAACTAGCAACGAATTCTAAGGACAAGTCTTTGAGGGTATAAAATATTTGTGGTGAACATTGCGTGCAGGTTATTAGAGACCATAATAGTGAAATATGGTACATAGACTTTTGACCATGAGAAAACATATTTGGGCACAGGTGTTACAGATCTTGAACTGCGATTTTACAAAATAAATCGTGATCTATGCATTGCATGATTAAATGCTAAAAAAACTAAAACAGATCCTACTGAAAACAAATGGGAAGTACCGGAATCAGTTGGTGAAATTCAGCGTCAACACAATGATAAAACCGTAACTGTGAGGTTTAACAATAATGGAAAGTTGTTGGCGTGTCAACAGAATTTTATTTGCTTTTGTGTTTGGCTCTCAGATCAACCTATTTTGAATATAATCAGCTCATTGAAGGGAGACTAAACCTTAGAGCTCAGTGGAAGAGAGAAATTTGATCACCTGTTTTTGGTTGAAACTTTATTCTTTCAACCTTTAAACAGGGAGTCTTATTACAACAACAGGAAGCATAATCCTTCAGATACTAGAAAACATAAACCTTATTCTGGAGTAATAAAAAATAACAGAACAGAAAGCTCTCAATAAAATAAAAATCAACAGCTTAATTAGATAGCCCCGCTTCAGCCACACGTCTTGCCCACGAATGCATCTACAATAGTTTGCTTCAGCAATCATCACTTAACAAATTTTTAAATACTCAAAATTTTTAAAATTTTTTGGGCCATGTTTTTATCAATGCATATTAGTTTTAGCTGTAATGGACAATCGTCATGTCAAAGACTCTATTATCAACCATTCTAATAAGCAAAAGATCTCGAAACTGCAGTGCTACAAATTCTTAATCGCAACCCAAAAATCAAAACTGACTTATACAAATGTTGTGCGTGAATCAAATTGTATAGGGAAATATACAAATATTATGAATTGTATAGCGAATTATACAAATCATCTTGCATAAATTGATAGCAAAATATACAAACATTATACAAAAACTACGAATTATATAGCAAATTATACAAACATATACAAATATTGTGTGAGTTATACAAACGCTGCTATAATTATGGTTATAAAATATAATTATCTAAACTATATTATGGAGCATAATTAAGATATTTTTAAGTGACTATATGCGAAAGTTCCAGTGAAGTGTATCTAACTAAGTAGTTTTAAACATAAGGCCCATTGGGCTGTACTTGGAATTACTTGGGCCAACTATGGGATAAGCTAAGTTGTGTTTTCTAGCCCAATGTTTATAGTGTAGTGAGGGAGCGCTTGGTTACTGTTTAGGAGGTGATTTATTCATGTATTAAATTCTGTGTAATTTTTGTCATATTTGATACTCTATCAATTTTTTAATGTATAGAATTCAACACCTTACATGTTCACTATTTGATTAGCAATTTAGAATTTCGCATAACTAATAAATGTATAAATTATGAGAGAATTTATATATTATTTTATACAGAATAAAAGATAAAATAATTAATACTGCATGAATAATTAAACTTGCGTAAATCTATTCCACAACCAAACAACCACTTATTGAATGATACAATTCATAAATAATCAACTTGTAATTGAAAAATAGTTATTCTTGTAAAATTGCAAATTTCATAAATAATTCAGAATAACATCATAAAATTTCAGCTGTGAAATTTTACACTTTAAAATCAATAATTATTTTTAAAAAGATATTATCGAAATATCGTACGCTATTTCTTTATTTTTTCTCTTTTTTAAGTCATGATCTTTTGTGTGAGTTAATATCATGAAAATCACTCAAAAATTTATTTTACTTCACTAAAATTATTAAATTAATTTTCTTATAATAAAAAAATATATTTAATTTATCGAATTATCATGAAAGTGGTTAATCTATCCGCTTTTTTTCTTTTCTTATTCATCACAAATTTCTATGTAAAATTTCACTAAAATGGCAGACATATCACATGGATCAGACAGAGAAAAAACTAAACTCAACTTTTTTGTTTTTAGATTTTATAAATCACATAAAACTAAATTTTTTGAATTAATTGATTACCAAATTTTGAATTAATATAGAATTTTAAAAAAGATATTTTGATATATTCACGTATCTTTAATTATTTAACCACATGATTCCTAATTTTTTTTATTTTTTTAAAAATTTTTATGTAAAAGTAAAATTAAATAAATAAATTGAAACGACGAAAATAATAATCATTAATATAGCTGAAGACAACTGTAAAGATTATTTTCCATATCCATGTAGGCCAAAACTAAATAGATTTTTAATAAGTGGCTAAATTTTTTTGCCAACTATTTCATGATTTTTTCAACATCATTGTTTTAATTGTAGAGATATGTTCCACTAATTCTTTTTCAATGATTATGTTTTCTTATCACACAAACTCGATATGTTTGGTGACTGATAAGACTGGATTAATTATATTTATATTTAGAGAAAATTTAATGGATTTAAATTTGAAATTTTGTAGATTTTAAAATTTTATTATATAAATAATAAATTTTTCGAGATATAGAATTTGTTTGGATAAACTTATTTCAAGTGACGTTTAACCATAAGTCAAGTTAGGAATTTTCTTCTTCTTATTATTATTATTTTACTTAGCTTAAAAATATTCTTTTACTTTATTCAAACACTAAAAAAAAAACTTTTAAATTATTTAAAATAAGTCGATCCAAATTGATTCATATTTTGAATCAAACTTGTTGGATCATGTCAAATCCATTCCGATCAATCTGAATTTGTATTGTTCAAGGCTCGTTAAGGAGGAAACGCTTTTTAACATGATTTTTTTTCATAGTCAAACTTCAAAATTAAAACTTCTGATTAAGAATAAAAGACTCTATTTAGTATCCATCCAACATCACATCCCTCGTTACTTAACAAAAATTAAAATTATAGTTATCTAGGTATTACCTAGGAAAAAATTACAATTGTTTCTTAGTTTGACAAAATATGGATCATCGTGTTCATTTTTATTGAAAGATTGGGGGACAATTTACAAGGACTTGTTAATTGATAATGAAATTATTTTTTCTTTCTTGAAAATGATGATTGTAATTAGGAAGACATAGTAATACAAATTTCAATTATTTCACTTGAAATAAATGTTCAAATATTTGATGACTGAAAATTATTATGCAATCTAGAATAGTAGTAACTCCTCAAATAAAATTATTATCATTTTTATCTAATTATTCGATATTCAAAATTTATTAACTCGATTTATTCAGTACTTATACATGATATATACACAATAAAAGGATAACATATTTTTTAATAAATAAAATAGAAATTAATTTGTTTAATAATAATAGGTCAAATTAAATCCCAAACTAGGTGTTGACTTTATTGACCCCCAACCCTCTTAGCTTTTCCCTTTCTATAAGCAAATTTAGCCCCCACACCCTTTTTTTTTTGGAGTCAACAACTAGTTGGTGAGTTTTGAGCTAAATAGTCTATACCTAAAAATTATATTTTTCAAATGGTCAAAATTTGTTTGTGTTTTACTTTGATATAGGTAGATTTTATGGCGTGGTAGTTATATTAGATCGATATTGTTATGCAGTATAGAGGGTTGGTTAGTCAAGAATGTACATCCATATTCAAAAGATAATACAATGGAGGTATGGATATTCAAATGAATGTACGAGAGGAGAAATACGACTAGGAACGAAGTTATATGGGGCAAAGTAGGAGTGACCCTCATGGGGGAGAAAATGAGGAAAACAAAACTGAGATGAATCAGGTCTATAAAGATTGAGAAAGCGTGTGGATGTGCTAGTGATGAGATGTGAGATATTGATAGAGACAAGAGTTAGGAGAGATATAGGACATAGCTAGACCAGAGAGAACTGGAAGAAATGATTATAAAACAAGCAAGTTAGGAGAGATACAGGGACATAAAAGACCAGAGAAGAATTGAAAGAGATGATTATAAAATATGACATAACTTCACCTCAATAAATACATGACCTCGTATAAAAACGAGTGGAACTAGGTCGAGAATTAGGCTTAGTACTGATAGTCGTCTAGCCGAAAGTTATCACACTTTGTGTGAAAGTGACAAAGGACATAGTCACTATTTAGTAATATTTTGTTGTTATATTTTCTTTCTACCTTGTTTTAATTTTTCTTCATATGTCAAACCAAAGATCTATCTAAAAAAGTTTTTAATCAACCGATTGTGCCCCAAGCTCCGTCCTACTAATGTATAGCACTCGCTTTGAAAAGAACTTTTTTCCTTCACTTAAATAATAGATACACAAGTTTTCTTATTGGTTGTCATTGTAAACAAGTTGTCATATTATTTAATAGAATTACTATTATGGAGGTATCAATAAAGCAAAACTTTATGGCTAATTAATTACTTATATAGACTCAACCCTCTAGAAAGCTACTAATAGAGTACACTTAATTAATTTAATAGTACTACTTACTTTATGGCTAATTATCTAGACACACCTGCTTTTGGGGCTGATATATTTGAGTTGAGTGTCTTTCAAAAATAACCTCTCTATCTTTATGAGGTAATGGTAAGATTTGTGTACATGTTACCCTCCTCAGACCCCACTTGTGAAATTTCACTGAATATGTTATTGTTTTTTATTAGGATAGATAAAAATTAAAAATAACTTATACGAGATAATAATGAAGTGGACTCTGAGACGAATAAGTATAAAAGAAGCGAGACTGTGATAATTCGAACATGTAAAGATAAGGAGCAC
>JAABOM020000110.1:2514785-2535709 GCA_011800125.2 Solanum clarkiae | reverse complement strand
GCGTACATCCGACCTCCCCTCACCCCGCAATGAGCGGGAGCCTTTTGAGGCACTGGGGTATGTTGTTGTTGTTGTAGATTGTGACATGGTTTAATTATCTAATAATTAAATTAAACAAAATTATAATAATCCAAGTACCAACTTGTCATTATAAAAATACTTCTCCCTCTCTGTCATATTTTATGTGACATCTTTTCGTCCCAAAAAAATGTTATTTTACTTTAATTGAAAATAGTTTAACTTTAAAATTTCCAGCCACAAATATCTAAGAATGATTCTATACGACGAGTTTCAAAAGTTTTTTTTTTCTTAAACACTATCTCAAATCAAAAAGTACCACGTAAAATGAAATAGAGAGAGTAATTAATATATAAGTAAGTGATATGTTGTATGGATTTTTGAAAGAATATCGATGAGTATATATCACACTCTCGTTATACATAAGGTTTGAAGAAATGTCTGATCAAAAGATTGTATTGCATTTTCATAAGAGACTGTACCAACCAATCATATTACTATAATTTTGCAAGTTGCGTCAAGATTGTTGTTCGATCCAAATACCACGTTGATAAAATAAAATTAAAAAGTACACAAAAGACTTTTTGCAAAAAGGGCATTAGTGTCTTTATACATCCTTTGTGGTGGTTAATATATAAAGCTTGAAAATGACTTGCTATTTATATCTTAGATTTCACAAGTAGTTTTTTTATAATATTTTTTAAAAAAACTATATATCGTAATCTAATCGTTTTCTTGAAAATATTTTAACGTATTTTTTTATACATATAAAAACTCAAAAAAGCTTTTTGTAATTTGCTGAATTTGTACACTATACTTTTCTATTCTTCTTGGGATTTGTCCCATTTTTTCCAATTTTCATATCATTTTTTCTTCAGACTTTTTCTCTTATTGAACAGAAGTCATAAAAAAAAAGGCAAAAATCAGCAAGTTTGGAAAAAGGTGATTTTTTTTAGTTCTGTTTTGTATGTTTACTGTCTATTTTTTGAAATATAGTTTCAGAAAGCTTAAAGTTTGCTTCTTTTTTGTACTCTTTGAAATGGGGTTTGTTTTATTCAACTATTTTTGTTGATGTTTGTGGTGAAAAATTGAAGTCAAACATGTTTGTAGCTTGGTGGAGAAAAATTAAGAAAAAATGGTTTAATAGGAGGAAAAAAAAGTAACAGTAGGTGGCTTTAGTGGATAGAGATATGTGGTACTTGTTGGTAGTGAGAGGTGTGAGGTATTCTGTGAATTAGTTAGTCGAGGTGTGTGAAAGCTGGCCAAGAAGAAGAAAAATTTGCAAAATTTTGTATGAATTAATGTGTGTGTGTTTTATTCTCAGTTCTAAGTTGGATTGTTTTTGAATAAAGGGTGTGGTTTTATGATGGGAGATTAGTTTCTAATTTTGTAGTCTATTCTCATTTGTCCTAGCTTTGGTGGGTGGAGATATGTCATGTCTGTTGTTGCTAGGAGGTGTCAGGTATCTCGTGAATTTAGTCAAGGTGTGCGAAAGCTATTCCGGACACCATGATCATAAAAAAGGAAGAAGAAAAATTAATGTGTGTGTTTTATTCTCAATTCTAAGTTGGATTGTTTTTGAATAAAGGGTGTGGTTTTATGATGTGAGATTAGTTTCCAATTTTGTAGTCTATTCTTATTTGTCCTAGCTTTGGTGGACAGAGATACGTGGTACTTGTTGTTGGTAGGAGGTGTAAGGTATCTCGTGAATTTAGTCGAGGAGTGCAAAAGTTGGTCAGGACACCACGATCATAAAAAAGGAGGAAGAATAATTTGGTGATATTTTGTATGAACTAATGTGTTAGTTTCAAGTTTCATTCTCAATTCTTAGCTGTATTCGGGAGCTGAGAATGACACAGAGAGTTGAAATGATTTCTTGAATGAGCTGAGAATTGAAAAGAGATTGAATTTGATTTTACACATTTCTATTACAAAGATTTGATCTTTTTTGCCAATAAATGCTAAAAGGACAAAATGGGCATGTAGAATAAATGATTTCTTAAGACAACTACATGGTTACAGCTGAACTCGTAACCGAAAGTCTAGCTCCGCCCCCTGGATACCTCTATTGAATGTTTTCAATTAGTACAATGTTAAGAGGTCATCATGGAAACACGTTTTAAGAGATATCATGTTGTTGGAAGATGCTTATTCTTCTTGTTTTCATGATTGTTGTCATTTTGTTGCGTTTGTGTAATACGACAGTTGGGTCTAACTCAATGCCAAAAGATAGCTCATGAGGGAAGGACTGCCCAAGTTCATATAAGCAGACCATCCGTCAATTCTCCAATTAACCTGTGACTCTAACCTGCTATAACAGATCTTAACCATTTCTTGGTGAAATATTCCTTTTGCAGCTTTTCTTTTGGCATTTCATAGGATTGATCAGGACCTTTAGGGTTTATTATATGTTGGATAACATCAACAGAGTCTAAGAACCCACAGCATTTCGATATTCTCTCACAATCACCTCTCATCTCGTGTGCGCTTGTGCTTTTGTCCTCGAGGAAGGTAGAGTGGTTTGTATACCGAGTAGCCAATAATCTTGATCTAGTAGGAGATTTGGCTCATTTATTTTGTTTGGGTTTCATATAGGAGATTAAGTTCAACTAACATCGGGAGGCATGTATGCAGTTCATGTTACTTAAGATTACGAGCAGTTATTGCAAATATAGATGATATCACATTACAAAAAAAAACTGGGATTAGATATGAACTTCCTCATAATCAATTACTAAATTGCTCATAACTGACAATTCTTTTTGATAATCTGTCACTAAACCATTGCTAAATAGGGTAAAAAAAATTGTCAGTCGCCAATTGTTGTTTTTTTACTAGGTAGTGGTAAGGTCTGCATACATTTTACTCTCCCCAGACCCGATTTGTAGGATTTCACTGGGTATGTTCTTGTTGTTGTTTAATTGTTGGTTTTTTAGTAAAAGATATTTACACCTGGCGGAGTAAATATTCTTTCTCTTGTAGTTAGTTAATGTGTTTGTAGGTTGATTTTGCTATAAGTAGGTGTTAATTGTTCTTCTTTTCTATTTTCAGGTCAAAGCTGGGGAATTTTTTTTAAAGCCGGATGTGTGCTTTAGCTTGTCTGAAATTCTTGGCCCCTTTCTATCCAGTATAAACTTGAAACTTTCTGGAATTATGCATGTCTGGTCTTGGGGCCATTGCCGACAATATTGAGAGAACCATTACTTTGTCGGATAGGACAAAGTCACTTGATTCTTCATTCATTCATGACAATAACGACATTACCAAATTGACAAATGGTGAAGTTTGTCTTACTTCTGAAACCACCAACTTTAGAGTTGGGGAGCTCTTATTACCAAATGGGGAATCCTATTCTGGGTCCCTGCTGGGCAACATACCCGAAGGTACTGGAAAGTATAGGTGGTCTGATGGTTGTCGGTATGAGGGTGAGTGGAGACATGGGATAACACATGGTCATGGGAAACTAGAATTTCCTTCTGGTGCTGTTTATGATGGTGAATTTTCAGGTGGTTATATGCATGGTGAGGGGATATATATTGGACCTGATAAAGTGACCTATAGGGGACGCTGGCGATTGAACGTTAAACATGGTTTAGGATATCAAATGTATCCCAATGGAGATATTTTTGAAGGGTCCTGGATTCAGGGTATCCCTGAAGGACCAGGTAAGTATACATGGGCTAATGGGAATATATACTTTGGAAATATGAAAGGAGGGAAAATATCAGGGAAAGGAACTCTCACTTGGATTAATGGAGATTCGTATGAAGGGAGCTGGTTAAATGGTGCAATGCATGGCGTCGGTATGTATACGTGGAGTGATGGTAGCTGTTATGTTGGTACATGGACACATAGTCTAAAAGATGGAAAAGGAACATTTTATCCTAGTGGTAGCAAGCTTACGGCTGGTCAAGAATTGTACCTCAATGCTTTGAGAAAACGAGGGTTACTACCAGATTTGAGAAAACAAAATCAAGTCTCCCATATCCATCATGCCACTTCAGTTGATATGGGAAGTGTCAAAGTAAGTGGTAAACTTCCAGAGAGAAACCTGTTAAATGTCGGGCAGTCACGACCTACAAATGTTTCTTTGGAAAGACGATGGAGTCTTGAAGTAGCCATTGAGAAAGTTATTGGACATGATTTAGATGGAGACATGGAGGATACTATGAGTGCTCCAATTTTGGAAAGAGAGTACATGCAAGGCATCTTAATCAGTGAGGTTGTCTTAAATGAGCGTTTTTCACCACCATCTGGGAGAGCTAGAAGGAGGCAAAAGAGATTTGTAAGGGAATTAAAGAGACCAGGTGAAGCAATCATAAAGGGTCACAGGAGTTATGATTTAATGCTCAGTCTGCAGCTTGGGATCAGGTGGGCTACTTGAGGCTACAGACGACATTATAGCTCGTGTTGTGGCTGAATATGTTGAACTTGTTTTTTCACCAATTTACTTACAGATTGTTTCACTTATTGCTGGTCTTTCTTGGTCTACATTTTTCATTGATTCACTTGGTTCCTTGAACTATATATTATGTTACTATTCTGTAGATCTTTCATACTATTTTGCTAGAATTAATGCATTTAGCAAGCAGCTTTGGGTAGTGTTATTTTCTCGAGATAAAATGAAAAGAGAGAAGGCTGGAAGAAGGATTATGTTAACATTTGAGTTTTTATGTGCATATAGAAGAATAGTAGATAGTTTTCCTATAAGTCTTACTTTTCTTTGGTCACCATCATAGTTTGAGGACTATAATGTCTTTGCAATCACCGGAAGTGAAAGTAAGTTACTAACTTAAAGACATTGTCTATTTGAGGACATTAATGTGGACGTACTTGCTCAAAATCTTTATGGTACCAATAGCTGTGTGTATATAAATGCGTTCAAAGGAAGAATTCATGAAATGTCAATTGGATAATTTTGGTTCTTCTTGATGGACAATTCAGATGGAAGTTTGCAAAGTAGTCTTTGACTTTTGAAGGGCAGAAAATGAACTTGGCCAATACTCCTGTTTCTAAGCTAACTGTTTCTTTATATTTAGAGCTACCGTACTAACATTCTACCAAAGATGTTATCGGGTTTTCAGAAGGACTAGTGAGGCAGATAATCAATGACATAGATCTGAAGTGAAAAAAACCCTGAATCAAGTGGAGTTAGTATCAATCTTATTAGCATCACACAACCTACTCTGAGATTTTCTTCAATTACTCCTGAAGTGGGAAATAGCATTGGATGAAGACCTCACGTGCAAAGATGAATTCTTTTTTTCACATGAAATTAATGACTGAGATAGTTTTAATTTTCTTCTCCCATTCCTGCTCCTCCAACACTCTGAGGTTGCAATAGAGGATCCACTAAATATTTAACTTGGATGTAAAAAGATATGTTCTGTTAGGCACAGATAGTCCCTAGATATATTCATACTCAATTCATCATTGTTCCTTCTTGAAGGGAGGCAATCATTTGCAGCTTTTGTTTCTTGTTTTTATTATATATCAAATGTGTGACCAGTTGAAATGTGACCAGATACACTGTGGGGAAAATTACACCTATACAAAGACGGGAAATACGGGCTTCAGATTTTGGCCCACGTGCTAGCTTTTGGATGTATTTTCCAAAAGGAGGATCACAATTGACACCTACACATCAGTCTGAAGATTTCAAGTGGAAAGATTATTGCCCAATGGTCTTCAGGTTGGTGGTTTGCAATCTTTTATCTGACGATGGTTGATTAACTCTAAGCAGTTGCATGCACATTGTATCTTTTGGACTAGATGTGATTTTCAATTGAGATTCATTATGCATGTTCTTTTTTTGTTTTTATTTGTTTATCTTCCTTAGAAATCTCTATTGCATACATGCGAAAATGTCACTTATTTTTGTAGCAATAATGCTATTTCTCTGTGTTTTCTTAGGAATCTCCACTAACTTATCAGTATTCTGGATATGCTACATGCATAGAAACTTAATGGTTTCCAAATGTTATCTTCTTTGCTGAAGCTTTATAATTAGGATATCAATATGGTCTTATTCTGTTTATCATATAAGCTGGTCTTGCAACTGGTGGAGGTTACTAGTGTGGCATGCCTGACCAAAGCAGCCCCTGTCCCTCCTGTAGATGTTTTTCTTCTTCAAGTAGAGTAGCTTCCTTGTGTCCCTCCCAAGATGCTTTTTCTTGTTGCTGTTGATGTATTATTTGAAGTCAAAACTAGTTTGTTTAGGCTTTTTGATTTGCTATATGTGTACGTGTAGTAGCTAAAATGAACTTATTTCTTGTAGGAATCTGAGGGAGATGTTTAAGATTGATGCTGCTGATTATATGATGTCAATTTGTGGAAATGATGCCCTTAGAGAGCTTTCTTCTCCTGGAAAAAGTGGCAGTGTATTTTTCCTGTCTCAAGATGACCGTTTCATGATTAAGACATTACGTAAATCTGAAGTTAAGGTGTGTAATCTTGACTTAAACATGGCACCCTAACAAATCACTTTTATCGGAATTTTTTATCTGTCTAGCTGGGAAATAGAAATTGACAAATCACAGTGATGCAATAAGTTGGAAAAGGAGTGATATGTTAGGAAGTCATTCCTTTTTATCCAGAGGAATTAGAAAATCATTGATTCAAAGACAGTTTTTGGCTATCTTGGTTGATTCAGTGTAATTGTTTCGCTATCACCTAGATTTTATGGTTAGAAGATGGCACAATATCCTCTCATGAAACACCTAGGATGCATGTACATAGCCCTTATGGGCGTTGAGTGATCTTCTGCACTTGGTTTTTGTCCACAGTGGCACTACAATTGTGATCGTGAATGCGTTTGTCCTTCAATTTCTGTTACTATTGTTGTTTCTTGTACTTCAATTATTGTATTATTTTGTTGTAGTTACTGCTGTGAATCTTTCGTTATGCATTCACTTCCGTTACTTTTTTTTATGGACTGCTTTGGATTGTTTTTCCTTCAGTCGAGGGTCTATTTAGAAACAACGTTTCTACCTCTGAGGTAAAAGTATGGTCTGCATACACTCTACCCTTGCCAGAACTCATTTCGTGGGACTTCACTGGGTATGTTGTTGTCGTAGTCTGGCAGACAAAACATCTTTTCCATAAATCTTGCATGTATAAAAAGGAGAAGCAGATAGGGCTATTCAAAGTACTTTCTCTTGCTTAATATTACCTGTCTCATTACTCTGCTTAAAGTTCTTCTTCCACGTACCCCCTGAAATGCTTCTGACCCGTCAATAACATCCGAGTTGGGTTTCCCCCTTATAGTTGTAAGGCTTCATACTTGTGAAAACAGCTAACGTCAGCTAAGTTTTGGAAGATCCGTGCAGATATCTCTCTCAAAGATTTGCCTCTTTAACTGTTCTATTGGAGTTCCTCTTACATTCTAGTTAGGTATGAAAAGAGATCATCATGACCATTGATCTCACATATAGGTTTTGCTGCGGATGCTTCCGAATTATCATCGCCATGTCAGGACATATGAGAATACTCTCATCACTAAATTTTTTGGACTTCACAGGATAAAACCTTCCAGTGGACAAAAGGTAATATACTTGTAGATTTTAATCTAACATGTAATAAAAGTGAATTGTATCATCTCTATATACCATTGTTACTATTGCGTTAAAAATGAAATAATACAAAAGGATAACTTCTGTTGTCTTGTGATGTGCTGATTGCTCTACAATCTTTAATATTCCCTCTATTTCAATTTGTTCGTCTTACTTTTCTTTTTTAGTCGGTTTCGAAAAGAATGCGTCTTTCCTTTTCTATGAACTCTTTGAATTCAAATTTGCACATGGCATGTTTAAGACCACGAGATTAAAGGAAATTTTGGTATATTTCTAAGTCTCTTTAGTTTAAGAACTCAAGATTCAACAGTCTTCTTTACTTTCTTAAACTCCGTGACAAATCAAAACCACAAAAACAAATTGAAACGGGGTGAGTAATAAATTGTTATGGTAAATTCCACTTGCCAAATATTCCCCAACTAGGAGAGAACAGTGAACCTTGCCACTTTGCTCCTGTCACTACTTGAACTCTAAACTCTCGGTTGGATATGGAGTGTTCTTGCCACTGGAAGAACCTCACATCTTTTGCACTACAACATATAGGTCTAGAGATACGTGGTTCGGGTTCCAAAGGTTAGGTTGTATGTTAATGTATCTCCCTCCATCCCAATAAAATTAACGAGTCTAACATACACTTGTGTTCTTCATTAGTTGGTCCATTCTCCAAACAACAGTAAACACTTCTATTTACATTCATGATGTTGCTTGGAGAAATTTTGGAGAAGATAAAAGTCTCTTCTATACATATAAGACTAATAATTTTGTGACTTTTTTGCAGTTCCGCTTTGTAGTAATGGGAAATATGTTTTGTACGGAATTGAGAATCCACCGAAGATTTGATCTTAAAGGTTCTTCACTAGGACGATCTGCAGACAATGTTGAAATTGATGAGAACACAATACTTAAGGATCTAGATTTGAACTACTGCTTTTATCTAGAGCCTTCTTGGCGTGAAGCTTTGTTAAGGTGAGTGACTTTTAATTAAATATTCTTCAAGTACATAACTTTTTTACTTTTCAGTTGCTGTTGTAACTTAAGTGTGTTTGAAATATCTAAAGGTATACTAGCCACCCTGCAATTCAGATAGTCTATAGAACTTCTTGTTCATAGTAATGTATTTTCCTATGGTAGGGCCTTTTTTTCTTTTTTATTCGGAAATCTTTTGGACGGCTCCGACAAATGTGACCTTAAAGTTTGGTCTGCAATTTTGGCTTTCATCATTTGATTCAAAAAGACCTCGCATGACACAAAAAGCAGTTAACTAAGCCAAGTAATGATGAGCTCAATCAGCATTACTTTCCTTTACATTACTCACCAACTGGGATGACACTGTTTAGCCCCTTTTAGACCTAGGCATGCTTTACATTAAAGAGAACAAGTCAACCAAGTGCACCGTTTAGCCTTCTTATAGCATGCGTGCCAACAAAATACCTAGTTTTACAGAGAGACCACCGGTTCACGTGCCTCATAGTTTAGCCTGTAAGTTTGCCTCTGATGATAATGGTCTGGTAGAAGCGGTTGCAGTCATACCATGAACTTGCAAATAATGGTGGTTCTCCTTGTTCTGTTTCGCTATATTTTTGATTGGTAGGAAGAGTTTCAAGTATTTCTCATCAAGTTTCATAAGGTATGACAGTTCGAAGTTGTTGGTGCATTAAGACATTTGTCTTTTGCACCTCGGAATCATGTATTTCATAGTTGATAGCAACCTTAACTCTCTCTTTTAACGTTTGATGTTCAGCGATATCACACTAGAGTTCTTTAAGATCTATGTAAATTGTTGCGGTAATAACTCGCTACCTGTTGGAATTTGTATAACCGATATCATTTTATAGTTAAAGTTGATAGAGAGAGTATACTTTTCCTTGCCTAATTATATCCAACATGTCGATTCATGTACGAGTGGCAGCCAATCACGTGGAAATTCTTTTTATATGGGTGGTGCCATGGTGGTGGGACTTGAATGCAGGGCCTAGAGTTCTTTAAGATCTATGTAAATTGTTGCGGTAATAACTCGCTACCTGTTGGAATTTGTATAACCGATATCATTTTATAGTTAAAGTTGATAGAGAGAGTATACTTTTCCTTGCCTAATTATATCCAACATGTCGATTCATGTACGAGTGGCAGCCAATCACGTGGAAATTCTTTTTATATGGGTGGTGCCATGGTGGTGGGACTTGAATGCAGGGCCTCTGCCTGTTCACACCATGTTGAAATGTGTGACCGTCTTATCTAAAAGCTTAAGCTATTAGAGCGAGTACACTCTTCTTTGCTTGATTGTATTTTCAACATAACCATATGTTTGTACAGGCAAATTGAAATTGACAGTAAATTCTTGGAGGAACAGAACATTATGGATTACAGCCTCTTGTTAGGTGTTCATTATAGAGCACCTCAACACCTACAATCTCTCATCTCGTGCAGTGGACGCACCACAGTGGATGGATTAGAAATTGTAGCAGAGGAAGGTTTGTCTCTGGAAACAAAAAATAACTGTATCCATTTCAATTCGCTCGTTTTACTTTCCTTTTTCATCTGTTACAAAACAAACGTCTCTTTCCTTTTAAGACCACAAGATTCTATACTCTTCATTACTTTTTAAAGTCCGTCAAGTCAAAACCAACCAAACAAAATAAAGTATGACCTGATAGCTGGCGCCTTTTCAGTTTACTTATAGTTCATAATGCAGTCAAATCTCATCATGTATCTATAAATAGGTAAAGTAAGACACGTAAATTGAAATGGAGGGAGTATAATTTAGTAATTTCTTTGTAAAAAGAAACAAGTTATAGATCTTGGTTTTCTTGGCTTTATGACTGTCTATAAACCATTGTTTTGTTCTACTACTTCAGAGTCTCTGGAGGATGAAATATCACCCCAGGGCCTTGTTCTGGTCCCACGTGGAAGCGATGATAGTGTCGTTGTGGGTCCTCATGTCAGAGGCAGCCGATTACGAGCATCATCAGCTACTGGTGATGCGGAAGTGGACCTCCTCCTTCCCGGTACAGCAAGGTAATTTTCTGCTAAGCTTGACATTAGTATTTTCACCAAGTTGTAGCACCCTTGAAGTTTGAGTGAGATACTGGGATTTACTACTCATCCCGTTGGCCTGTTTCAATTTGTTCGTTTTAATTTCCTTTTTAGTACGTTTAAATAGGATGCCTCTTTCCTTGTTTGACAACTATTTAATACAACTCATATGGCATGGTTAAGCAGATTCAATTTTTTATTTTTTTTTTGCTTTCTTAAACTCCGTGCCAAGTCAAAAAACAGACAAACAGATTGACACGGAGGGAATGACACTAATCTGTAGTTTTTGAAAGCCTTGAGTAGGTAATGTACATTTTACCATTTCCTTTTGGGGAAAACAAACCGCGAAATCCAGTAACTTGTTTTGCCTCTCCTTTCATTAGATTGCTAGAGATGTTGCACGAAAGCCCCCTGTGCCTTAGCGCGCATATAGTCTTACTCTCTTTCGTGCACTTTGCTCACGAGTTCATGAAACTGTATACACAAGACTTGAGAAACCACCCTTTTTATCATCTACAAAATTTTAGTTGGATCTTTTCATGTTGTGATTTTGGTGTTGACAATTGTACACTGTCTAAATTCATCTCTTTTGCGCGTCAACCAGACTCCAGATTCAGCTTGGCGTGAATATGCCAGCAAGGGCGGAGTATATACCAAAGGAAGGTCAAACACAGGTGTTCCATGAAGTATATGACGTTGTGTTATACCTCGGGATAATTGACATATTGCAAGAATACAACATGAGTAAGAAGTTAGAACATGCATACAAATCGATTCAGTTTGATTCTGTGTCCATTTCTGCTGTGGATCCAACGTATTACTCGGAGAGGTTCTTAGAGTTCATTCGGAAGGTCTTCCCTACACACGCGGTAACAACTTAGAAGAGTTTCACCCCCCGTCCTCCCCAAGAATTGTTTGTAGCTCTCCCAAGGGGAAGCAGAGCTGCTATTTGTAATTTATTGAGAGTGTACAATGCGGATTACAGATTTCTAGTTGATATCAATGCTTATCAGATTTCTTTACAGATCAGTGGATCCACGATTTGAAGTTTAGAGATTCTTACTATGATCTCAAGTATATATACAATAAGCATGAGATTATGGTCATGTACTACTACTTATAGATCTCCTACTACATATAGGCATCGGACAAACGTTATTGGATACAGGTGAACCCATAGAAAGACACTTTGGATATAACTTGCCCTAGTTTTCTACTGTAAATAGTATGTCTTAGAGAAGTGGTGCTTCTTTGGATCAGTAGTAATGGAATGCTTTCATTATCCAGTGACCCTATTTTTTGATTATATGGATGGATTCTAAACCACAAAAGGGCATTCAACATTAGTAACATAACAAAATAACGAACATCTACCATCAAAAGATCAGTCCAATAATACTACAGGGTACAATGTAATACTTCTTCGCGAATCTCTGCTATGGAACATAATAATGTATTAAACCGTAGGGGATGTTTGATCTAAATCACCACAAAAGATGAATCTTAACTGATGCCGTCCATGCATTGAAGGTAGGTAATGACTTCGGTCTCTCAACCCATGTTGGGAGGTGGAGGTGGCGGACGCATTCCTTGGCCTTGCATCTGTTGACCTGGAAAACCTTGTGGAGGCATCATTGGAGGTCTCCCCATGTGTCCACCTGGAGTGAAATTAGCCATTGCTCCACTACCAACTGGAGGAGGTGGCGGGGCAGGTAAGTTACCTCCTGGTGGCATAGGTCTAGGTCCGTTACCCATAGGGGGAGGGGGTGGAGGCATTGATCCAGGGGCTGATGGTGGGCCTCTGGGTGGTGGATTTGGAGGTCCAGGCGGGAGACCTTGTGGTGGTGGTGGAGGTGGAGCTTGGGGTGGTGGAGGTAGAGGCCTGGATGAGGAACCAGGTGCTGACAACCCATTGTCTGTAGGAGCGGCTGGTGGCTTGTTGGGCTCCGGTGGCTTAGTCTTGAAGTATAACTGCAACTGAAATTGATTCATCCAGAGAGAGTAAGGCGCTAACCATGAAGAAATAAGTATATTTCCGAAACACTGCTGAGGGCACGCTGGTTACATGGTTGTAATTAAAAAGTAAGAAGACTTACAGTGAACATTTTTGAGTCCGGATCCCAATGTGAGAAAAACTTGGGAGTTGATTTGTCAATCTCAGTGCTTGGAACCTGCATCATGCGACAGAATCAATTCCATAATCAAAGAAAAAAAAGTGGGAACATATCATGAAAGTGGGTAAGATTATGTTCAACCATGAGAAAAATTACCTTAAATGAAATGATCTCATATGGTTCAGCAGCAAACAGGAGAAACTGATATCGTTTGTCAAAAGGTTGAATTTTCTGTCCCCAAAAAAAAGAGAGATATAAGATTAATAACTAGTTAATCTTGGAAAGATATAAGATCATTTATTCTTCCCACATGCAAAATCCAGAAAAGGGACACTTGAGTAGCACTCTGTTAAATACAGTGGAACCACTCAAGAAAAGAATTTTGGACATACAAACCTGCTCGAATGAGGACATAAATCGGTGCCTTGGCTTTGTGTTGTCTTCAATTTCAGGATATTCAATCTGCAACACTCACCACCATCGTGAAACTATTAACAAGTGCTGCGCTTCAATAAAGTAAGGAGAAGGGGAAAACCAAAGGCATGGAAGTAAACTTGACTAGATAAAACCCCTCTTATACTTCACGTCACATATTTTGAGTATGTTACCAGAGGTTGGTGCATTATAGTAGCAGGAAATAATTGAAGTAAACCCTGAAGTTAGACCAACTGCTATTAAGGAACCTATAGTTAGTCAAACTATTTTAACCATTTTCTTGTATAATGGCATTTTAAAATTACACATAATCTGGATGAAGTCCTTATGCTGCCTTAGTTTACTGTTTCACCTTCATGGTTCACACAACAAACAAGAACCCATCCACTGCATCCACAACATAGGACTTGATCTCTTTGTTGTAACACTAGCCTCCAAGATTTTGAACACATGATCATTGGTTTTTATTTTTCATATTTTGATTTTTGAGGCAAGGCAACATGCCAAAGTTGAGCTACCTAACTGTATAACCCATAAATGCGTTTTGTACATATTATGTACATGTGTACACCTCCTTTCTCAAAAACCCCACTAGAACAGCAGCCTGCCTGTTGGTCTGTGACACAGACTTTTTAGCAAAAATAATCTCTTCTGTTTGATAAATTTCTACCAACTATCGTTTCTCATATTCTTGGCCTAAATAATATGGTGGATTACAAGTGGGAATCGGTTAAACTCAAGTTTGCTTTGAATGGAACTAGTTGAATAGTCAAATCCATAGTCTTGTAATTGTCAATCAGACAAAATGTAAGGCCATCCCTTAATATTAATTAGGTCAAATTCCTACAACAAATACATAATGTCAACATAAACGCAACTATAGGAACCACCGATTATTCATCCAACCACATCAAAAAGGCATGTTAAAAAATACAGGCATGACAAGCAAATAAATTGTATTGCGGACTAGGGAAGCCTTGTTGATACCTGGATATCCATTCATAAACAGTCCATGAGAAGGATAGTTAAAAGAAAGCCTAAATTAATTGAGTCAAACAACCATCTGGTTCAAGTGAAGTATAGTTTATGAAACCCAAATATTTTTCAAATAGATATAAAAACTCTTAATCTGGCTGAATAAAGCAATGTAGGATTTCCCGACTCACACATTTCTGAACAAATCTTACAAGTTACAACAGCCTAAAGCATTGAAATAGTTTTCTTCAACATATGGTAAACTAAAACTATTGCTTGCGGAAATTGTTGACTTTTATTTGGGTAACTAAAACCACCACCCTCTCCCTAAAGCCCGCCTACCTTCCCATTAGCCAAATAGCGGCTGTTCCCTCTTTCATTCCTGAAAGACTTGAACCCCCAAAACCCATTGTTGGTGGCGGCTAGCCATTTCCACTATGCTATCCTTGTCCCATTTTGAAGTTTCAAATAATAGTTCTGCAATTCTTCACTTCAACAGTGAAAATGTTTACTTTCGGAACAAGTGAAATATAATGTTACAGTATTCCGAAAGGTAAGGATGCTTGGCCATTAGATGAACCATAGAAACAATGATAAATACTAGACTTAAATTGGCAGCATACACATCATCAACTTGAAAAATGAAAGACAAAACACTAAGTCTGACCTGGAATAGAAGAGATCTTTGCTTTGTCTCTGGATCAAATTGCTTGGTCACTCGGTAGCCAGGCCTACCAATTTTAACTGCAGTTCAGGCCATAAGAAATTAGCACGACACTCAAGCACCAAGGAAAATGGATAGTCAATCATCATCAAAAATTTAAAATATAAAAACTTCTTAACCTGAAAGATATTCAAAGTATGATGGATCTAATCCCCAATGTGCAAATGGCCAAAATTGAGCATAATGGTTATAGAGGATTCATTAGGATTCAAGTGTAATTGATTGCTTGACCAATTACAAGGTCCAATATTGTTTCATAGAAGGTGAGAAATTTTTTGTCTTTTAACTTTTTTGGATAACTGGGGGAACTTGCCTCCACCTCAACTATTCTACAGTGCTAAACTCCGTTCACAAAAGCTTAGGCAGATCAAAACATATTACTCAACTTATTTAGCTTTGCAAGGATATGAACAACAGTCTCCTACGGCCTTGGTTTGAACTTCTCAAACTTTGGGTGCTAGAAGGCGAATTCATTTCTAGTAAGTAAAATTTCTAAACATTCTTTCAACACAATCAAATCCTATGATGCATAATTCATTTTTCTAAAAATAAAAAAAAGTATGTTGTCCGTCCAAGGCGCTTGGCACACGCAACAAGGCATTTATGTCAAGGTCTTATCACTTGGTGCCAAAAACAAGCAATTGAGCATCAACCATAACAGTTGGCATATGTGTGCTGGACACATGAGGTAATTGGATGTTTACAAACCAAATGTTATCCCTGCTACCTTTCATGAGCACATGTATAGGGTAGCTAAGCTTTGACCATTAAAGCTCAAGCCTTATGCAAATGGCAATAAACTTTGCCTTACTGAATGTGAACCCTGCTCTCCACTGATCATTCCTACTTCATTGATTGCTAGGCCACATGCGTACAATGCAGAATCGCCGCTAAGGTTATAAACAACTGATACTGTTAAACCCTAAATCCTATCTCTAATTCAGCAAAGTAATAATGACACTAAGATCTCTTTATCTATCACTAAAATTAAGTCCCAAATTCAAGTAACACAACTTATCAACCCTTCAAACTGTATAGAAAATTGAAAAAGGCTGATTTTGCGTCGAATCATACTGTTTACGAATCCTAAATCCTATCCTTAACTCAACGAAGTAATAATAACACTTAAGTCTCTTACCTATCACCAAAATTAACTCCGAAATTCAAACAACACAACTCATCAACCTACAAACTGCA
Source organism: Solanum clarkiae (assembly GCA_011800125.2). Taxonomy (NCBI): domain Eukaryota; kingdom Viridiplantae; phylum Streptophyta; class Magnoliopsida; order Solanales; family Solanaceae; genus Solanum; species Solanum clarkiae. The sequence continues at coordinate 2,519,642 of JAABOM020000110.1, read as the reverse complement.
TAAAAACTTCGAAAAAGCCGATTTCTGTATCAAATCATACCGTTTCTTTTGAGAGTGACTTTGCGCTTATGAGGCTGAGGTTGAGCTGGAGCATCCTTAGCTTCACGAGCAGCTCTTTTAGCTAAATTAGTCTGATGCCGTTTTCCTTGAGTATGAGCCAAGTAATTCCCTTCATTGTTGTGTAACGTCAAGCAAAGCTTACATTCATAGCTTCCGAGATGATTTCGCATGAAATAAGGATCTTTCGCGAGGTCTATGGTTTCTAAAGCTAACCGGCGCAACCGCTCACGGCGGTCGATTGCCTCGTTTTGGGCGGAGGCTGCGCCGCCGCTTCCCGGCTTCGAACCCCATTCTCTGTCCATTTTCGTTATTCTTCACTGAACCCGACTCGAAGAGATATGGATTGAAAGAGAAGTTGATATAGACAACCCGACCCGGTTATTTCATATGGACCGGGTCGGGTCAGTAAACAATTGGACAATCACATGGATTGGCCCAATAATATCAAAATTTGCAAATATTGGCCCACACTCCCTCCATTTCAAATTGATGTATGAAATTTAAGAAAATGCAAAAGATTTACATTGAAATACTATATATTTGCTAACCCAAATAAGAAGTGAAATTTTCTTGGTTAATATATATATAAATTTCATGTTATTAATCATCTGATTAATTATTGAGATTAACATAGTTGATGGGATTCTTAAAAAACTTTTTTTTCGGAGGCATGAACAATCATTCGAATATTCGTATTGAAGCTCGACTATTTCGAATTCACACTTAGGGGGAGCCACATATTTGTCAGGTTGTTGGTAAAAAATTATACTATTAATACATGATTAAAATAATTTTTTATGTATATAGAGTAGGTATTAGATCCCTTACAGCAAGTTCATGTCTATTTCTTCAAATTTTGAACCGCACATATCAAAATCCTAGACCCACTACTGTTCACACTGCATGAGACTATATTACGAGAGAAACGTCTCCTATTAAGGATTTTTTTCATACTCAAGACTGGAACTCGAAATTTCTGATTAAAAAAGTAGCAATCCTCCATTTTAATGACCTAATATGAGTAAATCCAAATTAGTGAGGACTTAAATGTAAATAGCAAATACTTGATAAGAAATTTTTTAAAAAATTACAACATAATATTTCCTACCTGTAGAACTGTGTTAATTAGTTGGTCAATTTACATAAACAGAAAAAATAAAAAATAAAAAATAAATAAAGAGGTTTACACACACTCCAAAAAAAAAAAAAGTGGCATAGAGTGTTTTTTCCCTTTCAAAAAGGGCTCTATTATTTCTCTTGTAATGAGATAAAATAGTCCAATCATGATGTTTATTTTTTTAAAACAGATCATGTTAACATAAATTTAAATTAATCAGACGTTAAATATGAATATTAAACACCGAATAAACAAACTAAGTGATAAAATGAGACAACCCATTCAATTAATAGAGGTGTGTGCTAAAGGGGGGCCTTATTTTGTCAACAACAAACATTAATTTATGGATTCATATAATGTTATTGTCAATATTTGATAGGAAAATAATTTTGAATAGTAGAAATCAGGTGGTTTGTCTTTAATAACATCAAAACTTTTGATGTTGACACTGGTCACCCTCATAAAAATGAACAATTATTATTTTTTTCCTCAAGACTTCTAAAGACAAAAAATAAAAAAAAATAAATCTATTGTCATGTCAAATACATTCTCCTTTTGTTTTGGACTTACAAGAAAAACTTTGTACTTAAGAAATTCCCAAAAATTATAGGACAAATTTTTAATAATGAACTCCCTTTTGTCTTTTATAATTATGGACCTTATAGAGCATAATGTAAATTTATTTTACAGGACATTTTATGAAAAATGTCAAATCAAAGTATTTTGTAATCCACTATAAATATTAAACAATAATCTAATATTTTACATGTTAAATTGTGCAATATATATGAGACTTATTAGATTCGAGTTCTAATATTGTTCCAAAGAATAATTTATTAAAAACTATATATATTTGTACGACTTTTAAAAACAGTGATAGAGATGTACTAGTCATCATGCCTATGATAAATGCTGAATAATCAAGTGCTGAGTGGATAATTGCTGAAAGCAATATATATAATGACTTGAAAAAGAGACATATGTATAAATCAATCATGCTAAAAGGTCATTAGGGATGAAAAATAGTAAAATTCTAAATTTCGCAAGTTAAAATTTAGAATTTTTTATCATAAAAGTTGAAAAGTGAATATTTGTTAATTTTACATGACATTAATGTAATTAAACAATTTGGTCCTTCACCAATCACAAGATCCCTTTCCTTTTTCTTTTTTTAATGGAAAAGAAAGAAATAAAATTATATTAAAAACACTTTTGAGTGTTTAATTTTGTTAATTTGAAATTGCCTAAACATAATCATGAAATAATGCACGCTTATAGATGTACTTGATCTCATGGATTTTATTAAATTTCACAAAATATGATATTCTTAAAAGTTTACTCCATATATTATTAATAAAGAAAAGAGATTCTTTTGGGGCCATTTGAAAAGTTTTTAGACATCTTTTTAATTTTTTAAAAAATTAAAAATTGCCTCTCTGTTTGTCAAAAAGAGTTTCCAGCACAAATATTTTTTTTAATTGTTATTTTTGTTGTTATATATGAAGTTCAACAATTGTTTCTAGAGATCTTTTGGACCAAAAAAAATGTATATTGATTAAACTATGTGCTCATAGGGAAGAAATTAGAACTTAATAAGTATGTTAAAATTTAAAATTCATAAATATCAAATTTTGATTTCAACGCTGATAAAGGACATTTTTTATAAAAAGGTGTCATCTAACATAAACTTATATTATAGAATGTGAATCAATCGAAAGTAATTTTTCTATTTTCATAAAATATGAGTAAAATTGCATAAACACCATTCTTCTAATTAAATTCGTGAAATTACATATCGAAATATGTTATTGTTCAAACCAGACATATATAAAAAATCATGGTGAGACATGGTAACTAAACCAAAAGGCAGATTCAAGATGTATAGATATTTACTTGAGTTTTTAATACATATATCTACGTGGTCTAAATAAAAGTTATCAAATTCCTATGATATGCAGCTTGTGCTCTGGATCCGCTATTATAATAAACATCTTTTTATTTTTAATTAACAGTTTTTAATTTTAATCTCGAGATGAAGTACGTTATCCTTGACAGGGAGTATTTTTTTCCTATCATTTATATTGTTTTGAGATAAAAAGAAGAAGAAAAGTGTAATTAATTTTCACGCACTAAATACAATTTTTTTAAAAAATAATCTTTTATTATTTCATATCACTCAAAAATCTAATAAAATGATACATATAATTTTTGAAAGTATATGTATCATTTTCAGAAAAGAAAATATTATTTTTGAAAGTGCACAGTATATTGGAGATAATTGATAAATAATAATTTGGTACCCACTACTACATACTCATTGAAGCAAAAAAATAGAAGTATTATTATCTTCTTGATAAAAAGTTGAATAATTTCATTCCCCCCACACTTAAATAATCCTTGGCCTACATTGTTTGTTGTTTTTATCACATATACCAATAATATTTGCAACCATTTTGAAGTACACTTTGGCCTATCTTTTCTTTTCTTGACTTTGTATTATATATTTAATTTGATAGTCAAATAATCAAGCGATTTACACGATAATCGTAGATAAATTTCTATGACAAATAGAATTTTATAGTCTATAATTTTGAATCATATGCTATGCTAAGTTAATCTATACTGATAAAATAAAGGTCTTTCTTCATTAGCAGATTTTTTTGAAAAACTCTATTTATTCTGGTGTGAATGACCTGCTATGTAGCTGGGTTACGAGATTGATTATCTAATGATAGATTGAGAGAGGTTAGAATCACGCTTACAAGCAATCTTTTTCATCGTTTTTCGCTGACCCTTTTTGTTTTGAAAGTTATGGGTGATATTATTGAAGCTTATGTCATTTTCGATTTGATAAGAAAATCAAGAAATATTGTAATATAAAAAAATACAAAAGAAGATGTGGGGTTAGAGGTTGTGTTAGAACTTGAAGTAATAGTATTAGTCATTTCTCGTAAAGCGAGACTAATTATAAAGTTTTAAATTCTACAAAAATTATCATAATTTTTTTTTAATGATATTGAAACTTCAGAATAATGACAAATTATCAATTGAAGTAACTATCGAAACTTGATTATTCGTAAAAATTTCCCGATCCCTCTCAAATAATTTGGCCAAAATATATCTATATGTCTAGATCTTCCCATACAAGTTTATAGCATACTTAACATAGGATGAACATAACAAACTAAAATCCTAATCAAAGCAATATGTGACACCAAAAAGAGTAGTCCTAGAAACATGCATTTCCTAATTTTAAAAGAGCTAAAAGTCCAAAACAATTTGTGCATAATAATACCAAAGTAGACAATTTATTTTCTCCATATCTATCGTCATTTTTCTTAAATCAAAATTAACAAAAAAAAATCAACTTGTCGTTCATCTATCTAGTTAAACTAACAATGGTCTATGTACATGACTATGGATGCATGTGTTGATCTCCAATAAGACAAATTTAGCACAACCAACTTTTATAATGAGAATAACAAACTAAAATCTTGATAAAAAAGATATGTGATACCAAATAAAAGTATTCATAAACATACATTACCTAACTCTATGTTGGGAATCAATTCTATAAAGGCTAGAATTTCAAAATTTGTGCTTAACTATATTAAAATTATATGTTTCATTCTTTTTTTTTTATAATCCTATCATGATTTCTCTCGAGAAAAAGGAAAAAA
>JAABOM020000110.1:2501009-2512992 GCA_011800125.2 Solanum clarkiae | reverse complement strand
AAATTTAAACCATATTTTCTGCGTAGTGCAATTTATCTCCTAAAAATATAAAACTTCAATAAATAAAAGGACAGATATTAAAAAAAATTTAAATATTTATCTTGAACGTTGAATAATTTAACTATTTTGAATATTAAAAATAAAATCAATTAAGTTGAGACAAAGTAATATTATTAATTTTTAAAATAATTTATTTAATTGTAATTAATTTTGTAGTAGCTGAGAAGTCACTTGTTAACAAAGAAAAAGAAAAGAATAACTGCAAAACATTTTTCCCACCACTCTTTCTCTCTCTACAAAACCTATACATACAATATATCCATTTTCTCTCTCTACATATACATATAGAGAGAGAAAGTAGTGAATCATGCCATAAGCTTTTACTTGACACTCTGTTCGGCATTGCATCCCTGTTGCATAGTTTTTAGAGAGAGAAAGAGTTGAGTTTGTAGAGTTCGCCGATGGGTCCATCGACGGCGACAACGGGGCAGAGCAACAGCAGTTACGATCTGTCGTTTAAGATCTTGTTGATCGGAGATTCTGGAGTTGGAAAGAGTAGCTTGCTTGTTAGCTTCATTTCTAATGCCGTCGATGATCTGGCTCCTACCATTGGTACTTTCTCTTTGCTCGTTTTTGTCTTTTTTTTATCTCAGCTTGTGAGGAAACTCTGTGTTGATCATTTTGATTTGGATTTTGGAGCTTACGAGCTCGGAATTTTGTATCTGGAAATCCGATGAGTGAATGAAATAGTATACAACATGCCGGAGTTTTTTTTATGATTTGTAGTTGAAGTTCATTTTGTTTGAGATTCTCAGATTAATTAGCTACTTACTGCTGTGTTTTTTCGAGTCCTACTTTCAAATCAACAGCTGATTGACCAGAGTTTTTGATTCTCAGATTGATCATTAATCTGAAAAATGTTTATAGTTTGGAAATCAGATGAACTTTGGATTTTTTTCAATGATTTAAGCTATAATTAGTCAGTTGCAGTTAGAGGTTTGCATTGTTGTTGTTCGTTGATGTTGAGGAGATCTTTTTGGATTCTTAGTAGTTTGTTTGAATGTATACTTAGAACTAGAAAATGATCATTATTTTAGATCCTAGCTCGTGCTCCAAACTTATTAGGCGTTTGAGCCATTATTGTTCCTTAATGTTGAGGGGATTCTGTTGGACTTTTAGCAGTTCATTTTTGAATTTTTACTTGGAACTAGAAAATGATCTTCATCTGGATCCTAGCTCCGTCTCCAAACTTATCTTACACATTATTTACCAAAACTATTAAAAAAAAATTCTTTTGTGTAAGAAATAGAGCAGGGTATTTATGTATCCTAGTAATGGACTTCGTTTTTGGGGTACTATAAAGACAGAAGAAGAGAGAATACAAAAAGAAGACAGATTGTTAGGACTGTTTTTTAGCCCTATTTTGACACATTGTGTCTGGTTTTGAATTGAGCTGATTTCCCTTATTAATGATCACTTAAGTTATATATCAGAGGAATAATGTTTCTAGTTTAAATAAATATGCTGATACCTCTCTGCTATATCTTGATATTGCCTAAACTAATCTGATTGTTTTAGAAATACAGCATCTTAAGTTGTTTATGGATAGTAACATAGAGTAGAATTTGCTGGTAGAAGGTATCGGTGGATTAGTCTAAACGGATGCAAGTTGGCTTGGCCGCCACCATGGAAAAGCAACCTAGGCTAGAATCCTTTGTGTCTGCATGTTGCTTTAGGTGAATGCTCTGACTGGCAAAAGAATGTAAGACAAAAAGAACAAGAGAAAAAGAGCAAGCAAGAAATGTAGATTTGGAGTGTTTAAATTTTTTTCCTTTCCTTCATTTGTCTCTCTCTCATCCTGATAACTGATTTAGTGATTTATTTAAACATCTTTTGATGTTGTCAACGAAATTCCCATGTGATGTTTGATCTTTCTAATACAATTTTCTACTGACTTTATTATTCCTTTGTCTGATGACTAGGCGTTGATTTTAAGATTAAGACGCTCACTGTTAGTGGGAAAAGGCTGAAGCTTACCATTTGGGACACAGGTAAGAACCAAAACAGTGCCTAGACTCTGGGATATAGTTTATTATACGGTGCCAAATATATACCTGTATCCATCATTCTAATGTAATCTGCACTAAAATATGAGAACTCCATAATTTAGGAGTATCCAATTAGATCTTTTTGCTCAAATTACTTAAACACAAAGCAATCTATTGTAACCTCTAATTTACCCGATAACAAAAACACAACTTGATCTACATAATGATTGGTTGGTTTAACTAAAGATGTGCCAGTTTGATTTTCACCATTTTAAGGTGCATGACTTGTTAAGGGAAAAGGATATCTGGTAACTCAACCCCCCAAAGGCAAAAGTTAGCTCATCATGTAAATACCCATGATCATTTAAGAAGTCTATAATCCATTCCCTGGTCCAATATTTGATACCCTAATACCTTCCTTGCATGACAGAATATCTAGAGCGTGTATAACATAACATCGGAGCTAACACTGGATAACACAACTAGTTAGCTGGCTCTTAGACCATGTTAAGAAAAATAAACCATGTACTTAACTGAATCTAGACGCTCGTTCACTAGATGAGGGTTGTCTATGGCCACATTAGGAGAAAATAATCCATTCCCCCATAGTAACAGAACATCAAGTTACATAGACTTTCCTCTATGCTACAAGGTTAATATGTCAATATTGCATAAAATTGAATACTACATGGAGAAGTATCTAAGGCTCATGAGTTGTGGAATTCGACTTGTTGGCGGAGCTACTGAAATCATTTTTACTGATCTAAACAGATTTTTTTTTTTTACTGAAATGTTTTCATAGGTGTAACCTTTACTATATTGTTCTACTCCAACAATTAACCAGTTTGTCTCAGTATCTTTGCTGAAAACTTTATAAAGTATCTGCTTTTACTTAGATCCAATGGAAAGTTGTAATTGTACATATCATGTTTCCTACAGCTGGACAGGAGAGGTTTAGGACACTGACAAGCTCCTATTACAGAGGTGCTCAGGGGATCATTCTTGGTAAGTGAAAAGTGAATTGATCCTTAAAAAAATAAAAAGTGAATTGATGCATTTTCATATCTTGCAAGAGGATACATCCATTGTTCATGACGCATCTACGGGTTAGTCAGACCTAGACTTTTGACTGTTGTTATTACATCACTTATCTTCACTTCTGCTTAACGCCATTCTGCCTTTTCCCACCATGATTGAACCATGCACAATTAAGTGGTTGTTTGGCCATGAATATTTTTTTACCTGTTTCTGGAAATCATGTTTGGCCATAAAATTTCAAAATTCGTTATTCTAAAATTACCAAAAGTTGTTTTCTTTTTGATAAAGAAGAAACAAAAGTTGTTTTCACTCTCGAACACAACTCCAATTTCCAAATACCATTTTCCATTACTCGATCCTCTGCAATTTTTATTTTTGATCCAGCAGCTGTTCATATTTGTTTCTTGTGTGTCCAAAGGTAGAATGATTTTTCTTGATAATACTAGTGAGCCTTCGCGCTATTGGTTTTTGGAGCTTCTTCTCTTAGATAATGTCGATCTAACTGTCATCGGTTCTATTAAACTACAATTCTATGGTATGAAACTTAGGGTCCCCTTCTTTGACTAATCTGATTAAACCTCCAATAAATCTGATTCCAGTGATAAGTTTTCATGATAATCTTCTGTAGTCTTTTTTGGGTTCCTGGAATTCTATCTGTCAAGAATAGTAATCAAGCATCCCAATCTATTTTCATCACAACAATATAGAACTTCTCTGTGATGAAATTCTTGCTATTTATTGCCTGTCCTTTCTGACTGGCTCCCTTCAGAGCAACTGCCTGCAAATATTAAATAGCTTCTGGATTGATAGGGGGATCCTGTATTTCTACCTTTGACAACTCTCCAATCTCCATTAATTGAATAATATTTATGGGTAGACTGGTGGACAACAACAACAACAACATTACCCCAATGCCTCAAAGGCTCCCGCCCATTGCGGGGTAAGGGGGGGTCGGATCTATGCAGCCTGACCCCTATGTTTAAAAACATAGCGCGACTGTTTCCGGATGACTCATGATGAGTGTCGAAAATTGCATTGACTAACTGCTACTTCACAATTAAAAGAAGCACAGACAGTTTAAAGAGTCATTTTGCTTTATTCCATCATACCCCAAACCCAAAAAATAGTGAATTTTTGGCTCCATCCGAGATTGATGGAGATGTGGGTAGACTGGTGGAGAATGTTCAAATTCAAAAGGTGCCCATGAATACCTGACAAGAGAAGTAATTTTCCTTTTCATAAGAAGCATTTATCTTTGCTTTCGTCGTTGACATATTTCAACATTCCTGTTAGATGCTTTGTGTTCTCCAAATTCTTGAATGCATTTCCTCTATTATGTTTGCTATTGCTTATTTGAATTTTGTTTACAGTCTATGATGTAACAAGAAGAGAGACCTTCACCAACCTATCTGATGTGTGGGCAAAAGAGGTGGAGCTGTATAGTAATAATCAAGATTGTGTAAAGATGCTGGTTGGAAATAAAGTTGACAGAGTATGTTCTTTGTAAAAACCTCTCTCTTTCTAACTTTTCTAGATAGTTGTGTTGGAGTCGATTTGTTTGCTTCCTGAATGCTAGGAGACATTATTTCATTGAGAATATAAGTAATCTAAGTTGTTGATATCCCCTCGTCAAATGCATGCCTCAGGGAATGTACTATCTATCTTATTTTATTGTTCTGTTGCAGAATGGATTACATAGTTAAGAGGATGAGTTTGGCGGGAATGTCTTTTAGAGTTTATCATTATTGATCTTTAGCATAAAAAATTAACATTGCAATCTATTATTCATGCATGAACAAATGTTGCATAAATTTTGTAAACCAACTTTTGTTCTTACTTTTCTATTGGCTTAACAGGAATCTGAGAGAACCGTGACTAGGGAAGAAGGAATTGCCTTGGCAAAGGAACTTGGAGGTTTATTTCTTGAATGTAGTGCTAAAACTCGAGAAAATGTGCAAAACTGCTTTGAGGAGCTTGCTTTAAAGGTAAATGTTGCATTCATGATTTCTCTGTAGGTACATGTTGCATTCATGATTTCTCTGTAGGGTTCACAAGCTATATTGTTGTCAAGTTAGCATCATGTGCAAAGTAACATCGTCTGCTAGTTATTAATATAACATTATCGTTTTGATGCATCAAGTTGACCTTTTAGATCGAAAACCCTCATAAAATATCATTCTGATGGCAATATTGGGCAGCAGCGTTTTACTCCCATGGGACATCCTTCTTGTTTCCAGATGCATTGTCCACTTGTAATTCTCCTTGGTTTTACACACTAAGGAAAATGTCTTGCTTCTGTCAGTCAGTAGATTAGTTCAATACTTCAATTTATTCTCAAGATACGTTGTGATCTGGATTTTCAGGATTAGTATTTCAATCGAGTTTCTAATTAGACTATCATATTCAGATAATGGAGGTGCCTAGTCTCATTGAAGAAGGATCTACTGTAGGAAAGAGAAATATATTGAAACAGAAACAAGAACAACAAACACAACAGAGCGGTGGTGGTTGCTGCTCATGAAACTCCTAGGACTTCAAATTGAAAAAGTGTGCACTAGATGGTGCATATCAGATATGTATATGCTGTTTTCTTTTCTTCTTACTGTTTTTATCTTGCTACTCTGAAAGTGGTTAGAAGTTTCATGTAAAGTAATTTGTCGATGTTGGTCATTGACCAATGTTATTGTCAATATTTGCCAGATTGCTGTCAAATTGGGTGTTTTTTCATAATTTTAATGTGCATTTCATCACTAATTGCCTTTCAGAATCAGCACCATATTATTGCACTATATGATCCAGTATATGTTTTCATTTTAGTACTTCACACTAATATCCAAATTCATGTTACTAGTAAAATTATCGTTATATTTATTGTTCCTTAAGAGGTGTGCCAAGCCAATGCTAAACAAAGGAAGTAATTGATGATTTCCCGAGTTCTGACTTCAAAAATATTCCTTTAAGATGAGAGAGCATTAACACAAGAAACAAAAAAGACCTCCCCGTTCTACCATTTTTTGTTGATGAATCACGAACGACCACTTCAAACAAGAAGAGTATTTCTCACACTGCAATCTCTCTATAAAGAGTATTGCAACATTCAGGAGCTATAGTATCCAATTCTACATAATCCCCCAATCTTCTAAAATTGGTTCTGGTAAATAACTTGTACTTACAAAACAAGGGGAATCATATCGACAATAGCCAAGCACCTCAATTTTCTTTATGTAGACCTGTAAGGACGGCCAATTTCAGCACTTATAGCTTCATCTAAGATTATGCAAGCTTCACTTTCAGGCTCAACAAGCTCAGATGGGGTCTGCGATAATCACAATTCAAACAAGCCATATCAAATTAATCAGAGTAATTTGATTGTTTCAACTTAAATAAATGATGTGTTAGCTGCACTTACCCTTCCCATTAAATTGTTCCTACAAGCAGAAGCCCCTGAAGCTATCAATAATCTGATAACGTCTACATGTTCACCTCTGGCAGCATGATGGAGAGGCTACAAAAATTGCAACAAATACAATCAGTACAAGAATGCTGTAGCTGTTTCATTTACTAATTTCCAAGATTTACATCAGCAATGTAAAACTGAAACCTTTAATAGCATTAACTATAAGTACAGATGCCTCACCGTGTCACCTTCTTCATCAAAGGTGTCCACCATCCTTTTCACACATTCAGGGTCAGGTGCATTGTTTATTAGCAGACGGGCTATTTCTGTGTATCCTGTTAAAATAATCAGCATTCAGAAAGTAAGCAAGGTTGGGTTATGATTCCTCAAAAGGTTTGGGTTAATGTAGTTGGTTCACTTGATGCCAGATAAATGTGGTCAAAGCCTAAGATTCACTGACTGTAAAACTCAAGTGTGCCATCTCTTTACGGTAAAAAAGAAATTAATATGCTTCAAAAGATGCGACCACAGAGCCCTCGGAACTTGCACCATACGGTATACCTCCAGCACAAGCATCATGCAATGGAATTGCTCCATCTTCATCTTTAGCCTCCACAGAAGCTCCCCTCTCTAACAATAGCTGAGTCAAATACACTATTATATTAGTATTAGTCAAAAGCGTGATAATGAAGATCAACACCAACAGATCCATCATAACGTAATATCTGCTATAGGGTCAGTTTTCAATTGACCAACCTCCACACATGACAGATGGCCATACAGACAAGCAATATGAAGAGCAGTGTCCCCATCTTCTAGAGGTTCATCAATGCTTCCATCAAAATTATCTGCAGCAGTCCATAAAGTAGTTTCATGAGTATGACGGATACATTGATAACAACTTATTTACTTCTCCAGAAACATGGGTGACAATAATCCACCATAAATAACAACACAGCACCATGATTAAATAGTAGCTCGGTAGATGTCCTTTTAGATCCACAGAAAATGGAAATGAATCGTTATTGGGTTGGGTAGGAGATGAAATAAGAATGATGCTCCAACCTGACACGTGTAAAAATAGTCGCAAGTTGCAACATGTACATCACAATTGAAAAGTGAGATTTACCAAAATTTCATATATAAGTCACTTTGATAACACCAGACTAACCTAACCCACAAGAAAATGAGAGAAACAGATGATAGCTTGAGATGATTCTTGGCCCAGCGGAGGATGCCGGTGGATCATCATAATGGTGGGAGGCAGTGTCACTCCTCTCCTAAGAAGGTGGGTTTTTTGTCAAGAATGAACTCAAAAAGTACGAGAGTGGTAAGACTGAGTATATTGTATTGCCCTCCCTCCACCTCTACTTTGTTGTGAAGGTGCTGACCTTGCTGTATTCAAGCTTTAACTGATCAAATATTCCTCACATCGTCCTTGGAACCACAACAGAGAAGGGTACTGTATCCCAATTCCCACATAGCTGAATGAATTTGACAAGAAGGTAAATCTCCATTTCTCACTCTCTTGCATCCTAATATATGCATTGGCTTTGTTACATTCCAGCTTAAGTCGTCCATGTTCCTTTCATTTACCCTTGGGGTAGATAGGAGGGTTTTGCAAACCAACCTTGTCAACGGGGTTCTCTTCAAGACCAATCTCTAAAGCACAGCCAATGTTCACACTTGTTTCCATGACATTCCTTCATCTCAACCATCAAGCTACATGCCCTGAGTCACTTTATTTCTTTCTCTGGACTAATAGGAGCATGCAACTCCAAGCTCCACATCACAATATTTAGGTATCAAATCCTGTGAGGACTTTAAGGGTGTTCCGAGTGTGTCCTTATAAATGCCAAGAACAATGTCACACAAATATGTTCTATCATTACCCCTCTATCTACATGTGTGGGTGACACGTGCTTGTGTTGTTCCATTATGTAAGGCATAGCAACAATCATCAGTATGTACCAACTTTCTTGTCAACTCAAGGTCTTTTTTAAAAGAGAATTCATAATTCTACTTACTTAGGAGAAGGAACTGCCACTTTCAGTCTCTCAGTAAAAACCCGCCCCCAAATTATAGAACACTTACTTATTTGAACATTAAACCAACAGATTCATGTCTTTATTGTTCCACTCGCTAAGACCAAATTATCACATGTCCATTTCATTGTTACAACTTTCTTTTTTATGTTAAATCAGAATCAGAATATATAAGCAAATTCATACAAATCTTCGAGTAGCACTACTGAATCTTCAACTATTCAACCAATACCTCCTGCCCTGAAAAAGCTCTATATTCTTCCATAAAATCAAATGCATCAGTTCATCCTTAGGAAGTATGCCCTTTACAACAATAACTTGAACAACATATCAAAACTAGCGAAGACCATGCAGATAAATAAGGTCAATAGAAAAAATAATGCTAATAATTCAAAAACTCAATAGAAATATCAAAGACGGATATAAAATTTAACCCAGAAGTACCACTGCACCCACTACTATTTTGGAGCAGTAGGCGAACTATGTATAAACATATATGTTTAAAAATATGTAGTTCAAGAGACAATGGGCGAAACACTACATCTGCCCATCCTAGACTATATAGGGAAACGGCGCAAGGAACAGATGAGATCAACACAAAATAGAGTGTAGTTGGACTAGAAAACATCTTTTGCTCTTTAATTTGGACTTTGTTCTGTTTTTGTGAGTGCTTGGACATTGGAAGTACCAATACAAAAGGATAGAGATTCATCCTGATTAATACTGCCAATCTGATTTCATCTGCAACCCCACCTTATCAGCCACTTCATTGGTCAAAGACAAAGTTCATCGATTATTCTCACACACTGCATTTTCTCCACTCTCACGTAGTCCCATTCTAATTGGGCTTATTCATCCACAAACACTAAAGCTTAATATGTTAGTATACTTGCATCTTACATTAGGTTCAGTGAAGAGTGTGTTTTTGATTCGAGGTTAGTATACAACAATAACCACGCGTCAATCCAAAATAAGTTAGGTTCAGTTATATGAACCCTTACTGACCATATTTCTGCATTTATACATCTCAGGCCAACACTATACAAAATACAAATAACATAGAATTACTAGAAGCTCCCTGTATTTTCGATCGCATAAAATCTCAAATAGGGGTAAAAGACTCCTAGAAAGCATAGGACTTAACGTAAACGTACTAACATGACAAAAACCTATTCCAAACTAATTGGTATCACCTACACACACCTTTTCCCACCATTGAGCTCTATGTTTTGCTAGGTCTACATGGATTCCAAGAGGTTGTAAACTTTTCGAGTCAATATAGGTTCACCTTATCCCTTTATAATACTTCACTCACCATGGTTCCACAACTACAAAGTCATTTAATGTGATTGAGCTATATGTTTTGCTAAGTCTGCATGGATTCCAAGGGGTTGTAAGTTTTTCGAGACAACTTACTTAATGCAAGTTTAGTCTACGTCGTCTCCTTTTATCACTTCACTCACCATAGTTCTATACCTAGATAAATACTCCACTCACCATGACTTCACACCTATAGAAAACACTTCAATCACCATAATTCTACATCTGCATAACCACTCCACTCACCATGACTTCACACCTATATAAAACACTTCACTCACCATAGCATCACACCTATAGAAAACACTTTACTCACCACAGCAGCGGATCCACCTTATTCTTCCGGAAAATTACATTGTTTAACTAAGTTAAAATTTTAGTTTGACGTACATATGTTAAAACACTATGTACTTTTTTTATATTCTGACACCTAAAATTTTCTGACTCCACTGCTACATACAGAAATACTTCACTCACCATGACTTCACACCTACCATGACACTTCATTCACCATTGTTTCACACCTACATACCACTACATCTGGAGTTCGAATCGGACTATAACAGGTCATATAAATGAAGTTCATATTAACACTACAACTCCAATCAACTTAACACAGCATCAATTATCTGTAGTACTCAAGCAGGGTTAAAAATAAACAATGTACGAACAAAAATCTAAACAAAAATTAGCAAGAGAATATACCTAGGGCTTGGCGAAGGGCGTCGACGTCGCCGATCTCGGCGGCGTCGAAAATGTCACGGAGGTGAAGAGGTATGTGAGAATCGGGCTCTTCCTCGAACTCTATTTCCTCCTCGAATAAACCGCCTTCGTCTTCTTCTTCACCCATCAGTCCATTACGTCCCCTTTGTACCGCCATTTCTGTGTAACTTTTGACCTTTTCTCTCTTCAATTTGTAGTATAGTGTATATATGGGGGAAAACTAAATAAAATAAACCTAAATGTCAAATTATTTACGGTCTTAATTGGGCCTAACCTAAACTATTTATCCAATAGATTTATTTTCTGAACTATTTATCTTTTTATTCCATTTTTTATAATATTAGCATGATATCAAAATGAAATCAACATAAATATTATAAAATAATCTTGTATGATACTTGTTGATACCTAATTTTATCCGACCTATAGCCTAAAAATAGGTATTTTTAATATTCAATCTAATTTAAATATTTATGTGTTTTTAGCATTCCTTATTATTATTTTATTTTTGATGATATGTAACTTTGCTTCTATATGTTAATTGATCTGATTTAATTTATCGTGTATTTTTAAAATTCAAATCTATATATTTTCGACCAAACGTGTCCCCTCCTTTTTGCTTTTCTATTTTTACTTTTTACTTTTTACTTTAACTTTTCTTTTTCTTTTTAAGATGGGACCCAAGTATCTCATGGGTCCCATTTAATTCTTACCTACAAGAAAAACCAAACGACCCTTCCCATTTTTTCTTCTTCCCCCAAATTCTTCATCTTCCCCAACAACCTTCTATCTCCCTCTTCTCTCCTTTCTCAAAATGCCACCCAAAAACCACCCTCGACCATCACAAAACAGTCCAAAAATCAGCCTAAAAAATCAACCAAAAACCCTCCTCCCCAGCAGACGGAAAAAGTTAGTTTATATTTATATTTGTCATATGTTAAAAATTCAAGTTCATTATATATATTAAACTTGGCCGATGAAAGATCTATCCGTCGGGTTTCGAGGCCTCCCCATTAAAAAGACGGAGAAATTTAGTTTAGATTAATGTTTATTATTTGTCAAGATTCAAAGATTTTTGTTTAAGTTCATGCACATATTATTTGCTAAATATGGCCAATGACGAATCTATCCGTCGGATTTTGAGGCCTCCCCATTTAAAAAAGACGAAACAAGTTTAATTTATGTTTGTATATATTTTACTATATATTATCATTTTATTGCTTTGGCTTGTTAGTGAATCATCATTAGTTTATAGTTTATTTATTTGTATGATTATTAAAAGTGATACATAAAAAATTTAGTTTAGATAGATATTTTTAATACTTTAATATTCGGAAACTCTAGTTTAAATCCACGCTCCTTGTTTGTAAAATTTTAGTTTAAGTTTGTATATTATTTGTCGAAAGAACAAT
>JAABOM020000110.1:2466087-2479790 GCA_011800125.2 Solanum clarkiae | reverse complement strand
GTTGGGGGTTGGAAGAAATTTCTTTATTTAGTGGAATTTTGTGACGAGAATGGAGTTAAAGTTCAGTTTTTCAGTCTTCTTTTTGAGGTGTGAAATTCAAGATTTGATTTTTAGGTCAGTTTCAGTGTTTTAATGTTTGGACTAAAAATTATGAGAACCCATTGGAAGAAATTTCTTGATTTAGTGACAATGGAATTGTGTTTTCAGTCTTTTCTTGATATCTGAATTTGTATACTGATTCTTTTTACTTCAGTTTCTATCCTTTTGTATGTATGAAGTTTTATACTATTTTTTGAGAATACGGTTCCAGGAAACAGCCTCTCTACCTTTGTCTACCTTTGTGAGGTAGTGATAACTCACTTGTGGGATTCCACTTCGTATGTTGTTATTGTTGTTGTTGTTGAAGTTTTATACTATTTTTTGGTTATAATTAAAGGTATGGTTATTAGCTATGCAGCTCGGACTCTTCAAAAATGTCGACAGTTGCGTGTCGAATTCTCCAAAAGTACTGTATTTTTGAAGGATTTGACACGGGTTTGGCAACATTTTTTGAGAGTCCGAGCAACTTAGGTTTTTAGTTAAGTTTCAATCTTTTGAAGTCTGAATTTTGTTAAGTTTTTGTCATATAATTAGTTGAAGTTCAAGGATTTTTGAGTACTCATTGGAGGAAATTTTTTATTTAGTGAGAACAGAGTTGTGTTTCAGTCTTTTCTTGATATCTGAATTTGTATACTGATTTTCTTACTTTAGTTTCTATATTTATGAGAGTTCCCAGGAAACAACCTCTCTACCTTTGTATGGTAGTGGTAAGGTCTGCGTGCATTCTACCCTCCTCAGACTCCACTTGTAGGAGTCCACGGGGTATGTTATTGTTGTTGTTGTAGTTTCTATCTTTTTGTATATATGAAATTTTATGCTTTTTTTGGTTATAATTGAAGGGTTTTTTTAAAGTTTAGTTTCAATATTTTGAAGTCTGAATTTTTTAAGTTTTTGTCATATAATTAGTTGAAGTTCAAGGATTTTGGAATAACCATTTGAGTGAAGAGAATGGAGTGCAGTTTGAAGGAACAGATTTCTACTGATATGGATTCTGAGAATTATGGGTATATTCTTTGAAAAAAATCTCTAAATAATGTTGAGTTTATTTTCATGATTTTTGTTGATAATATATGTCTTTTTTTCCTTCTTTAGGTGCTCGCATTATCGAAGGAGATGCAAAATTAGAGCACCTTGTTGTGATGAGATATTTGATTGTAGACATTGCCATAATGAGTCAAAGGTAGAAGTTTCTTTCATGTTTATTTGAACTTTTTTGTTTTTTTTTTTCTTATTGTTATGTGAGAATTAATCACAGTTTTCCAATTCTTGATCAGAATTCTTTGGATCTTGATCCACTCGAACGTCATGATATTCCTCGCCATGATATTAAAAAGGTTAGTTTTCAATGTTTTCCCTCTTCTGTTGTACAAAATTTTTATAAAATGAGCTTAAACTGCGCGGCATGGAGAATGAAGATTTATAATAGTGCATTGCAGCTTGCTTGAGATTGAGGCACAGTTGTTGTAGAATGGAGCTAGCTAACGATCATGGTGTGATTGTAGTTCCAGAAATTTGGCTAACAGTGTGCAAGATTTCATATACATATATATGTATAAAAAGTAAATTTTTGACCTATATACGCAATATAAATTTTTGATAAACATAATACCATTTTCCGACAACGGGTGTTTAACTGACCACCCTTCGATCTATCTGGCCCCTCACAGTATACTTGATTAAGAATCTTGTTTGTCATGTCTTTTGATACTGACTGATGTGTGTATGCTTTCTCTATATGCTTTTTCAGGTCATTTGCTCAGTGTGTAATACTGAACAGGATGTGAGTTTCCTCAATTATAAACGACTCGATCCAAGTCTTTATAAATGTTGAGTTGATGTTAAATTTGCTTGGTCCTTGATTGTGTTTTAGGTTCAACAAAATTGCATCCAATGCGGGGTTTGCATGGGGGAGTACTTTTGCTCAAAGTGCAACTTATTCGATGATGATGTAAGATTCTTCAATTAATTCGTGTGTCTACTATGTTGTTTGCTCGATATTTATACTATGCTTTAACAAGATGATTTCTATTTTTAGGTGTCGAAGAATCAATATCACTGTGATAAATGTGAAATCTGCAGGTTTAACATCTTTCTCATACTGTACATTATTATCTGTTCTTTAATGCATTTTCCTAAAATACACCGTATTTGTGTAAACACAATAACATCCTTAGTGTAATCTCAGAAGTAGGGCCTGAGAAGACTGTTTACGATAGAATCCTGGCTCAAGGAAAGCAAAAACACTACATTTATGAATACATAAACAGTAACAACAGGATAGTAATAGAATCGAGGAATAAAAGGCAACAAGTAGTAATCGAAAACTAAGAATGAGAAATATGGAAATACTAATACCATTTCAGTTAACTTACATCAGTTGCACCATCTGCATATGCTATTTTATATTTTGTTGCAGTAACGTTGTGTACAATATATTCATCATTTTCCTGATCGAAATATTCTAAAACAGAACGGGTGGTGAGGAGAACTTCTTTCACTGTGACACATGCGGTGAGTGAGATACTTAACGTCCTTGAATTAGAGCTTAGTTCAGCAATAAAAGCTCTTATTAACAATGTTGCTCGGACTCTCTAACTTTGTTGTATTGTGTGTCGGATCCTCTAATAGTTGTGCTATTTTATACTTTTGGGGTATCCGATGTCAGTGCAGCAATATATTTGGAGCGTTCGACCATCATAACTTTTTCGGTTGTATTTAGTTTGTTAGTTATGGAACATCCTATATTTGGCAGGCTGCTGCTACACAAATGTAATGAAGGAATCACATACTTGTATAGAAGGAGCGATGCACCACAATTGCCCTGTTTGCTTCGAGGTAAGGGCACAATTCCGATGATAACCATGAAACAGACTCAGGGTACCGTAAGGGGGTTATGTCGAAAAATTACACTCTATGTATAAGTCAAAATTACTTTTTATGTAATCCCCTTAATTTCTTCGTGTGTTGCTTTCCTGACTCCGCCTCTTGATTCTTGCAACTTCTTGCAGTATATTTTCGATACGACAAAAGATATCTCCATGTTGCCTTGTGGCCACACAATACATGTGGAATGTCTCATGCAGATGCGACAGCATCTCCAGTACGTTTTTGACGTGTTATGATTTTCAATGAACGATCATTTTCTTAATGATTCCATAACAGAACTCGCCTCCCCATTTTGGTCTATGTTGCTCGAACTTTTCAAAAACATCGCTAGTTGTTTGTTGATCCTCCCAAAACTATGCATTTTTGGAGGATCCGAGTAACATAGATTTTGGTTGCATTCCTCTCGGTTCCAACAACTTGTGCATGCAGGTATTCTTGTCCTGTTTGCTCGAAATCATACTGTGACATGTCCCGAGTCTGGGAGCTACTGGACCAGGAGGTACATACTACATACTCCATCTCATTCAATTTGTTTGTCTGGTTTTGACTTGACACGGAGCTTAAGAGAATAAAAAACTACTTCTGTATCTTGTGATCTTAAACTAAAGATATGTAAAATGTACCAAAATACCCTTTAATCTCTTAAACGTGTCAGTTGGAAAGTTAGAAGTAGAGAGTTGCCAAAAAAGGAAAGCGACATTCTTTCTTTGACGAACTAAAAAGAAAAATAAAACAAACAAATCGAAATAACAAGATTCAAACTGATAAGCTTCATCTATTTTCTAATTTTAGGTTGCGTCAACAGCTATGCCTGAAATATATCAGAACAAGATGGTAAGAAACCAGCTTGTTGATTCATTTGAAATTTTGTTCACGAATTTGATTGCCTTCTCTTGCGTTTGAGCTCTGTTGAATTCTTTTTTTCAGGTTTGGATTCTTTGCAACGACTGCACGGTGACATCTGAGGTTAACTTCCATGTAGTAGCACATAAATGTCCGAGTTGCAAATCTTACAACACAAAGCAAACAAGAGGAGGAACCAGTTCATATTCTAATGTTACCGAAATGGTCAGATGAGGTTCTTATTAATCGCGACATTGGATCAGATTTTTCCTTCGAATTACTATTGGCCAGCTTTTAAACGATGAAATGAATGCCCGCGAGTCACGACTGCAACAATCAGCTTGATTATAACTTCATTGTCTTCGACGAGTTTACCATTGGAAGCATCGAGGAGGAACTTCCAGGTTAGTACTCGCAACAAGGGAGTTATATATGTATTGACGTTTCAGAATTTTGAGTTTATAAGTTCTGAACGTACAGTCTTTTTTACTTTTCTAGAGTCGAGATAGACTAATTGTACTTGTATGTGATGAGTGATTCTCCACAATACGAATAAAAGGTCTAGAACAAAACTACTGAGTTCTGCTGAACCTTTATGAGATGCATTTAGAATTTTGAGTTTATAAGTTCTGAACTTATAGTCCTTTTTACTTTTCTAGAGTCGAGATAGACTAGTTATACTTGTGTGTAATGAGTGGATTCTCCACCACATGAATATAAGGTCTGAAGCAAAACTACTGAGTTCTGTCGAACCTCTATCATGTACTATTGATCCGCCCCAACTCCTTGCAAAATAGCTTTTCGATTTGATCGTTGCGTCTTTTATTTCGATTTTTGAGGAAAAATTTCAAGAAGATATTTCAAAATGAACTTTGATTAGCTGGTCTAGTATTTGTATAAACTTAAGCATAAAAAGTAGCAAATCAATGTGCTTTTGATGACTAATTTGAGCTATATTTGTTCTTTGATCTAGCTAGTGTTCGAAATTCACTGGCCTGACTAATTTGGATTGGTGTCGCGTAAAGATTCACTCAATGGAAAGCTCTCATACGAGAGAATTTTTTCATACCCTAGCTCGAATTAGAAACCTCAAATTAAAAGCGCGAGGGATTTCATCTATTCCAATACCCTCTACTTAAAAGAACAAATTGGAAGTGATTTTTTTTCTTTAATTAGAGGTCTTGATTTTGAGCTTCAAAAATAAAAAATTAGTGATAGGAAGGCTCTACGAACACAAATCTGAATTAGCCGATACTAGATTTTTTTTTTCTTCAAAGCATTAACATTAGAACACTAGCCCAAATTCTGAAAGAGTAATATATAGTAATAAATTTAAATTAAACATCAAAGTTATATATCACACAGAGATAAGTACTTCTTCATTCTTAACAAGAGGTTTCGAATTTGGATTCTGAATCTGAATGTGAATATGAACAAGTCGAATTCCAAAGCAGGTACCGGACTTTAACATGCTCTATGGCTTGGAATGTATAAGATGGATCTTTCTCTTGTTAAGTGGTTGAAGTGGCCTTGCATTTTTTTCAGCATGCTGAAATAATAATAACAACAATAATAATAAATAATAAAATACTCTCTTAGAAACGTAACTTTATTTCATTTTATATCCCTTAATTTGATATGATACAAAATTTAAAAAAAAAAACTTTGAATGTTATATTTTATATTAAAGAGATAGGTATAATTTACTAAAATGTATTTGAATATTTATAAAATATTATTAAATATTTTAAAAAGTGATATTTTCTTCAAATTATTCTTTTATTATTTTTTTTTTAAAAAGTAATACGAATAAATTAAAATCGATGAAGGAATAAAAAGTAGAGGGGAACTTACATCATGGACAGCTTTTCTAAGCAATTTCACTTGAAATCTTGAAACAGTTTGTACCTAAAATAAATTTGATTTTAATTAATTATTTTTAATAACCTCATATAAATATATAATTTGAAAATTTATTTTTACCTTCTTGTTGATTATCCAAGTGACCCCTTCTGTACATGGGGGAGTAGTGAGTGAACCCTTGTAATAGTAACTTTTTCTATGGTTATTAATAGTAATGTACTTTGGATTAATGATGCCCAAATTCCTCTCTTCACCTTCTTGATCAATCATGGATAATATTTGTCTCCTCAACTATAATCAATAATCACACACACAAAAAAAACAATATAAGAATGAGTATAAAGGAGTATATATAGAGTGTTGGAGCAACGATAAATAGAATAGAAGGGAGTATGTGTGTGTATATTGAAGCGGAGTGTTGGAATAACAATAAATAGAATATAAAGAAGTATGTATTTGTGTGTGTATATATATATTGAAGCGGAGTGTTGGAGTAATGCTAAACAAAATATACAGGAGTATGTGTGTGTGTATATATATATATATTGAGGCGAAGTGTTGGAGCAACGGTAATAGAATAGAAAGGAGTGTGTGTGTATTGAAGCGGAGTGTTGGAGTAACAATAAACAGAATATAAAGGAGTATGTGTATGTGTATATGTAAATATATTGAAGCGAAGTGTTGAAGCAACGGTAAAGAGAATATAAAGGAGTACGTGTGTGTATGTGTGTGTGTCTATATATATATATATTGAAGCGGAGGGTTGGAGCAACAGTAAATACAATTAAAAAATCACTATCTTTCCATTGAAAAATATTTAGTGTCTATTTTCGTTGATGTTTAATTTAATCAGTGCAAGAAGAAAAACTAATAATATATTTATAAAAAGAATTAGAAAGTTTTTCATTATGCATATTCCTACCAATAAAAAAAATTACTTATATAATACATGCTAAATTGAGACTGATTTAAATCGAGAACATGATAATGATGATTCATACAACCAACTTAATTTATTTGAAATTGAGTCGCAACCGTTATTATATTAGCAAAAACTCAAAATTTCATCTTTTCTTTTTTTAAAAAAAATCATCAAGTATTTTATACTTTTATTTAGGTCTAACTAAATCGAATTTGCATAAATGAATTCATTTATTATTGACAATAAATGGACTTAGCAAAAATAAATAAATAATACTTACTATAAATAGAAATGGATCTGGTCTTCCAATTTTGTAAAGGACAGCATTTACAACAATCTTATTATTCACCTTTTCCTGGTGAACCATATGCAATTCCAAGGCATACCTATTATTCAAATTATAGAAAAAAAAAATAAAATAGACAAAAAAATAATTTCATTTAATTTTTTAATAAATAATTTATAGTTATACAAATATTTATAACTTATTGCTGATAATCAAGAATAAACTAATAAAATGAAGCAAAATTTGAGTTTATTATCTTAAAATATCAAAACGATCTTGAAAAAAATTATAACAAATTTAATACAAAAATACCACATAAATAAAGAGGAGGATTGAGTGAAATATTACTTATCAATCTTGCCTTATAGATGTACATAATCAATGTAGTTTGATTTTGGGATGAATAATATTTTTGGTAATTACCTTATAAGTTATCTGACGATATAATAATTTTATATTATTCATTGATGTATAATAATTAAAATACTCGATGTGTGTTAATTAATTATTATTAAGGATAAAATAATTAATATGAGAATTTTGAGTCACTTAATCGATTGATAAACTGAACTTCATCTTATTGGTGAAAGTTCGATATCCCATCTTGTTCTCCTACCTCACCTTTTTTTGTTAAAAAGTAATTCTATTTTAAACTTTTAAATTTATTAATAATTTAAAAAAATTATTTTTAAAAATAACGATAGATAATTTAATTACCTTCTACTATTAATAGTATGTTCAGATGGTGAATGCCAGTGAATTTGTTGAAGATGGTAAGTTGTGTTATTCATCAAAATTGATCCAGCATCCCCATGCCAATGCACCTGCATAAATAAATAAATAAATAAATAAAAATTATATTATAACACGATAAAATTAGAGATAAATTCAGAATTTAAATAATACCGTTTTAAATTTGTGATTTTTTGTCTCAACTCAGCATTTGATATTTTTGGCTTGTTACTTATTAATTTTTTGTATTCATCTAATGAACTGTTTTAACTCATACACGACTTAAATTAAAACTATTGAATTTGAGTGAATCCATGGACCTATAATTAATATCCTCCGATCCACATATAGTACGAGAAAAATTCACAAATAATCATGTTTCGCTTGTGTAAATTTTTGCAAGAAAACTTTCGATTAGATTTGAAACTAACTATTTTTCTTCAGATAACACTTTAGAAAAAGGGTCAGTAAGCGCTAGTTCTGCCTAATAAGTACTTATCCGTTATTTTTACAAAGAATTTATATTTTATTCAGTGACAAAATATATATAAAAAAAATATACACGTCCATGGAATAAGAAAAATAATATAAATCGTTTAAAGAAAAGAAACAGTAATAACAACAAAATAACACAACTCATTTACTAATAACATTGAACCTTTTCATGATATCACATTATCACTTGTAAATTTTTTGTAAAAAGAAGAAAGAAATAAGTAGCAATAGAATATTTTAAAAATGGTGAATATCTTTAATATAATACTTACTGAAATATCATGTCCTCTATTCCTTATGGTAGAATTATTAGGCTTGTAGTGATTTTTGTGACCCAATTTTCTCATGACTTTTACTCTACAAGTTGAAATATCAATTGGAGATTGCATCTTCCCAATCTTGCAAGTTTCCCATTCTTTATGTAGATCTCCCCATTTACTTGGTCCTTTCTTACTCCCTTCTTTATAATTAAATTCCCCTTGATCATCAACTTCTACATTTCACAAAACATCAAAAAAAAATAATATCAAGCTAATGTCAAGATACATCAAATGGAAATTAGGGGTGGCGTGGAGTGGGGATGTATTAGGAGAAGCATTTAAATACGGAGAGATGATGAATTAGAATCTAAAGGTGGTGAGTCTGGTAAAAATAGTCACACTGTCTACTTTATTGTATGTCTTCGAAAAGATAAAAATAGTCTTAGAGTTTAAAATGTCACTACTGAGAAAATATTAAGATACATCAAATGAGAGGAGGGGTGTGGGGGAGGGGGAGAAACATTTGAATATGGAGAGATGACGAATCAGAATCTAGAGTCGGTGAGTCTGGTAAAAAATAATCACACTCTCCACTTTCTTATATGTCTTTGGAAAGATAGAAATAGTCTTTGAGTTTCAAATGGACAGAAGAAACATTTGAATATGGAGAGATGATGAATCAGAATCTAGAATCAGTGAGTTTGGTAAAACATAGTCACACTGTCCACTTTCTTATACGTCTTTGAAAAGATTAAAAAAATAGTCTTAGAGTCTCAAATGAACAAAAGAAACATTTGAATATGGAGAGATGATGAATCAGAATCTAGAGTTGGTGAATTTGGCAAAAATAGTCACAATGTCCACTTTCATATATATCTTCGAAAAGATAGAAATAGTCTTTAGAGTTACAAAGGGATAGAAGAAACATTTGAATATGCAGAGATGACGAATCAGAATCTAAAGTTGGTGAGTTTGGTAAAAAATAGTCACACTGTTCACTTTCTTGTATGTCTTCAAAAAGATAGAAATAATCTTAGAGTTTCAAATGAATATCAGAAACATTTGAATATGGAGAGATGACGAATCAAAATAAATAGTCACACTGTCCACTTTCTCATATGTCTTCGAAAAGATAGAAATAGTCTTAGAGTTTCAAATATCACAACTAAATAAAGAACAATATCATAGAGTTTCACACTCGTAAAAATTGAGCTTCCTTTAGTTTGATACAAAACAATAGATTTGATTAAATGTACAAAAAAACCTTTTAGATATGCCCCTAGAAGTAGAGGAAGCAGACATAACGTATATGATACTGATTCATTTGAACTCAATAACTTTGATTTGATTCTGCATATGAATTTAAAAATGTAAATATTAAAAACTAAGAAACCAATGACATTACTTACCAGCAATTTTTTTATGATTAATGGATGTTGCATTCAAAAATATAGACAAATAGAGGAGTGATCCAAAAATAATCAAAATTGAGTTGTAGTTTTGTTTCTTCATTTTGAGAAAGATGATGACAAGAAAATTTGTTTGGACTACTTAGTGAAGAAAAACATCTATTTTAAGGCATTTTTATAACTACTTTCATAATAATAGGAAAAAAGATACAATTGACTTGATCTAGTATTATTAACAAACATTCCAAAAAAAGAAAGAAAATTTGTTATAAATGTTTTACCAAGTTTAAGAAGAATCATGATTTTCATAAATAATTTCCTAATATATTTTAATTATTATTTTATTTTTTATGTAAAATTAATATCCCCAATTGATTTGTTGGCAATGAATCTGCCATGTGTTCTTTTAAAGTGGGGATATATTTCTGATATTATTTCTTTTAATATCCTCTAAATAAAATGAAAAAAAAAATATTAAAAGGCTACTGTTAAATAAATTAGAATAAGGTAAACTTTGCAATTACATAGTATCACATAAAATTTTCATTAATCATCCCTAATGGATAATAAAAGATCTTATGAAAAAAATATTAAGCAAGATCTAAAATTTTAATAAATTTCTGAATTATTAAACAATAATGTAATATTTTATTTCTATAGTTAAACAATATATAAATAAATATTAAATCTGAGATTCACATTGTCTATACATGGGACAACATATTTGAAAACTCTCATAAGGAAAAATCCCAAAGTACTCAAATAATTCATGTCATTTGGATATAAAGAAGTTAGAGGATATTTTATATTGGAAAAAATTATGGGTGATAATTGAGCGGGTTGAGTCAAATTTGAATAAGTTATAATGGGTCAAGACACCAAACGGGTCAAGATCCAACCCAATCAAATTTGCTTGGGTCAATATGGTTTGGGTCAACACGGTTATAGATCAAGTCAAGATCCAACCCGACCCAATATTTACAAAGTTTTACTTACTTTATTTATTCTTTTTTAATATTTTAGTACTTAATTAAATTATAGTTTTTTTTATTATGACTATATAAAACACATTAAATAAAAAAAAATATTTTGAAAAATTTTAACAAGATCTCTCTCAAATTAATTCGAGTTACATATCAACCCAATTTTAAATGGATTGGGTTAAGATGGGTTGAACTAATAATTAACCCACCCAAATTTCAACAGATTGGATCAGATTGGACTTAATTTTGTCATCCCTATGGAAAGAAAAAGATGGAAAAATTATTGCCTCTATATGTAAATTTTTTAGCAATTAAAAAAATTAATTGTAAATTTTATAATTATAGTTTCCCTAAGACAAGAGAAAAAAAAATACAATTCTCTTTGTAAACATATAAGAGAATAAGATTGTATACTCATTAGCAATAGCAATATTTTAGAACCTTAAGTTAAATTATCAACTCAAAAAGATCTAAGATAATAAATCTTGAACAAATGACTCACATTATATCAACTTGAATATTCTCTTTCAATATTAATATAAATAATCATACTATCAAGTTAAATACTTTATGTCTTATAAAAAATGACTATTTTTAAATTTAATTCGCAGTTTGAATCGGGAAAAATAAATTTAATGAAACTCACAAAGTTCATCTTAGATGTATCCCAATAATAGAAAGAGACGCATATACAAACTGAGAAATCTACTAAACATGTATATATTGAAAATTATGAAAATAGCAGTAAGATTGAATTATAAGTTCGATGACAAACATAAAATTAAAAAAAAAATTATTCAAATTCTGAATATGCTTTTAGAATGTATAAACAATCGCGTTACTTACCAGACAGATGAAGATTGCATTCAAGAATATATAAGAGTGATCTAAAAATATTGAAAATTAAGTATTAGCTTTAGACATATGAAGTGATAAGAAGATTTAGTAACAAAAAAAATAATACATATTTAAAAGGATCTTAATAACTAATTCCATAATACTAGGAAAAGTGTAAAATTGACTGATCCATTGTTATTATATTAATATATATTTGAAAGAAAAAGGAAATAAATTCTTTATACATGATTTATTAAATTTAAAAAAATGCAATACTTATAAAAAAAAATTCCTAATATGTTGGAATTTTTTTAATGTAAAATTAATTCTAGACAATGTGGTCCTAATTAGTTTATTGAACGGATTTACCGGGCAATGATATGATTAAGTTAGTTGCCAAATATATATATATTTTTAGAATTTATTTTAAATTAATGTTATTTATTTTAATATTTTCTAAATAAAATGAAGAAAAAAATTAAAAAATAATTACATTTGAATGCAATAAAATAAGGTACACTTTGTATTTTTATATTTTTTCTTTCAAATTATCCATATTTTGATCATGATTAAAATGACAAAGGCATTCTCTCTAGACAAAAATAAATATCCTCTTAACTAAAGTTTGGTTTTAAATGAATTCTTCTGGTAAAATTTTAATGAAATATTCTCACTATTTCATATTAATTTAATTTTTTTTTATTTTTTTGATGTTTAAAATAGTTGAGTTCAAAGTTTTGAATAGGTATTTGATTTTTTTCTTATGTTTGTCCTTTCTTTTAATGAAATTTTGCATTTTCTAGAAATTAAACTATACTACTTACAAAGTTATTTATAAGACTAATAGTGAAAAATACGATTAAAATTGTTCTTAAATGTGTTTTTTAATATGTGTGTTACCTTACAAATTAAATTAATATGAAATAGAGGCAGTAACTTTCAACACGTATATACTTTTTTTTCCTTCACTAAATTTTTTTGATAAAATTTTTGTTAATAAACTTTTGTGAGACATATTATTTATAAACATTCAAGAATGTATGAATCCTTGCGAATGTCAAATAACTCATTCATGAACCATTTTGAATCATACATGAATATATTTATTATATCCCACTAAGATTTTGCAACCTTCAATAAGTTATACAAAGTATATATGGCATTTATGATTCTACGAAAGACGTCAATATGATATAAAGTTACATTAAAATATACTTAAACAAGATGAATTTCGTATTTTTCTCTAAATATATTTAGTTTGTATTTCTTGTTTTATATTACCCGTAATGAATGTGTAATATTTGGATGATAAATTAAAACTAATTCGATAGTTATGTAAGTTTTCATTAATATTATTTAAGAATGAAATGATCTCTTTATAATATCTTGGACAATTCTCATTTAAGAGTTAATCTTAGTGATCAAGTTAGATCGTTAATGTCCATGCATATATAGTATCATATGAAATTTTCATCGATCATCCTTTTTTGGGATAAAATTTTAGCAAATGGTCCATTCTTCGTTTGTGTTATAACTTATGAAATTAAACAAAGTGAAAATCTTGCAAAAAAAATATTATGTAATGATCTAAAATTTTATAAGTTTTTATATTATCATAGAGTTATTATAACGTAGAGTGGAGTATTAGATGATTGAAAACTCAAAAAGGAATAATCCCAAAATAGTATTTGACAAAAAATTAAAGTATTTTAAACAACAAAACCAACTTTTACCTTTTCTTTTTCATAATTTAAATTACTTGTAAAATGAGCTTTGAGATTGTATTCCTCCTCAATTTGATACTCTGAATATTTCTAGTAAAATTGGTCAAATATAATATATTTACCAATTACTAGAAGAATACTTTTCAAATGATTGCCAAATACAAAGTATATTTTCTACTTCTCGAAAAAAAAACATTTTAATAAGAATATTTATAAAAAAAATAATTTTAAAAATTGATGAAAAAACATGCTTTGGTAGCTCATTGAGAGCATTGTTGACACCCAATTTTTTACCCTCCACGGTGTCAAATTATTCACAGGGGTTTTATTTTCATTCTTAGTAATTTTTAAATATTTTTTATAA
>JAABOM020000110.1:2430463-2465987 GCA_011800125.2 Solanum clarkiae | reverse complement strand
TGTCTTTTGTAAATAAATAATTGGTTTCCTAGTTTTCCTTAAAATTAGGTGGCGACTCCTAAAATCAAACTATTTTTTCCAAAATCAAATGATTTTTCCCATTATTCAAATCCCCTTTACTTTATTAATTTTCGTCGAGTTGCCGCGACGTTGCGCCTTCGGGATGTCAACAAGCATAATTTCTAAAAATAAATCGTGCAATGCATGAATATAAATTTTGGATAACTCTAATATAATAAAAAATAAAAATATATTAAATATATGCAGACCTAATCATTACCTTAAAGATGAAAAAATTACTTCTGATAGATCTTAGACTCGTGAAAAAAGATCCAAAAATATATATAAAAAAATAACTAAAAATAAATTACAAAATACTAAAAATAACCCGACGAATTATCCTAACAATACTCATTGTGAATAAAATGATAATAAAAGTATAAAAGAAGCCACATTTAATAACCTAACAACAACTACCAAAATAATACCGTGACTAATAATATGATTATTAATATTAACATTAAAAAAAGAGCAAATAATGCTCAATTATCTAACTAATCCCCTATCCTAATTGAACATATAACCTTCTCAAATCAATTTTTTATGAATCATTTGGTATTAAGGATAAAATATATTAATAATTTTAATAATAAAATGTAGGACTTTTTTATTCTGTTTTTGATCGAAATATTAGATAATATTAAGATTATTTATAGTTCAAAAAAATTATTATATGATAACTTACTTCCGATCAAACGATAGTTAGGCATTTGGCTTGTATAATTAATTTATTTATTTAAGTTAGAATTTATTAAAATAAAAGCTTTGAAAATTAAACAAAATTTATTAAGTGTATATTCTCTTCTTTCTCCACCAAGTAGACAACGAAGCGACAGTGAAGAACAACGAAGAGCAATTTCAATTCTTCCACAGGTCAATCAAAAAATTTTATTTTATTTTTCATATTTGTATTGATTTTTCTGTGAATTGTCAAATTGTAATTGTAGCTAGGGTTTATTTTTCGCTTAATTTAGGTACAAAATGTTGAATGAATTTCTTGATTTTTTTTGCTAAATTTGACTAGAAACTGAAATTTTTATGTGTTAATTTGAAAGGAGAAGAATTCAGATCGGTTCAGAGTGTGTTTTAAGCAAACCCCATGTTTGCGGAAAGAGCTAAAAGTTTTTTTTGAAAAAATTTTTGGTGGACTGTGTTGATGAATCTAGCTTGAAACTTCGATTTAGGAAATATAAAGTTCAAGTATTTTGGTTTTTTTTTTCCTGTTATGTAATTATCAAGTTGATTGCAAATATAAAAATGGGATTTTTCTGCATCTGAATTTGGGATTATGAGTGGCTGCTGATTCTATAAATTTGTGAAGACAGAATCAGAATTTTAAATAATTAAATGGGGAAAGTTTTTTTTTTTTTTGGTCTATTAAGTGGATTTTATGTGTTAGCTGAGCCGAGGGTCTTTTGGAAACCACCTCTCTACCTCCACGAGATAGGGGTAAGGTTGTCCGTGTACTCTAACCTCTCCAGACTCCACTTGGAAGTTCACCGGGCATGTTGTTGTTGTAAGTTGATTTTAGCTTTGTTATTTGGGTAGAGTTCTTAGATTCAAATTGAATTTTCTGTTTGGTTGTTCTCAAAATGTTTGTACTGGTTTGGTTGGTTTAGCTTGGTAAAATGGATATTCATTTTGTCTTGTTTTTTTTCTTTTGTTGAAAATTCAGATATTTATAACTGCGAGGCCTAGGTGTCATGGCAAAGATAAAACCACAAGCTCTTTTGCTGCAAAGCAAAAAGAAGAAGGGGCCAAGTCGAATTAGTGTCCCTACGATTATGCTATATGGATTGATTGTTGCTGTAATGGTGTTTTTCCTGATTGCTACTTATAGACACTGGTCTCGAAGGTTTGTTAAAATCCTTTCTTTGTATGTACTATTATTGCTTTAGCTCCTTAGATGCTTGTTATTGTTCCTTGTAGGGGCTAAATTTCGTGTTTTTGAGCTGTTCATTTGTATGTTGAACTTAGTTTTGGTTTAGGTTTTACGAATGGAACACAAGCTGAAAAAGAGATAACCTTATGTGGGTAGTACAACTATTATTTTTTTGTTCATGTAACTGTGAGATCTCCCTAGACTCCACATAATGGAATTTCATTGGGTATGTTGTTATAACTGTGAAATCCTCGAGAATCGATGACATACAGTTCAAAACCAGTGGATTGTAGGTACATTTAAGAAAGTAGTAAAGCGCATTGAGGGAGAAAAAGCAGATTTCTTTACTTTTTAACCCATATGATGTAAAAATAACTTTGACATACATTACACCTAAATGACTCACAATCTAATTTGTCCTTTTAGTGGATGGATCGGAGGATGTGTCCACATGTATAAATGGCGTGAGTTGTGCATTCAAGATCTTAAGATCATGGCGGAGCAAGGTTCAATTCCAACCGAATCAAATAAAAAGTGAATTGCCATATCTAAATGGCGTGAGTTGTGCATTCAAGGATCTTAAGATCATGGCAGACCAAGGTTCAATTCCAACCGAGTCAAATAAAAAGTGAATTGTCATATGTCTAAGTCTTGGTTGACAGAGTTAGCCGAACATGTTCTATTAGGAGCTTGCTGGTATGTGGTGTGATAGTGGAGGTGTGCACAAGTTGGTTCAGCTACCATTGTTATTAAAATAGAGAGAATATCATAACAACCATGTCTTAATGCCAAGCTAGTAGAGGTTGTCTGTGTGAATCCTAATATGATAAATGTGTTGTTTGGGTCCCTTATATATATATTTCAATACACCCCATACTCACGGAGTATTTAACACTAGGGTCCAAATTTTCACCAATGCACTCATTATCTTCACAACATAAAAATAGAAATAATAATAAAGTAGGAATTTAAAACAAAACCAAACTCCTTTTGGATTGGTGCTCACTTGTACTTCTCTTGCGTACAGTAATGATTTTATGCACATGATGGAATCAATATAAATCATTTCTGTATCTTGACAGACAGACGCGTTTTGAATGGATTGAGTAAATGGCCTGCTATGTAAATTGGTCAGAGTTGATCTTTATCCTCCAAAGGTCAACTGTTTACCTTGAAATCCAAAAATGTGTGAAATGAAGGAAAACCTGTGCAACAGGTCTTAAGTTTCCTAAGCACCCAATGTTTCTGAACCACCTCTCTAAATAACATCCTCACTCCTTTTCTGCTATAGTTTCTTCATTTTCTAAGGACATGATGGCTGAGGGGTGGGTGGGTGGGTGGGATTTGGATCATCTAAAGTTTAAAGTACTGAGAAGACATCCATGTTATTAAGAATGGATGTGCTGGTGATGAGCTGTGAGGCTTTCTTTGGTTCTGACACCAATTTTTTCGGATAGTGTTTTAGTTTTGACTATGGTTTGCTGTTAGTGATCACATAGATAATGGTTTTCACTGATAATGGATAAATCATTGTATATTTGTTTAGCTTATATTCAATGGTGACAAATGAACTGTGATAAGCAACATGTCATGGAGAGAACAAAATATGCTAATCAAACTCATTAAACTCTACTGTTTCTGGTGTTGGGATTTATGAAATTTGTGGTCATCATTTGATTGCTAATTGTTTTTTTTTTTTTCTTTTGTTATTTTTCCTTTTTGATTATGTAAACATGTGATTCCATGTCATGCACCCTTATGTTTGAAACTTCTTCTTTATCAAAAACTAAGATACATAAATTAATAAAAGAATAAAATTTGAAACACCTGTATTCTTGTGTTGTCGTCCACATTTGAGTCTGACATTGAACTTCAGTTGTGTCTGTTATTTAGCATGGACTTAACGACAGTGTAGTGGAGAACATAAATCGGCCATTGGATGTGTAAAGGTTTTGCTGTTGTCTTTGGGTACTGATAACAAGGAATTGGGTGGGTTCCTTGGTAACTGGAAAAAGAGGATCTGAACTTTACACCAAAAGGAATGTTGAAATTTTGTTAATGTGATTCTACAAGGGAAAAACTTTAGTAATTCATTTTGTTGAAGAAGTTATCTTTTTCAGCTTTTGTCTGTAAGCTAAAATTTATATCTCCAAGGTGTTCTCCCGTTTTTACATCTCTTCTCCCACAAAGATATTAACAAGCATTGCCTTAAATTTGGATCTTCTTAAATGTAGTTCTTAATGGTTCATGCTTTCATATAATATTCAGAAAAATGACAGTTCTATATTATAAAATCTCCATTTGCACCAGCCTCGTTAGTAAGTCAAAAGTAACTCTTCATGTGGAGATCTCCATAAAATTGCCTCAATTCTAAGCAAGTTGGGTTTGCTATATGAATGTTTTCTGACCTTGCACTTGCTGATTTTCTTCTAGGTCAATGATTCAGACCCAGGATGACTTGTCAAATACTGAGGTATGAGTAACTTCCAGTTTCACGTTTTGCTTGATGATAACTTGTTTTGGCCATTTAGAAAGATATGGGATTGATTTATTTGTAGCTTGTGATGGTTTGGAGATGAGATACTTTTCACCTTATAAATTGCATTTGTCACAGTTAAAAGTTTTAATGAATGGAATTCTTTTTGAGTAGACATTCTTGTTGTGAGAATTTCATAATTCTTGACTTGTAGGAGGGATAGATTTTCTGCATCATCGGGATGGTGGAGCTGTAATCCATCCCCCCCACCCCCCCACCCCATCCCACCCCATTTAGACTTTTTGGGACTTCCATCTTTCTGAACTGAAGTCACAATCCACCAATGTTGGCAAAAGCGTGTTTAACTTCTGAAGGGAGGGTCAGAGTGTGTTTAGCGCTTCACATCACTTAATGTGCTCGTTATTGTCAGCAGCCTTTTTTGAAGAGCAATTGATATTTAACTTTATCATATATTTTTTTTCAATTGCTTTGTTCATATATTTGTCATTCATGCTCATTAGTCTTCAATTGCTTTTTTTCAATTATTAGTCTTCGACTAAACATATATATTTCATTTTTTTCTCGCTGTGCGCATTTTTTCATGAAAGCCCACACTTCATTTGTGCTTTGTGCTTAAAACCCCAACGAACCTTACAACCTTTTTACGCTTTTCGCTTTTGATAACACCGTAATCCACAGTATGAAATCATCCGGGCTTGAACAGGATAAGGGGATCAGATGCGGATGAATTTCTTGGTTCTATTCTTTTTCTGTTCTTAATACATATATCTGTTTGCATGATGCAGGGTGAAAATTCATTCAATGAGCATAAGAAATCTGATGTCAATGGCCGTAATTATGCTGTGAGTACAGAAACTTTATTCTTCTGTCTTTTAAACGGAAGTGGTCATATGAGTGATTTCAATCTCTGTTTTGTTTGGAAAAACAAGTATTTTAATACTGTTTTTTATAGAATATCAGAACTTGGTATACAAAAGTAATGCACAGGATCTGCTTCGAGTATCCTTTTTCTAGTTTCCTTCTTCCTACTTCGAGCACGTGCTGTTCCACCAGCTTATGATTAATTTCAAGGATTAGCAAGTCATTTTTTAATGAGTAAAATGTCCTTGTTGGGACTTCCATAAATGGAGGCAAATGACAGTAACTACTGTTTTGTTTACAAATTCTATTCTTTTGTTTATTTTGGGTTCGATTGGATAATTCGCCATTGCATTTGGTTGTTTGGCTCTCTGCCTGATTCTTTTCCCTTTCTCAATTCTTTTAAACTTTGACAGTACATAAGCACATCAAAAGGATTGATAACTGTGGAACTTTACAAGGATGGTTCTCCAGAAATTGTTGATGAATTTGTTGATTTATGGTGCGTATTTCGTTTATCTTTGGTTTATGTCTATGGCAATGTTTCACGGAAATGATGTGCTGAATTTTTTTGTCTTTAATTTTTTTCTTCACTCTACACTGTTTCCTTTGTGTGTGTGTTGGTTTTATGACTTATGCGGATGAAATGATGTAGAGCTTATTTCTTGATCAACTCCACACCATTTATTTGAACCCCAGGTCTTCAAACTTAGATGAGGGGCTTCCAAGAGTTTTCTTCCTAAGAAGGCACTCATCTTCTTTGTTATCGAAAAAAGAACCTTTAAGAATATGAGTGGTAATTTCAGTGTCACAGTGATCAATAAATGAATAGTAAAACATCACATCATGTAGAAGTAGAACTAGAACTAGGAAAATGTGCCAGTGGAGATGTATCATTCTACTTTTCTAGAGTTCACAAGGTATAGGCCGTGAGGTTGACACTTCGAGGCCAGCTGGCAATGATTCATTTTTGCTTTATTTAGTACTTAGACCAAGTTCTCTGCGTTTGTGGTTATACTGTAAATTTTGTCATATGCTTAAACTCTGTGAAATGCATTTTCAGTCGGAAGGGTCACTTCAAAGGGATGCAATTTAATCGTGTAATAAAGCACTTCGTTATACATGGTAGTAAAGTTGATAAACCTGAAGGTACAGAAGATTGGACTTCTAGGGGAAAGCATTACAGTCAACTAGACACGAGGTTTGATTAACCTTATTGCTGTTTTTTGGGGGTCTGTTAACAATAGTCTTGATATCCAACTGTTTTCATCGATCACTAAGTTATGGTTCTCTAAATTCAGCCTGAAGCATGAAGCATTTATGCTTGGTACTTCGAAAACAAAACATGAAGGTGAAGGATTTGATCTGTTTATAACTACTGCACCAATTCCAGATCTGAATGACAAGATTAATGTATTTGGGCGTGTGACAAGGGGAGAGGATATCGTGCAGGTACGATTACCTTCTCCATTTTCCTATCAGTTGTTGCATAGAACACCATGCAGTGACGCATTTGATATTTCACTGCCACCCGTATCATGTAGCATTTAGTAGTAATCCAAGTCCTGAGCGGTGTGGATAACAACGACATACCTAGTGTACTCCCTTAGGTGGGGTCTGGGAAGGTAGAGTGTATGCAAACCTTTTTCTACCTCGTGGAGATAGAGAGACTATTTTAGAAAGAGCTCGTTGAAAGTACCAAATAACAAGGCTGTTTGAAACTGACAATACATCGGTAGAACAAGGCTTAATAAATAAGATTATAAGACATAGCAAAATAATAGAGGAAGCGTAACAAATCATACAAAGCAGAATATTGTGATAAAGAAAGCATGAGAAACTACAGGTGGTACCAATATTGAAGAGTTGGAATTACGAGAATAATGCTAATACTATCTACCCACCAAGCCTACCCCGTAGGAGGCTGTGACAACCCGCAAATACCTTCTCTCTTTTGCCCTAATTCGCGATCTCCGTATCCTTCTATCTTGGGTCATGTCCTCGGTAAGCTGGAGTTTCGCTATGTCTTGTCTAATCACCTGTTCTCAGTACTTCTTCGGTCTACCTCTTCCCCTCTTTAAACCCACCCCTACTAATCTATCTCATGCACCTCTTTACCGGGGTATTTGTTCATTTCCTCTTCACATGTTCAAACAATCTCAGTCTTGTCTCCCTCATCTTGTCCACCACAAAGGCGGCCACTCCTGTCTTTGCCCAGATGAACATTATTTTTCATCATCCAGCTCGAGCAAGAAAAAGAATTAACCAAAAAAACAAACATGCAACTTCGAGTTTAGTTGCTTATTTCATTTACAGGTTTTGTAACGAAATCTCTTTCTTCTATCGTTCTTTTGGGCTCCTTTAATGTATATGGTTTACCATGGCCACTCAGGAAATTGAAGAGGTAGATACAGATGACCATTATCGACCCAAAACTCCTGTTCAGATCAACAAAGTGACTCTGAAATACAACACTTGAAGGCTGCAGCGTCCATAACACCAAGTTTTCTTTTAACCTCATTGAACGACGTCTTCAGCACAAACATTTACTCGCGATCTGGACTGGAAACCATCATTTGCTGATTTTAAATCCTCGGTATTGACATGACACGGCTTGGCATCGATGTTTCTGGTATAAAATTCTGGATATGATATTCCATTTGTATATTTTTAATTTTTTTGTTTTTTCTTAGACTAATGTTCAGATGTTATTTTTATAACATAATATGTTTAGAGAAAAAAAAGTGTCTTGAGTTTTATGCCAATGTGCAGAGTACAACACATTGAATGAGTTTTCATCTTAGGGCCATTAATAGACCCTTGTGAATGACTGTTTCCTTTGCCTTGAATGCATAGAAAATGTTTCGCTGCTTTGATATGCTTTGCTCGAGTCGAGGTTTATCAGAAGTCACCTCTCTATCTTTTCAAGTTAGGGGGTGAGATTTGAGTATAAACGTCGTACTCTCTCTAATTCATACGATATTCTTGCTTATTTCATCCCACATAATAAACGACCCTTTAAGTATTCATGTCTACGAAATTAAACTCTATTTATTTGTTTGTTTGTTATTTTGCGTAGGCATTACCTATATATATATAAAAAAAATTACACCCGCTAGCCATTTTACTTTCATTTTTTAAAATATATTAAATACTATATTTTTAATATGTATTAGAACATAGAAATTGTATAATCCAAAAAAGTACTTTTCAAAGAGATAAAACAAAGATTGTCCTAAATCCATGACATTTGTTCATTGTTTAAGAAATCTTACAAAGAAAAACTTCTCAAAATGGGACATTGAAAATTTGAATTGATTGCACCAATTAAAATACCATATATAAAATACGTATCTTGTACTTACCGATTTAGAAAAAATATGGAATGTGAATAAAGTCCATCAATCTCAGATGGAGCCAAAGATTGTCTATTTTTTGGCTTTGGAGTATGATGGAATAAAACAAAATGACTCTTTAAACTGTCTGCGCTTCTTTTATTTGTGAAGTAGCAGTTAGTCAATGCAACTTTCGACGCTCCTCATGGGTCATCTGGAAACAGTCGTTTTATGTTTTTAAACATAGGGGTTAGGCTGCGTATATCCGACCCCCCTTCACCCCGCAATGAACGGGAGCCTTTGGAGGCACTGGGGTATGTTGTTGTTGTATGGAATGTGAATAAACATTTTTCAATTTACTGTTCCCATCCTTAAAAACATAATAATATTTTTTAGACGGTTAAATAAGTTATAATTTTTTTGTGACAAATGGTATATTGATGTATAATTTATACATATGTAAATCACTTTACAAAAGTTAAATGCATCAATTCACTCTTTAAAAAAAGGTATCTTGAACCATATTCTAAAACAAAATTAAAACAAATTCATATAAAACTTGCATATACAAAAAGTTAAAAGGATAAATATGATTACAAGACAAACTTTTTTGCCTC
Source organism: Solanum clarkiae (assembly GCA_011800125.2). Taxonomy (NCBI): domain Eukaryota; kingdom Viridiplantae; phylum Streptophyta; class Magnoliopsida; order Solanales; family Solanaceae; genus Solanum; species Solanum clarkiae. The sequence goes on along the minus strand of JAABOM020000110.1, from coordinate 2,456,738 downwards.
TTTGACATCATATCACTTAATATTTGTAATGTATTTGTTGGACTAGAAGTTCATTTGGTGTAGTTCCATCTAAACCATAAAGTAGGTTGCTATCTACTTCTTTTTCTTGTTGCTTTTCTCACAAACTCACAAGTGCTTTTCTTATGTAATAATTATCTTTCGTTCAAAAACAAACTCTCTATCTCTATGAGGTGGTGATAAGGTCTGATCCCACTTGTAAATTTTTATTAAATATATTGTTATTACTGTTGTTGTAATAATTATCTTTTGTATAACTATCTTGTATTCAAAATGATTAATTTGATTAATTCAGATTTATATTATGTACAACAACATTTATTAAAGAGAGAAAGGCTTTTTATCAGGAGTTTCTCCATTTTCGATTCTTAAATTCTAGATCTTTGATTAAGAGTTGAGGAATTTCATTCATCTTATCGCACTTTTTGGTGGTTATCATAGTTTTTGTACTTTCGAACTCAAATTTGGAACTTTTGATCAGTAGCTAAGGAGCTTCTTCCACCTCACCACACCTACCTCTAAATGGTACTCCGTTTTGTGACCTTAGACTACTTTAGATTCGCATTTTTACTATTTTTTTAAAAAAAATTTAGTGATCCTTCTCTGGACTTTACTAATACGAGATATTGTTATTTATGCTCGAACTCGATATTTCTAATTAAAGTTATTATTACTAATTTTAGAATTGGAATTTTTTCTTATGAAAAAAAAGAAGGGAATAAAATGAAAGGAAAAAAGTATTTAACATTTACAGTCCCTCTATTTTAAATTCTCTCCCCCTTAGTCACTTTCCCTCTCTTCTTCCCCCCCCCCCCCTCTCTCTCCTGCTATTTTTCATTTTCCAATATCTCTTAATTCTCTCTAAATTTACATCTCTCCCTCCATTTTCTCCGATTGATCGCCGGAAAATCTCTTTCCGTACGACCGCTGTCCTCCCTGCCGGCCGTCATGGATCATCCCTCCTATCCACCGGTACAGGTTCTCCTATCTCTACGAGTTGTTCAATAGATCCGCGTTTGAAAATTGGCACATTGTGAGAAATCAAGTGTTCGATTTCAACTTTTACAGATAGAGGAGAACATTTTTTTTGTTTAAATGTTTGATATGTTAATAAAGGTAAGAATTTAGGGTTTGGTTTTTGTATTTTTGGTTTTTGTATTGATTGGAGGAGAGAAAAAGAGAGGAATGTTGAATAAAATTATTAAGAGAGGGCACAAAAAGGTGCCGAAATCGGATCCTTCGGATTTCGGAGTTGCTCCGTCAGGTAATCGGAGTTCCGGGTCGGTTTCAACATCCAATGTGGTGGTGAATCATGCTTCTAGAGGTGCAGGTGTTGTTGCCGGGATGATGAACAATTCGACGCAGCAGCAGCAGCAGCAGACAATGATGGCAGCAGCAGTTCCGGCGCCGGGAACAATTGAGGCTCTTCCAATGTTGAAGGATGTACCAATGGCTGAACGGCAGAGTTTGTTCTTAAGGAAACTTCGGGTTTGTTGCTACCAATTTGATTTCAATGATACTATGAAAATGGTTAGGGAAAAAGAGATCAAACGACAAACATTAGCGGAACTTGTGGATTGCATTCAATCTAATGCTATGAAAATTAGTGAGGTTAATCAAGATGAAATGTTGAAAATGATATCTGTTAATATATTCCGGTGCTTGCCTCCGGCGTCCCATGAGAATACTGGGTCAGAAAATGTGGAACCTGAAGAGGAAGAACAGTATCTTGAGCCGTCTTGGCCACATTTACAGTTGGTATATGAGTTGTTGTTGAGGTATATAGTTTCAACAGATACTGATACTAAGGTGGCTAAAAGGTTTATTGATCATTCGTTTGTATTGAAGTTATTGGATACGTTTGAGTCCGAGGACCCAAGGGAGAGAGAGTATTTGAAAACGATTCTTCACCGGATATATGGGAAGTTTATGGTGCATAGGCCATTTATCAGGAAGGCAATTAATAATATCTTTTATAGGTTTATATATGAGACAGAGAGGCACAGTGGGATAGGTGAACTTTTGGAGATCTTAGGGAGTATTATAAATGGTTTCGCTTTGCCAATGAAAGAGGAACATAAGCTTTTTCTTGTTCGAGCTCTCATTCCGCTCCACAAGCCAAAACCAATTGCGATGTATCATCAGCAATTGTCGTATTGTATTGTCCAGTTTGTGGAGAAGGATTACAAGTTGGCTGATACAGTTATAAGGGGTTTGTTGAAATACTGGCCTGTCACTAATTGCCAAAAGGAAGTTCTCTTTCTAGGGGAAGTCGAAGAAGTTTTGGAAGCCACGCAAGCTGCTGAATTTCAGCGCTGCATGGTTCCTCTTTTTCGACAGATTGCTCGTTGCCTTAACAGCTCTCACTTCCAGGTTAGGAGAAACTTCAAAGCCATTAATTTTCACCATTTACCTGATTCCATGGTTGTTAACTTAGTGAATGCATTTAGTAACTTCTTTATGGCACCTTTTTTGATATTTTTATTGCTTGGTGGATGTTCAGATGATTGGAACTATTTGTTGAATCATGCTTTTACCGGGATTTCTACTTTCGTATACCACTCGTGTACAAATATGAAAGAAAGATTGCTGAGTACATTTACATTTAAACTATATTAACCTTGGAAAAATAGAAAATTTCTCGACTGTATTTCTCTCTGTGGGTTGGTAAGATACCAGAAGATGTTTCCTTTCTGTTTTTTCTCTTTTAGGTGCAATCTTATATCAGAGGCAAAAGATGCAAAAGTGGGCCTTAATAAATAAGGAACAAATTAAGAAAACATTTAAAAAATAAAAATGAAACTTAAGAACTATAATTATGACCATAAATAAAAATTACATTGACAAATGAATTTTAAAAGTACAATTAAGTGAAAAAGACAATTATATGGACCAACTGACAAATTCAAATGCTACTAATTAAGTGAAATATTTGTTATTTAGTGCTAACTTGTTAGAACAATACCTATTTGCAATGAAGTGTACACCTTAGCACTTTGGTGACTGCATTAAAGTTCGATTAAGGGAGGCAAAATGCTCAATGTGTTTTCCACCTAGCTTTAGGGCTTATGTGCAGACATCCATCCGCCCTTCACTATGCTGGGTGGAACCTGCTTATTAACAAGTGACTAACCACTGAAAATTTGCTACTTTAGCCTTTATGTGGAGAAGAACTCCATATCAGTTATCATGGACAGAAATAGGAAGAAGATAATGATTTAGCCTTTTTTGGGAAAGTATAGCTCACATGGTTCCCAGTCCTCATAAACTTAAGCTTGTGCCTTGCTATAAGTTAGCAGGTGCACTGCTGCTATCTCTCATATCTTGTGTATAATTGCAATTGACAATTGTAGCAAAGATTCCATGGATAGTTGCCTGTTTTTTGAATTTGGTTGGAATCTATGGAGGAGCTTGTTTGCAATCATCTGAAGAAGTATGTGAGTATGTCTCATATGACTCATGCATCAGCTTTGAGTGATTGCCTTTTTGCGTTTGAGATTATGCTTGCAGTCATGGTATGGACCACAATTTTCCTTTTTGGGAAAAGATTGTTTCTGACACCATTAATCGATCTTCCATCTTTGAGGAGAGTGACGTGCATTCCTTGTCCAGAGTATCTTTTTGCTCTTTTTCCATCTTTGAGGGAAGTACCGATGCTCCTGTTATGAGGTGCGAGAGGTTGGATTTAGGAATTACAAAAGGAGTAGATGTAGATCGAAGAAGTATTGGGGAGGTAATAGACAAGATATGGCGAAACTTGATCTCACCGAGGACATGACCTTAGATAGGAAGGAGTGGCGGTCGCAGATTAGAGTAGCATGCTAATAGGTACTAGGGTTAGGTTGATGTCTGGCAGTGGGATATAGTAGGGTAGTAGGTTTTGTCGTGTCTTTATATCATGTGTTGTCATTATCTGTCTTATATGTGTTAATTTAATCGTATTTACATACTATCATTTGCTTTTCGTTATTAGTCGCTCTTTGGATTTTCTTTTCTTTCTTTTCCTTTTGCCATATCTAGTTTATTCTGCTTATGGGTTTTTGAGACGAGGGTTCCCAAAAAACAACTTTTCTATTTCTATGAGGTAGTGGTAAGGTCTGGGAAGGGTGAAATGTACACAGACCTTGTCACTACCTCACAGAAGTAGAGAGGTTGTTTCCTGGGAACAAGAGTCTCTAAAACCTATATGTAGAATAAGCTTGATATGGAGAAAAAGGGAAAAGGAAAAGGAAAAAAAAGAACGACTATTAACGAAAGACACATGATAGTATGTAAATACGATAAAATTAACATATATAAGACGGATAATAACAGCATAGGATATAAAAACATCACTAATCCTACTACCCAACTATACCTCAAGGTTCAACCTAATCCTATTAGCCTGCTACTCTAATTCGCGACCTTCACTCCTTTCTATCTAAGGTCATATCCTCGGTGAGATCAAATTTCGCCATATTTTGTCTGATCACTTGCCCCCAATACTTCTTCAGTCTACCTCTCCTCCGTGTGACCCCTAAATTCAATCTTTCGCACCTATTCACAGGAGCATCGGTACTTCTTCTCTGCACATGTCCAAATCATCGCAGTTTCGCTTCCCTCGTCTTGTTAGCCACAGGGGCCACATCTAACTTCTCCTAAATGGTCTCATTCCTAATCTTATCAATTCGGGTATGTACACACATCCATCTCAACATCTTCATCTCCGCGACCTGCATCTTTATGGCACCTTTTTTGATATTTTTATTGCTTGGTGGATGTTCAGATGATTGGAACTATTTGTTGAATCATGCTTTTACCGGGATTTCTACTTTCGTATACCACTCGTGTACAAATATGAAAGAAAGATTGCTGAGTACATTTACATTTAAACTATATTAACCTTGGAAAAATAGAAAATTTCTCGACTGTATTTCTCTCTGTGGGTTGGTAAGATACCAGAAGATGTTTCCTTTCTGTTTTTTCTCTTTTAGGTGCAATCTTATATCAGAGGCAAAAGATGCAAAAGTGGGCCTTAATAAATAAGGAACAAATTAAGAAAACATTTAAAAAATAAAAATGAAACTTAAGAACTATAATTATGACCATAAATAAAAATTACATTGACAAATGAATTTTAAAAGTACAATTAAGTGAAAAAGACAATTATATGGACCAACTGACAAATTCAAATGCTACTAATTAAGTGAAATATTTGTTATTTAGTGCTAACTTGTTAGAACAATACCTATTTGCAATGAAGTGTACACCTTAGCACTTTGGTGACTGCATTAAAGTTCGATTAAGGGAGGCAAAATGCTCAATGTGTTTTCCACCTAGCTTTAGGGCTTATGTGCAGACATCCATCCGCCCTTCACTATGCTGGGTGGAACCTGCTTATTAACAAGTGACTAACCACTGAAAATTTGCTACTTTAGCCTTTATGTGGAGAAGAACTCCATATCAGTTATCATGGACAGAAATAGGAAGAAGATAATGATTTAGCCTTTTTTGGGAAAGTATAGCTCACATGGTTCCCAGTCCTCATAAACTTAAGCTTGTGCCTTGCTATAAGTTAGCAGGTGCACTGCTGCTATCTCTCATATCTTGTGTATAATTGCAATTGACAATTGTAGCAAAGATTCCATGGATAGTTGCCTGTTTTTTGAATTTGGTTGGAATCTATGGAGGAGCTTGTTTGCAATCATCTGAAGAAGTATGTGAGTATGTCTCATATGACTCATGCATCAGCTTTGAGTGATTGCCTTTTTGCGTTTGAGATTATGCTTGCAGTCATGGTATGGACCACAATTTTCCTTTTTGGGAAAAGATTGTTTCTGACACCATTAATCGATCTTCCATCTTTGAGGAGAGTGACGTGCATTCCTTGTCCAGAGTATCTTTTTGCTCTTTTTCCATCTTTGAGGGAAGTACCGATGCTCCTGTTATGAGGTGCGAGAGGTTGGATTTAGGAATTACAAAAGGAGTAGATGTAGATCGAAGAAGTATTGGGGAGGTAATAGACAAGATATGGCGAAACTTGATCTCACCGAGGACATGACCTTAGATAGGAAGGAGTGGCGGTCGCAGATTAGAGTAGCATGCTAATAGGTACTAGGGTTAGGTTGATGTCTGGCAGTGGGATATAGTAGGGTAGTAGGTTTTGTCGTGTCTTTATATCATGTGTTGTCATTATCTGTCTTATATGTGTTAATTTAATCGTATTTACATACTATCATTTGCTTTTCGTTATTAGTCGCTCTTTGGATTTTCTTTTCTTTCTTTTCCTTTTGCCATATCTAGTTTATTCTGCTTATGGGTTTTTGAGACGAGGGTTCCCAAAAAACAACTTTTCTATTTCTATGAGGTAGTGGTAAGGTCTGGGAAGGGTGAAATGTACACAGACCTTGTCACTACCTCACAGAAGTAGAGAGGTTGTTTCCTGGGAACAAGAGTCTCTAAAACCTATATGTAGAATAAGCTTGATATGGAGAAAAAGGGAAAAGGAAAAGGAAAAAAAAGAACGACTATTAACGAAAGACACATGATAGTATGTAAATACGATAAAATTAACATATATAAGACGGATAATAACAGCATAGGATATAAAAACATCACTAATCCTACTACCCAACTATACCTCAAGGTTCAACCTAATCCTATTAGCCTGCTACTCTAATTCGCGACCTTCACTCCTTTCTATCTAAGGTCATATCCTCGGTGAGATCAAATTTTGCCATATTTTGTCTGATCACTTGCCCCCAATACTTCTTCAGTCTACCTCTCCTCCTCCGTGTGACCCCTAAATTCAATCTTTTGCACCTATTCACAGGAGCATCGATACTTCTTCTCTGCACATGTCCAAATCATCGCAGTCTCGCTTCCCTCGTCTTGTTAGCCACAGGGGCCACATCTAACTTCTCCTAAATGGTTTCATTCCTAATCTTATCAATTCGGGTATGTACACACATCCATCTCAACATCCTCATCTCCGCGACATGCATTTTCTAAATATATGAGTTTTTGATAGGCCAACACTCCACCCCATACAGCAAAAATGGTCTCACCACCATTCTGTAAAACTTACCTTTAAGTTTAGGTAGTATCTTCTTATCATACAGTACTCGGAGGCAAGCCTCTATTTCGTCCATGCTGCCCTAATACTATATGTGACATCATCGTCGATATCGCGACTACTCTGGATGATGGACTCGAGATATTTAAAGTTTTCTCTCTAGGGAATAAGTTGAGTGGCAAGGTTCACATCAATGTCTACTTCATCCCACTGAATTTGCACTCCAAGTATTCTGTTTTGGTCCTGCTCAGTTTGAATCCTTTAGATTCCAAAGCATGTCTCCAAATCTCTAATCTATCATTAACTTTAGCCCGAGTCTCATCAATCAGTACTATGTCATCCCCAAATAACATACATCATGGAACCTCCTCCTGAATAGAACGTGTCAGCTCATCCATCACCAAGGCAAGCAGAAAAGGGCTCAACACAGATCCTTGATGAAGTCTCATCTCAATAGGTCTCTTCCCACCGTTCTTATCCGAATTTTGACTCCTATTGTATAAGCCTGAATTTAGAGCGACAATTTATTTAAATAGCATAGTTAGTTTTTTAAGAAAAGCATTTAATTAATTTAACTTTTTAATGTAGTTAGATTTAAAAAAAAGGATATTTCCATAATTTAACTTTCAAGTTGGCATTTCCTGCTTTTAATTATAGTATAGACATAGATAATTTGAGGCTATGAGGAAAGGGCTTCTTGTTCTGTCCTATGGATTCTTTATTCTATTTAAATATAGATTGCAAGCTCAGTTCTAGTTTATGTGACCCTATTTTCATTTTAGTCTGTTAAGAAGAGGAGGATCTCTTTCTAAATTTGGAAACAATGTAATTTGAAGTTTTGAACTTCCTCCTTTGGCCTCAATGATAAGCTTTTATATCCACACACATGTTATGGCATGATTAAGACCACAAGTTTCAAGTCTTATATTTTTACAAATATTATGGCATGTTTTGAAACAAGTTTCAATAATTTTTCCTTTTTTCCCTTAAAACTCTGTGCACATTTTAACTTGGTCACATAAAATGAAAAGGAGAGAGTAATTTATTTCAAATTAAGAAAAGTATTTGTATGGAAGGCCATGTTCTGGAAAATGGCGTACCAACAGCTTCACTGATTGTTATTTGATAAATTTCTGTATGTTGTACTTGCATTTTATTGTGTTTTCTGTAGCTTTTTAGTTGAGTTCTACTCTAAACTCTTCCTGCACGGGAAAGTTTTGCACTTGCCAAGCCATGCTCGCTTATACTTTCTAAATAATTATTGACTTCACTTTAAAGTGTATCATAAAAAGACAAAAAATAATTAAAAGAAAAAAGTGTATCAGAAAAGGTGGAGATAAAAATAATAGCCATAGGATTGGAACAACTAATATGTAAGCCTCAAGGAGATGCGAATATAGTTAAAATAGAGTTTTAAGGCCTCATTATCAGCAAAGATGAATGATAATGCCTCTTAACACTTTCTTTTTTGTTTTTTGAGTGTGTACATGACTCTCCTATCTGAATATGATTTGGTGAGTTTTCTTTATTCTAATTGCCTCTGGGGAGAGAACGAAGTGTAAAACCTTTGGGAAATTAGAGCTTGTGTATAGTGCAGTCACATCTTGGAGCTTATTCAATCCCTATCTCAAAAATTAGTATTTCGGCTTCTCCTTGGAAGTTGGAGTTGCTAATAACAGGTTTGACTTTCCTTTTTTCATTTAAGCTTCGGGAATCAGCTGTCATTTCTCTTTGTTTAGTAGTAGACACTTCTAGAGTTTATGGACCTGAAATTTTTTTATTCTAGCCTGCAGTGGCTGAGACCACGATAAAAGCCACCAGTGATGTGATAAATAGATGAGAAGCTGGGTAGTTACCACTCAAAACTAGATGCAAACAGGCTCTGTCCCTGCTATCCCTTCCCCTAATCCTTGTTTCCTCCCAAGGATAGACATCTCGGGAATGTTACTTTTGGTTTATTGTTGTTCATTGGCCATGTTCATTATTTGTGGAACTTTGTCATTCCATTTTATGCGGCACTATATCATTATGATTCAATTCCAAAAAGAATTGACACATTTTCATATTGGAAACAGTTCAACTTTAGACATCAATTTTATCTTTAGTGGCATGTTTAAAACCATAAGTTCCAAAAGTTTCTTTCTTAAACTTTGTGCCCAGTCAAATATAATATAGCCTAAAATGGAGGGAGTAAATCGTTGTGGAGTAATGAAAATATCTGATGTTGTTTTCTATAAGAACCTTAGAAGTTTTAAATGTCCCCAGGTTATTTCAGTTCTTTTTAATCTCATCTAACGAGGATCCAGGACTGTGAGAAGGCAAGTTGAATCTCTTTGAGATGTCTTTGAAGTAAATTTTTATTTTTCAGGTTGCAGAACGAGCCTTATTTTTATGGAATAATGAGCACGTTGTGAGTTTGATTGCCCAGAATCGGAATGTTATTTTACCCATAATTTTTGAGGCTCTTGAAAAGAATATAAGGGGTCACTGGAATCAGGCTGTCCATGGGCTGACTGTAAATGTACGCAAAATGTTCCTTGAAATGGACGCCGATTTGTTTGAGGATTGTCAGAAACAGTATGCTGAGAAAGCAGCTCAGGCCGCTGAGCTGGAAAAACAGCGAGAGCTAAAATGGCAGAGATTAGCAGCTGCTGCTGGGCAAGGAGGGTAAAGAACATGGTGATTGTTATTCCTCATCTGTTAAATGCAGGATTAGACACACCAACTCAAACTGGATGCATGCGTCAACCATGCTCTTCTGTTGTAGTGGTATTCATTTTTCTCCCTTTTTCGTTCTTTTATTTTCAATGTGCGGGATTGTTGAAGATGATGACAGGCATTGCAGCAGGGCCTAATTCAAGTATGTATTTCGATAATCACTAGTCGCGTGCTGCAGCTCAAGAATAGTTTGTGGAAGTATCTTGTGTAATTTTGTTGTACAATTTTCATCTGGGGAGGATTTTTTTCCTTTGCGATGAACTCTCTGGATTGCAAAATTCTGTTATTTATACAGTTAATATACACTAATCAGGAGCGGGAGGGCAAGCGCCAAAGAATAGAGGACTTCTCCAGGAGTTTTTATTCTGGGCATTTTTCTTTTGTTCCTTCTCTTTGAAAGAAGTATTTTGGTTTTTGTTTCTCTTTTATGTTGTATGTTGTATGTTGTATAGCTAGTTTGATTAAGTTGGATTTGATAAGTTCAATTCACTTTGTAGTTTTTGAAAGTGTTATATAAGAGAATTTCCTTCATGATCTTCAGAGGATGTAGATATATTATGACGTTTTCCGAGAGTCCATCAAAAACAATCTCTCTACTTGCATAAGGTAGGAGGTAAGGCTACCTCTGCAGTGTTGTTATATATAGTTTCATGAAGTACCACATGGGTATCCTAGCCCCTCTTACATGGTCATACGATATCTCAAAACTTGTATCTTTGTTAACATCTGTCTGAGCTTGGTCACTGCGACCCCCTTTGTTAGTTTGGCCAACATCAAATTTTTGCGCTGGAAGTATTGCATTGGGAGTAAAACACTCTCTAATGAAGGTGTCGTTATACTGAAGGTGCAAATTTGAGAGTCCTGATTAAGAATGAATAAATACTTCCTATTCTACTAAAACCCTTGTTGGTAACCAATATCAAGTTGATCTATTTCAATTCGTTTTGTTCTAAATAATAAATATTTTTTTTCTATTAAAAGCAAATTAGGAAATATCGCGAATATAGGCATACTTAAAAGTCTCAGATTTATTTGATTATCTTGGACTTATGAACCACTTAGAAAGGATAAGAACCATGACTACCTATCAAATGAAGTTGTGGTTTCCATTCCAATCACAATAAATCTTTAATTGTGGAAAGATTTGGGTAGATCTTTTAGATTTCTACTTTTATGCACCACAAAATATTATGTATGCTTATCTTTTTCTTTTTTTTTTCCCCTTCTATGTGTGACCTCATGCATAGTCAAAGTTCCAAGTTTTGGCATTATTATAATGAAACCAAGACAAACTTTTTATGGTATTAATGAACTATATAATAGATCTATGTAACCTTTGGATGCTAATACCAAAACTAGTGATGCAAGAAAAGAAAGAAGTAGAATTGATGCATATTCAGGATTTGAAGTTATAGAGTTACTATATAATAGGCCTAAAGTTAAATACTATCAATATCAATTAGGTTCATAGTTAAATAATCGGAGATAAATATCAGATTTCTTAGTATGTATAATATCAAGGGTAAAAGCTATTATATTCACGTGAATTCATAACTAACCCTCTAAAAATGATTAGTTGATATAATATTAAATACAACAACATGTTCAATGTCATCTCACAAGTGTGATCGAGAGAGGGTAAAATGTATGCAAGACTTTATTATACTTTTTTGAGCTGAAGAGATTGTTTTTGTTAGCTTTCGACTAAGTATAATATTAAATACAAACTCAAATATCCTTTTTGATGACCTAATATATCTAAAGCCAATGGTGGTGTTGCCACAAACTATCTAGTGTACATTATCCACCTACTTTTGCTAGGTCATTAATTTCTCCATACAATCTTGCTATTTTTATGCATACAACTATTACTACTATATAAAGAGTGTCACTTTCTCAAGTTGCTACAACCATATCACTCACATATACATGGGTTTCAATTTGCAAATTATAACCATGCAAGAAGTGAAATTACGAAAAGGGGCTTGGCTCAACGAGGAAGACGATAGACTAGCATACGTTGTTAGCATTTTAGGCGATCGTCGTTGGGATGCCTTAGCAAAAGCTTCAGGTAATAACTAATACTTCAAACGGAGAGAATGTATAACAATCTACGCAAACTTCATATCTATAAAATAAGTACATGAAAAGTTAGGTGCATAAAGAAGTCGTCAAGCGCCTTAGACCTTAGTGACACACTTTAATTTAAGGCCACACCACGCAGGCCTAACTAGGCCCAAAAGGACAATATCAATAATAGGAATCACATTCTTCTATTTAGGATCATTACACAAACTGTTTATTTTTTCTAGTCGATATGCATATTTAACGGTATTCGAAATTTGGTTCCATGCAGGCCTGAGGAGGAGTGGAAAAAGCTGCAGATTGAGATGGATGAACTACCTTAGACCTAATTTAAAACATGGACATATCACTCAAGATGAAGAACATCTAATTATTAAACTTCAAAAACAATTGGGAAACAAGTAATTAATCAACTAATATCCTTAGTTAATTTTTATGTTGTTTTTTTTTTAAAAAAAAAAAATTCTCTATTTCACTTTGCTAATTGAATTTGGTGTTTTTTAACTTAATTTATTAGGTGGTCAAAGATTGCTAAACAATTGCCAGGAAGAACTGATAATGAAATAAAGAATTATTGGAGAAGTCATTTGAGAAAGAAAGCACTTAATTATGAACAAGGTACAACTCAACATTCTCCTTAATTTCTCACATTATTCTCTTATTTATTATCTTATAAGTCACGAGTTTGAGTTGTGAAATTATTTATCGATGCTAACATTAAGATAGATTGTCTACTTTATATCCTATTGGGGTGCGACCTTTTTCTGGACCGTATACGAACACGTGCTACTTCGTGCATTGGGCTGCCTCTTTTTATAACCATAATTTAATTACACGTGTTATACTTATCATTTATTATAAATTATGAAAAGGGAAGCTTGATGTACTAAGCTTCCACTATGCATGGGGGTTCAGAAAAGAAACAGACTAAAAACGTCTACTATACGTAGTCTTATCTTATATTTATGTAAGAGGTCGTTTCCATAGTTCGAATCTCCGTAATTTCTTATTTACATGGCAAAAACTTTACGAATTACGCCAACGCTATCTGTCAATTTATTATAAATTTATCTAATCGATGATTATTAATTGAAGTTACCTACAATTATGTTTTAAGTGATCTCATTATGTAAATATTTTATTTCCTTTACAGAATGCTTTGGAAGCAATATTACAAGTAGTAATTCAGAACCAAAATCATCATCATCATTTGGAAAAGTTGATAATTGTTATAAGTTTGATGATAACTATAATGAAGAATCCTCAAGATTATTGGATTGGATGATACCAAGTTGGTCATATGAACAAAGTCAAATGGAACATCACATGTACTTTTGTACAATATTAAACCAATGTTCTTGTAATAATTCTTCTTTTTCACAAGATGAAAATATTAGTAGTGCATGGGATGATACTTCATCTTCTTCTATTTGGGAACACTAGTAAATTATCAAAAAAAAAAAAAAAATTGAAATTGTATAGACAAGTGTGAAATTTTATGTAAATTTCTTCATTTTGAAAGGTGGAAAATGCAAATATATTTGAGTCATTCTAATTATTTGTTGAGTTAGAGTAATTGTTTTTTACCATATATAGTATTGTATCACCTAAAAGAATCAGTTATAGTTATTCTTTTTGTTTATCTTTACTTGTCTAGTAAACTAGAAATAGATGGATAAACATATTAAATTATAATAACAATGTAAAAAATGATTATATATTATTGTCATGACAATATAAATATAGTTACTTGAGAAATCACTACAATAAGAGAGATATGGCAGTGTATTTTTCTTTCAGCAGCAATATTTATTGTGATGAAAATATTTAGCGATAATTGAATTGATGTCATTATATTCAAAAGCAATATATAATATTGATTATAAATATTCATATTTATTATTGTCTCGGAATATAATACAAAGGTAATTATATCCCAAAGATATAATTAGGTTATATCCTCCTATAGGTTATCAAGTAGGTTAAAGAACATTCAACACCAATTAAAAATAATGTCATCCCAAAGATAAGGACTCAAAAATATTATTTATAGTCCATATACAATGAATTTTGTTTTTTTTTTAAAAAAAAAAGGATGATGATAATATCATTTTTATTAAACTTAATTATATTATTATTTAACCCATTGGATAATGATTTAAAATCAAATTCTTCATATTAAAAATAAATAAATGATCTTATATGTTCCATCTTAGTATATGGTTTAGTAAGCAAGTTAGACAATTTGGATATAAAGTGCAAAAAACAACTTGATCATGTCATTTGTCATTAACAAGTTATTAATTATTTCTATTTTTAAAAAAAAAAAAGAATAAATAAATTGATTGGATATTGGAGTGTTAAGTACTACATCATCTTTTTAGTTCAATTTGTATCCTAATTAATTAATTAGCACTTTTTAATTGCTATAAACAATCCATCTTTTTCTGAATTATGGCTGATGTAATCACGAAAAACACATCTAATTACTACTCCCTCTATACATTTTTACTTGTTACTGTTCGTTTTTTGAGATCAACTTGATTAAATTTTAAAATTAAATTGAAGTAGTTAAATTTAATATTTAAAATCTAAAATTTACATGGTTGAAAACTCGAGCGAAACTAAAACTCGACAAAAATTTTTCATCTTGACTCAATTCCACTAATGTTTAGGAATTATTTTAACCCGATCATTTCACACTCACCCGGTCATTTAAGGAGGTGACAATGTTGTAAAATTTTCATAATTGAAGGGTTTAGGGCGACAATTATGCCACCACATACAAATTAAGTACTTCAAATCAAAACACATTTAACAACATTTTTTAAATAGTTTCCCAAAAAAAAAGGACAATTTGTTTTCCTTTTTTTTTTTTTTTAATGTCTTAAATTTTTTTTTAAGACTACAATAATAAGGCTAACAGTGCCATTAGAAAATTAGATAGCAAGGATAAATTAGAGTAAATTGTAGAGCTTCTAGACTCTTCATCACCACCGTAATCGTCGTCGGAGTCACCGGAAATCGCCACGAGATCTTCCCCTCCGCCATCATCCCCGCCTGATTCGGTGTCGTTGTTGGTGGTAGCAGTCCATTTTCCACTGTTGCTGCCCCTGCTCATTGTCATAACAATTCTCTATTTTATCGACTCAAAAAATACATATATAAGTATAAAATTTTAAATATTAGAAACTCATGAATTCAATTAATTTAGATTCGAGTCGATAGATTTATGTAAAAGGGCCACCAAGATAATATAAAATGTACATTTTTCTTTTTACTTAAAAGAAAGTACCAAAGCTATTTTTTATGTAACTAGTGGGGGAGCATGTTCCATTTTGGTTTCTTGTAAAAAAAAAAAAGTTTCGATTCAGCTTACTCGCATTTTAATTAAATTATAAGTTATTAGTTAATTTCTAGCAAAATAGATATTCACATCAAATAATTTTATCCGTCATGACTTCTTGAAACTTTAATTTAAAATCTTGTAATTCTGAATTGATTTTATTAACCACTAAATCACACTCTTTAATGCAATCGAGACACATTTTCTTAGACATAATTCTTGTCTCACTAAGAAAATAAAAGCACCCCAAATTAGTACTACTAATTATCAAACACAAAAGTCTTAGAGGGAACTATTCATAATTGTCAAAACTTGTTAAAATTATTAATCTGAAATTCTACGCTTCTGAATCAACTTTATCGACCACTAAATCATAACCCCTCAAATGTAATTGAAACACATTTTCTTAGACATAATTCTTATGTCACTAAGAAAATGAAAGCACTCCAAATCATTACTACTACTACTAATTATCAAAACACAAAAGTCTTAAAGAGGGGACTATTGAAGTGTTGATTATTATTACTCTAAATAAATTAAATTAACATAAAGACAAAAGTGTGCTAGAGAAAAAAGTAGAAGAAAATGAGTTAAAAGGGGAAAAAGTGAAAAAGAAGTAAAGTAAAAGAATTTACCTATGAACAAGAACCCCAGCATTGAGGGTAATTTGGTCAATAAAATCAGCAGATTTTGGCTCCACACTATAAGCTTTTTCATATTTAACTTCAACTTCTTCACCAGAGGCCACAAAATATGCTCCATTTACCATTATATCCCCTTCACTTCTCCAATTCCAATTTCTCCATTTTCCTTCTTCTGTGTCCACTCTCTTGGTCACCTAGCGGCAATCAGAGTCAGAATCAGAATTTTTAATTTATGAATCATCAATTATCATTTCGTGACAAACATAAATAATATAACGTTTAAGTCAAAATTATTGTAGTGTCCCTACTCACATCACATCACACATTATTATGAGCATCCAATGAAACTAAAAGAGCACAAAATTTGGCTTTATTATTTGAATTCATTTAGTTCAATGTTGGTCATCTTCTTTGAAAATATTGTCAAACTCGATTCTTCAAAAATATAATAGTACGTGATACTTGTAACATTTTGAAAAGTCCGAATGATATAATCTCAAACCAATAATATACAAAATATAACTAAAAATAAAAAGTATTAGATGTTCTTCATATTTTCTAGTGCACAAAAATTTCAACCATGACTAAAAAGGATGAAGAGCATGGGACCTAAAGTAGAGAAGATAAAATAAAGTATGTAGAAATATTTAAAGCAAATACACCCAAATTTAAAATTCTTTCCAAATTAGTACTCTTCTTAATTAAAGACATGTTGGCCTTATTTTATAGCATGGAAAAATAGAAAAAGACAAGGAAAAAAAAAGCAGAGTGGAAAACAAATGATAATTTAGATAATAAAAGTAACAAAACAAAATAATGAATAATAACAACATAATATAAAAAGACACGATTAACTCTACTCATCTACTCTCTCTCTCTTTATATATATATAATCATATATAATCAGTATATATCGACTAGAGAAAATAGTGTACCTCTTTAGCAATAACAATATATATATATATATAAAAACACGACTGATACGATTAGACAATAACAACAGAATATATAAAGATACGATTAACTCTACTAATCTAATATATAGTATATATCGACTAGAGAAAATAGTGTACCTCTTTAGCAAAAGGATCAAAGGGTGCAATATATCTATTTCCTTGACTGTTGATGGTAGGATTTCCACTTCCACCGATTGCATACATTTCCCATCTTGTAAAATCATTATTCACAACATGAATATATCCCCTTCTACACCTTGGCATTCTTTGAATTAATTTCTTACCAAAATGATTAAATGATATTGTCACTTGCATACCTGAATCTGGCATATAATCATCACTATGTCCCAATAACATTACCTCATTATGATGTGAAAAATGATTGTTTGATATTGTTATCCCTGTGGAACCCATGACAACATCAATCAATCCATCTTTACAATTGGACAATGAGCAGTGGTCTATCCATATGTCTCGGGACCCGAATATCGAGATCCCGTCCCCATCCGACTTCCCTCGGTAACCGAAATGAGTCGGGCTCGAACGTACGTTCGTATCGCCCGATTCATAACAATGATGTATGTGTATGTTGTGAATGATGACATTTGAGATGTATTGTAACGTTATGCAACCCCCGCCCGTGATGTGTACATTGACCCCGCGACCATCTAGGGTTTTGTGTGAGTTGAAAATTAGCTCTTCCGAGAGTTTAATCTCCATATTGGCCGCGAACACGATCCATAAGGGTTCCTCTTGGATGACTCCGTATCGGAGAGTGCCAGGTGGAGGGTTCACGGGGTCAGGGTCCGAGGAAGAGGTGACCACGTAGTAACGTCCACCTTTCCCACCGAGGGCGTATTGACCGAATCCAATGGCGCAATCAGCTAGCCTTTGGCGATTTAATTGCCAATTATGGTCACATCGCCAACAATCATCTATAGGGTTGCCGGTTTGACAAGAGGATTGATCACTATTTGTGTAAGACAACAATTTTCTTCTTGATTGGAAAATTGAGAGTGATGCATTCACTTTCCTGCAACACATTAATCAAGAAATCGCAATAATTAATGATGTACGATTTGAAATTCGTTGAATAATAAGTTCATTTTCTATGATTTAGTGTGCAATAGGGGAGCAAACTAGTGAGGTGTGTTGAACACACATGTCACACGCTCCACTATTGTCACTAGACCAAAGCACGAGGGACGACAAGAGTCTTTAACTTTTTTTACAGTATATTATTATTATTTTTATATTATCAATATATATAAGTTAAATTTAAACGAAAAAATTGACTAAGGATATGGGGTTGCACTTTATTCAAGAACGTATAAAAAAACAAAAGTTTTGTGGACAATAGTGTAAATGAAGAAATTGTTATGTTTGTACAAACATGGTAAAGAGTTATGAAGCATTTAATTAAGACACAAAAAAAAAGAAAAAAAAAAGAAAGATTAAATATCCTCCTATCTATGGCTAAAAAAAATAATCCAAAAATTAAAGTGATTCGAGGGCCTACAAGTTATAAAAAAAAAAGATAGAAAAATAACCAATAAATATCCATATCTACCTACATCAAGAACACTTTAAAAAGTTAATTAAAGTTCATAAAGCCAATAAAAAACAAGAAAATCCCAAACCTTCTCCCATCCTTAAAAAAATAAAATTAAAGAAAAAGAATGTGGCTCTAGTAATTTTTTTTTTAATTTCTCACTCAGTGATTAGTATTCATGTAGGTCCCGATTAATTTAGTGTTTTATTGTTTAAGGTTCATTAGAGGAGGAAAACCCTCCTTTATAAAAATATATATATTATATACTCAAAGTTCATACTCGAGACCTTATATCTATCGTATCGCAAATTAGAGGTTGTATTAACTAAAGTTCAAGAATGGGGAGTCCTACATTGTGGCCAACAGAACATGTAAAGAACGGAGGAGCAAGTGGACAATAGAGAAAGACATAAACAAGAAAAAGAACAAAATGTGGGATATTAAACCTTTTTTTTTTAAGTTTTTCACAATTTATTTGGATAATATTTCTTTTAGAAAAAAAGCTACTTAAAAATGTGTTAAATAAGTACGCACATGAAATTACAGAAAAATAAGTATCATTTCGCATCCACTAATTATGCCTTCACTACCTTCAAACACACCAAACATTTATTCCGATCCCGTACTCCTTCGTCGAAAAATTATACTATTTATATATGGTTAAAATAACTTTTTATATAACATTAAATATCAAATCCCTTTAAACTAGTGTCTATTTCTTCAGATTTTGAACCATTTAATGAAAATTCTGACTCTACCACTACCACACTCAAAAAAGGAGCTAGTAAGGGCCAATCAATTAAATGTTGAACCCCTTTTGATTTTTTCATAAATTTATTACTTTATATTCTAAAATCCTCAACGAAAATTCTGACTCTATCATTGTCCACCCTCCCACCCCCACCCCAACCTTTGGTTGTGGTATTAACTCAAATTCAAGAATGGGGAATCCTACATTGTATAAAACATAACATATACAGCAAATATACAAACATAGAAAGACACAAAACAAGAAATTGAAAATCATTAAAAAAAAAAAAATTGTTACCTATTAACTTCAAGAGCAACAGCTTCAGGATCAGGATGCTGACCAGGAAGAGTGAGATTCAAGAAAATCCCAAAAGCAAAAGGAAAAAATGAAGTTAAAATCAAGAAAACCACAATGTAGCTTCTTTGAAACATATTTTTTGCAATAATAAACACTATTTTGGGTGTTTTTGGCTTTTTGGGGTTAGTGAATTAACTGCATTGTGGTTAAAAAATTGAAGTTTGAAGTGTATTTTAGTGAGAAAAATGGACTGTGGAAGTAGATAACAAGTGAGAGTGTTATGTATTTTCTACTTTTTTGACATGATTTATACTAAGTAGTAGTAGTACATTGTTTAGGAGAATCTCCCAAATTGGATTCACTCATGATTTAATAGTGGAAAAGCAACAAGAGGATGTTGAATTTTGAGGGTTTTTCTTTCTTTCTCGATTAACGGTAAAGTTATCTTCGTGTTGTGGTGTAATTACGTGTAGTAACGGAGTGGTCAGTTGAATATCTTTTGTCTAAGAATTAAGAATTATACTTTCTCTATACCATTTTAGGTAGTACGATTTGATGTTTTTTTAAAATTAAATTTGAGTTCTGGTCTCTTTTAATTCAAACATTTCTAAAAAAAAAAAGAGTACCAGATAGTGTCGTTTAATTTGACATGATATTTAAAAAAAATTGAAAATTATGATATAAAATCATCTATAGATAGATGTACGGTTAAAAATCATTCTATTAAGAATAAGAAGGAAATTTCAAAGTTAAATTATTTCTAATTTTAATAAAATGACATTCATTTGGCACAAAGGGAGTGCTATACATATTACTAAAAATTACTTAATTTTTCATATGTATACATTAAATATTGAAGTGGCGATCCTTTCTAACTTTGTGTAAACATGTGATACTTTGGGTATTGATTCATGTTTGTGTCGTGATACTTTATTTATATTACATTTTTTAGAGTGCGGTTATGTTTCAAATTTTACATGAATATAGGATTCTTCATACATCGGATTGTCATTTTCTTTCTTTGCATCGCTCCAAAAGTAACGATATTTGTGTGAATATAAAATAATTCATTCAATCAGAAATATTTTTAATATGATATAATATTATCTATTTTAGGATAAACGCATTTTCTTTTTCCTAAATTGTATCACACTACTGAAAAAATATCACTATCGATTAACTGTTAAACCAAAATTTTTAAAAGTTAAATATTTATATAACTGAAAATCGTCCAGATAAAAAAGAATAGAACATAAAATGGATGCAAAAGTGTAATCTCAACCTAATTTTACATGAAATTTTCATACTTTATTGTCAATTAAACTGGTTTAGATATTGGGGAACCAAAAAGTCTAAAGTGGACCACTCAAGTCCTTATTTAAGGGCCATGTATAACTGACCTATGTCTTTTAACATTATTATTTCTTATAACAATATTGTACTTTCCTTCGTTTCATTTTATGTGACATTATTTGAATTGATATGTTATTTAAAAAAGGTAAAATTTTTGAAATTTGTAGTTTAAAATCATTCTGAGATATTTGTATGATTGAGAATTATTTTAATAAGGGTAAAAAGAAAATTTTAAAATTAAATTGTTTTCACTTAGAGTAACATAATATTATTTTTAGGACAGATTAAAAAAAAAAACGTGTCACGCAAAATGAAACTGATGGAGACGATTTGTTCAGCAACTTTATGGCATCATGTAAGGCTAAAAATTCACATAAAACCACTTACCAACTTTTATAATTAAAAATAATATTAATTGTAATATTATAGAGTTTTATAAGTAAAATTTAATGATATTATTCATAAAATTTTAATTTGTGATAATGACTTTGAATATATACACACACATATATAGCCAAAATATGAAGGTTATTTAAAAGAATATTTTTTAAAAATACGTGATCTTCAACTTTTGATTTTACGTCGATAAAATTTTTGACTCATGAGGTTGGTAGGGTCAAAAGTTTAAAATCATCAATTTTCAAGGTTATTGAGTTTAATTTCTTGATAAAATAACTTATGCCTGTTATTTCTTCGTCTCGAAACTCATTTACTGATCTATAAAATAATCTTGGAGGCAAATCGTCTTGAACTTTGAACTTTGTTGGTCTTGTGGCAAAACTTCAAGTTTACAAATTTTATTTTTTGACCTTGAATATTTGCTCATTAGGTAAGAGTTCAAGACCATTTATTTTCAAAAATAATATGTGTAATTTCTTCGAAAAATAGATAGTCCGTATTATTTTTTTTGTTCTAGAATTCATCAGATGATTTATGAGAATAACTTTAGAGGTGTGCGGTCTTGACCTTTTACCCTTACTTACCTTATGATCGAACTTCAAATTTTACAAATTTGACTTTTAACTTAGAAAATATTTTTATCGACAAACGAGTGTTAAAAGTTCCCGATCGCTCATTTTCAAAATCGGAACCCATTCTAGTTAGAACCTATTTTCAAAAGAGCCCCCTATGGCCCATTAGAATAGTGAACACTTTGCAAAAAGAACCTTCTTTTTATTTGCAGCCTTTAGCACCGTAATTTGCTCAGTTATTTGGTTAAAACTGAAAAGCTTCCCTAATTTTTGGCTCTATACCTTTTGGGCATTTACACTTTTAGCTCTTTTTCATAAAATAGTTTATTATTTTTTTTTTGCAAATTATAAGTTAATATTTTTATATTATAATATCTCATATGTTATATTCGTGCTTTTAAGAAGTTATATCGTTAGGCATAATTTATCTTAGAAAATATAAATTAAAGATCAATCTATTTGAATGACAAGTCGTGCAACTATTTTGTACTCACTCTATTCACTTTTACTTGTTACTGTTTCATTTTTTTTAGATCAACTTGAATAAACTTCAAAGCTAAATTGAAATAGCTAAATTTAATATTTGAAATATAAAAGTTATATGATTGAAAACTACACGAAAAATGTTATAAGTTGCAATACTTCTCATATTAATATAATAAAAAAATATTAAAATGTTAATCAAAATTCATATAATTGAACCTCATTAAATAAAATAGTAATAGGTAAAAGTAAATCGGGAAAATCCTTTTTCCCTTTTTTGTTGAAATAAATAAAGTTATAGGGCAGTTATCGTCCCAAGAAATAAATTGATTGTTATCAAATTATGACTAGCACCCTAGCACTTAACACTAATTATTTTTAAAATTATTTGGATATTCCCGCCTGTTTTTTTTTTAATATTAAATTTTTTTTAACTTTCTCGTTATTTTTTTATATAAAATTTATAATCAGATTTAGAATTTAAACTTGATACATTTCATGTTTAAAATTTTTCTTTTTAGTCGTATACTAACAAAGGGTTCAATTGAATCTTCGACCATGGGTTGAGCTAGTGTGCAAAAAGAGTATTTGACAGAAAGAAGTATTTTTAGTTAATATTATTATGTACTCTTCTCCGAAAAGTTATTTAATATATAAAATTTATTAATTTAAAATTTAATAATTCAAAAAGATTATTTCGAACTCATAAATTTTAATCTGTAGTAAACTAAAGTTAATTCATCATAGAAGATAGTGGCACATTATATTTCAAAAATTCGATTTAAAATTAATTTGAAAATCATTGGAGTACCTATAATGGAGGATTCAAACTATATCTTAGGTGTTTATGGGAACTTAATAATTTTATAAAAATTGTGTGTGTATATATATATATATATATATATATATAGTTTATATTTACATGTTGTAATAAATAAATTATCTCATTTTTAAGATTATAATCTCATATTTTAATGAAATTTATGTATAAATATTTTTTAAGTAATATAATAATATAACACGTTTTACTGATAGTGTATATAATTTAAACTTATTTAACATTACAATATTTCAAAATGCCTCATTGCTTTATCTAAAGTCATTTAGACAAAAAACAAAGTTAAAAATTAAATGAAAAATAAATGTGAGAATTTTTTTTATTATAAATAATTACATAATCCATTTTCAAGCATGGGAGGAGAGGTATATTCTTTTCTCATGAGACATTATAAAGTATCCAAATTTCTTTTTAGCAAACTTTAACTATTATTGGGTCCACCATTTCTATGATCTTGAATTCTTTGCATTCACTTTTTTAAAAATAATTTTAATCCTTACCATTTTTATTATCATTCAACCTTAATTGAAGTGAAAAAAGAGTAGTGCTAATACTATTTAAGAAAGTAAAATATATATACGACCACCTATTCTATTTTATGAAAAGCGAAAAAACACTCTATTATCTATAAATTGTTTATTTTAGTTAATTTTCTTCAAAAATTTGTTATCTAAGTTTATGTCTTCTGCAAAGCTTAAAATGTATTATATCTTATCTGGTCACCTCTTTCGATGTATTCTTGGTCTATCTCTATCTCTCCAAACATCCACACCCCACACTTCTCAGACCTTGTCATTGGGGTATCTACGATTCTTCTCTTCACATGTCAATCCAGAACTATCTTCACCTCACTTTTCCCATTTTGTGCATACGAGATTGATCACTTTCACCTTATCTCAAATATCTTTATTTTTAATTTTATCTTTCTTAGTATGACCATGCATCCTCATTTTTGTAATTTTCATCTTATGAACATGAGAATTTTATTGCCTGGTCGACACTCCACCTCGGCCCATATAACACATGTAGTCGATTAAACTATCATTTTAGAGAAATCTTAAGTCTATGAAGTACTTTTTTGTCACACAAAATTCAAAGAAGCATTTCTAACTTGCCCATCATGATGTGATTATTTCTTTTTATGTGTTTGAAATAATTTGTTAGATTCAAAATAATATACATTATAAAATTTTAAAAATAAATTATTTATTTATAAAAATATTATTAATAAATACAAAAAGTAATATAAAATAAATATCTTTATTATTTATTTATTTTATCCTGCGATAAATTATCCGAAAGTATCAATTACTCACCTGCCGTTAGCATGAAATAAGATAAAGATTTTTTTCAACGTCCTCGAACATGGAGCTAATTAAATAACAAATCTTGGATAACGTAGGGGAAAAAAAATTCAAACAGATTAAAGAAAAAGTAAATATATAAATTGACATAAAAAAAATAATTCTTTTTTTTATTTTTAATCTTTATAATATTCAATAACAAAAAATTACATTTTAATATATATAAATAAAAATAAAAAATTAAAAAAATTAACTTAATTTTTATATTTTTAAATACGACATATAATTTGAGGCGCGTGGGTGCAGTACACGAAGACTTTTTGAGCCCAAAAACATGCTGTCCATTAATATTCAAAGGCTCGAAGCTACTTTTTTGAACTTTGGTTCTTCTTGGGGCCCATCTCCTTTGACTATTTTGCCCTTTTCTGTGACTTTAATTAATACTTTATCCATTTTAATATTTTATTAAAATAAAATTGGAAAAAAAAAGGACAAATTTATTTTTTAAGAAAAGAAGAAGAGATAAGTGTGCCTTTATGAACGAATAAAGAGAAAACACAAGATATTTGTACACTTAGCTCGGGCTACGACTGCGTATTGATCGATTTGATTTATCATTTATTGATTTGTAGGTATATTAAATTATTATTGAATCATTACCATATTATCTTCGCTGTATGGGTAAAGTATTGATCAATAAAAAAGGTACATATTCAGAAGATGCAGATCGCAGAGATGAGAATGTTGAGATGAATGTATGATCATACCAGGAGTGATAAGATTAGGAATGAGACCATTCAGGAGAAGCTAGAGGTGATCCACGTGACTGATAAGATGAGGAAAGCGAGACTTCAATGGCTTGGACATGTGTAAAGAAGCAGTACCGATGCTCCTAGTAGGAGGTGCGAGAAGTTGAATTTGGGAATTACACGGAGGAGTAGAGGTAGACAGAAGAAGTATTAGGGAGAGGTGATCAGATAAGATATGGCGAAACTTGATCTCACCGATGACATGACTTTAGATAGAAAGGAGTGGAGGTCGCGAATTAGAGTAGTAGACTAATTGGTTGATAAGGTCAAGTGGTATGGTAAAGTAATAGGAGTAGTCGCATTTTATATCAGGTGTTGTCATTATCTGTCATATAAATGTTGATTTTATCGCTATATCACGTTGATTTACACACTATCATGTGCTTTGTGTTGTTAATCATTATCTTTATTTCCTTTTCTTTTCCTTCCCTTTTTTTTTTTACTTATCTAGTTTATTCTGTTTATGGGTTTTTAAAACGAGAATTCCTAGGAAACCACCTCTCTACCTTTGAGGTATTGATAAGGTCTGCATACATTCTATCCTCCCCAAACCCCACTCGTGAGATTCCACTGGGTATGTTGTTGTTGTTGTTGATTTGGTTATCGGTTTAATTATTTAATTTTGACATACAAAAAAAAAAGTACCGAATGAATGATGCGTATGAAATGATATATTGCATTTTATTCAAAAGTAAATGTTGTCACATTATAAAATAATCGAGAGTTTGAGAAAATAAAAAATAAAAAAATAAAATTAAACTCTAAGTTATGGAGTTTATAACATACCAAATTTTACAAATATAATTATAATAATTTATTATCAAATTATTGATTAGCTTGTTGAGAAAAAACTTAAAATCATTAAAAGCTGATAACCCCGATAATTAAAAAAATCAAATACTAAAATTGCTACTAATAATTCATTACTGATGAATCAATAACTTTTTTTTATTTGAATAATCGATTTCGATTTGATTTTGAACAGTCACAGCTAAGCCCCAATTTTATCAATGACAACAACAACAACAACAACAACAACAACAACATACCCAGTATATCCCACAAGTGGGGTCTGGGGAGGGTAGATTGTACGCAG
>JAABOM020000110.1:2405773-2430363 GCA_011800125.2 Solanum clarkiae | reverse complement strand
GAAATTACAAGTACTCCTACTGCGAAGGAGAAGAAGAGACAAAATGGGGGTAAGACGAGGGATACTAAGAGAAGAGGGAGAAAGAAAAATATTAGCCTGTAACACTAATTCGCGACCTCCAATTTTATCAATGAATCATTCGGAAATGAATTTAATGGGACTAATCTAATCTCATTCAATTTTTGACCCGATATAAAGTTTGAAGGCCCAAAGAGTGACGGTGTCGTATTGAACTATGGGCTTTTTCTGGAAACTAAAGTCCAATAATCTTGATAGAATGTTAGGAAAAGCCCAACAAGCTCTTAAGAAGTCCAAATTTTTAATTAATAATAATTGTTGTTTTATTACAAAGTCATATTTCATTTTAATTTTAATCTTTTAATTATATTTATAGAAAGAACATATTTGATTCATTAGGTAAAGAATATATGCATTATCAACAAGCTGCAAAAGTTGAATCAATTGATTTTTATGGTTTTGCATTTTGATAGAATTTACATTACGTATAGTTGAAATTAAATTTTAAAAATATAATTGATTAAGAAAATTCAATAAATGAAACATCCAATAAGTATTTTTTTTAAGAATAGTGTCAAGTCAATAATGAACAAGTAAGAAAAAAACTAAGAGAGTATTAGTAATTTTATTCAATATTCACTTTTTTCAAAAATCTTTCTTAGCATTACAAACATAAATATAAGTATCTCAATAGATGCATTTTTCAACGTTTATGTTACTATGAATGTACTAGTATCAAGAGTTGTGGGTTGAATATGATCCCAGGGTTTGACTTTTACGAAAGTTCTGATAATCAATTTTTTTTCTTTAATCAACCTAACACAACATGAAATTGAATTAATTGAGATTAATACACCAAATGAAAATAAAAAACGAAAAAGTTACAACATACTTAAAATTACAATAATAATATTTTCAACAGAGATTATTAGGTGGGCAAATATATTATAAGTATTATCATTGATTTGAATTCTCTTCATATAAAATTTATTAAAACAAAAAATACTTTTTAACATGGTCATTTTATATGATAGTTTTTTTGAGCTTTGCACTCGATATTTTGTGTTTATCTTGAATTCATAATTAATTTAAATTTACATCATGCTAAAATTTATGAAACGAAAAATATTTGTTGTTATCATAATTTTTTATAGGAATCTAAAACTTATGATTAAAAATGAAAAAATCATGTCTATTTATCACAATCATTATCACGAATTTGCATTGTTAAAAACCACACCTTGTGACAAATTGTAGGGAGATAACAATTCAATTAAAATTTTAAATACATTTCTAAAAGGGAATGAAATATTGTTGACCAATCAAGTCCTATACTGTGTTATATCAATCCACATATTGAAAATATAATGTCTTTTCAAACAAACTAAAAAGGAAAAAGTAAATAAGACAAAAAGACCAAAAACTGTAATGATGACAATAATAATATATCAGTGAATTCCTCAAGTGGGATCTGACGAGGATAAAATGTACGCAGATCTTATCACTATCTTATAAAGATAGATAGTCTATTTCCAAAAGACCCTAATCTCAAAAATATCATTCCCAACAACCAAAAATACTAAATGTGAAATAACGACTAGAGCGGGCAACAAATGAAAACTTGTAAAGACGATAAAAGTAACAAAATAAATAACGAATAATAACAACAAAGTATATGACAGAAAAAAGACAAATAAAAAAACAAAAACAAGAACATGTGAATATTCATTAGTATTTGTCTATTTCTGAAAAGGATACAACATATAATTCCTATGACTCAATAATTGCTCATATTTATTTTTTATCATTATATATACATAGTAATAAAAATTAATTAAGGATTTCTTATTTGTTTAGGATCATCAACAACAATAGCTTGTTCCCTAAACTTCTTATAAATATCACCTTTATAAAATTTCCTAGTCCTAATCACCAATATTAAAGAAATAGCACAACTTAACATTGTAGCCCCAGTAATTATAAGAAAGGCCAATTTGTAACATTCCACTCCAATGCATGTTAAATCTTGACCAATTTCCCTTTTTAGCCCCTTTGCTAACATTTGCTTTGTAGCCACTTTATCATACAAATAGCCAGTTACTCTAACATTAAGCAAATATGCACCAACAGGACTAGCACCACCACCAAAATTGTACAATGTTGAGTAGTATTTCAACCCAAATAACTCCGATATAATCGCGAAAATCAAAGGCCATTGAGCTCCGAAACAAAATCCCATTAGTATAGACGCGATGTAGAGGGAGTTTGGGACACCAAACGCGATGAGTAGATGGCCTGAACATGAGAGGAGGAGGAATAATGTGAGCATCATAGGGCGCGGGAATTTGTACCTTTTTAGGAAATATTCGGATACAAATCCTGACACCACTCGTCCGAGGTAGTTCCAAATGCTTACTAGTGACACAAATGTCGTGATGCTTTTCTCAGGATAGCCTAAGGATTTCCCGATTTGACCTAAGTTATCGATAGCTGTCAATGTCCCTCCCACACCAAATGTTGTCGCGATGAATAGAATGATCATGTCTATGCTAAAAAGCGCTTGCAATATCGTATAATCCTCTCCTCTTGGTGGTGGATTAAACACATTGCTAAAGCAAGACGTTTGCTTTTCCTCATATTCGTCCTCACCTACCTTCTGGGGTTGAGTCAGTTCTACTGATGACAGATTTTCCTCATAATCCTCCTGACCTAGCTTCTGAGGTGGAGTCAGTTCCACAGATGACAAATTTTCCTCATGTTCACTCGAAGCTAGCTTCTGAGGTGGAGTCAGTTCTACTGAAGGCGGATTTTCACTAATGACTTTCAACTGAGGGTCATCCAACGCTTGTTGCTTAACGGACCAAAGCTTAGTTTCTTCTTGAAACACGATGATCAACGGGGAAACGAGCAAAATCAATACCACAATTGCACTTCCTACATACTCGAACCTCGCGAAATTGATCATGTTTTGAATGATGATCACCACCATGATGAAACCAGCTAGGCCAAGTGAAATGTACAAGAGTTTGTAGAATATTTTGGTCTCATTGGCCTGTCGAACGACTTTTACAATCCGAATCGTTCTTAGAAAAATACAAGAAACAACAGTAGGAAGCCAAGCAATTAACAAGATCAATGACTTACCATTGTTACCATAAAAAGCATGGTACAATTGTGTTATAATTGCACCACTTAGACCAACAAATCCTTTTAATAAACCTAATACACTTCCCCTACTCTCAGGGAAATTTTTAACACAAGTGACTAATGCACCAGTATTAACAAATGTTTGTGAATTTGCACCAATGCAAATGTACACACACATTTGCCAAACATGTGGTTTGGCTATGTGTCCTGTGACGCATAGCCAAATCATAAAATACCCGGAAAAATTCATGATTGCGCCAATCAATAGAACAACCCATGGTGGAGTTACCTCGTTAATTAAACCCGAGATAATCCCAACATTACCACCTAAATCTTTGAAGAAACTTAACAAATTTAACGTGGTTTGGTCATAGCCTAACGATGATTTGATTTCACCGCTATAGAGGCCAAACATGTAAGTTGCACCCGCCATGGACATGATTAAAAGGTTCGCGAATACTATGAACCATCGTCCTTTGAGGACATGGTGGCCAAAACTCGCCATGGAGTTTAGGCCACCATGTCCATTCATCAACTTGGTGTTCACCATATTTTTGTTTTTTTGGCTTCTGATGATAAGGAAATGTATTTTGTGTGATTTGATTTGGTTGAATGTTTTGGTTATGCACATGTTGAGTACACTATGGGACTATATATAATATTTGTTTGGTACGTCTATATAATGCATGTTAAAGGACGTCTTTTATAAAAATTTCTCATTCTATGTCCGAAATCAAGAAATCGTGCTTAATAATATAATTTTGAAAATGAGTCGTCTTGAACTTTTGATGACCTTCGCTTGCCTTATAGGGATTTTTTAAGGTCAAAACTTATTGAATTAAGTTAGGCCTATGATGAAGTCAAAAGTTTAAGTTCGCTCACTTCCAAGGTCATTTTTGTAAATAAACTGTCCAATACGTGCTTTGATGCTGACTAATCCAAAAAATAGGTTGTGAAAAGCTCATTTAGGAGAAAACGATTATTATTATGATTGTTTTCATTTCATGACTCGAACGCAAAATCTCCTATTAAAGATAACTGAATCTTATTCATTCCGTCACAACTGGAGGGTAGTGCTATTGTGATTATCTCAACTTAGGAATGGAATTTCACATTGACTTGATGTTTGACCATCTTTTTTTTTTTGCTTTTCTTTTGCTTTTGCAAGTGGAGGGTCCTTATAATAATGAAAATGACAACTTGAATTTTCTCTACCTTAAACATGTAAGTAAATTAGGTGTAGTACAAAATCAGACGATTCTATATATCTTGACACGTGAATATTAGTTTTATATGGTCCAAATTCTTGAGAATTTAATTTTATGAGGTCAAATATTATGTTATTCTTAACATTATCATTTTTTTTAAAAAAAAGATGAGTTTAAATATTTGTTAATAATATTGACGTATATAGTTACATATGCAAGTAAGTGCATAGTGACTTCTTTTGGTCTTCAAACATTGTGTGTCACAAAAATATATTTGATGTGATGAATCAATGATTAAGTGATTTTTCTGTTACAAAATAAAAGAAATTATTGACTATGTTGTACCCTTTTTAATGATTGAATGATTTTTTTATTACAAAATTTTAAAGTTAATTTGTTTAGGAAACAACCTTTCTAATTCTATGAGGTAGCGGTAAGATCTGCGTACAATCTACCCTCTCCAGACCCCACTTGTGGGATTATACTGGGTATGATGTTGTTGTTTAAAGTTAATTCGTTACAATATCACTACAAGAAAATGAGGAATTAGATCGACAAAATTTTATAGCTAAACAATAAAAATCTCATGCTATTTTCATTTGATTACGGATTAAGGATGAATTATTAAAAAATTTAATTAGCTAGGATCATTTTAGTGATTGATTAGTTGGAAATTAATGCTGAAAATTTCGTAGCTAATTTCATGTATTCTTATAGTGTATGATTCTCGATAGTTAAGTGACTATATAAGCAAACAACAACAACAACAACATACCTAATGAAATCTCACAAGGAGGGTCAAGGTAGAGTAAAAATATATACAAACCTTACCACTACCTCATAGAAATAAAAAGATTGTTTCCCAAAGACTAGAAAGATTGTTTCCCAAAGACCCTTAACTACTCAAAAGGTCTCAAATGTACCTTCAACATGTATGAGATTTTCTTTCCTCTATCTATGTTATGTATATCCGCCCCAAATACATTGTTAAGTGATTGTATAAGCAATCAATTTAAATATAGGATTAAAACCTTATATATATGTAGCAAAATTCTGATTTCGTCACTAATTCTGCCATGGTGGTGGGGTCGTTGGGGTACATAATAGGGAAAAGAAAATCTTGTGTATATCTTTTAGAATTTGACTAGACGCTAAATTTGTCCCATTTTGTTCATTGAATTGTCAAAAGTGGAAGCACTATTATGTGACCTTTTTACGTGTAATAAATAGACAATAGTATATTTGGCATTTAGGAAAATTGTATACCTCACTTTCCTAATTTGTTGGGTGGGTTTAAGTATATAAAGAAAACCTAATTTGTAGTTTTCATGATCCATCATTTTCATTTTCCACTATAAAAATGTTTTTGATAGATGTATAAAGAGTTAATATTGACCAACAATATAGCATGTTTGAAGTTATTTTGTAGAGCTATATTAAGTTGCACTTATTACAACCACAAAAAATTAAATTGTAGTGTGTAGCGATAAGTATCGCTTTATTTTTAATCAAAGATTATGAGTTTTCATTTCGGACGAATTTGGATTAGTTGAATTTTAAATTGAATACCTAGATCAGATGAGAGAGCAAAGAAAAATCGAGCACCTACTGTGGTTGAGAGTGGAGCTATAGGTAAGGAAAGAGGTACAATTCAATTTTTCCCAATGAAAATCACACCCTAAACCAACCCAAGCCCGTTATTAGCAGGGGTAGAGCTAGGGTACCAGAAGGGAATTCATCCGAGCCCCTATCTTTTCATTGAAATATTACATGTGTATATTGTCGAACCTTTTGAGGGTTCTTCGTATGTTTATTTCTTTATATTTTGAAATTTCATACTGAAAATTCTGACTTTGTCACTAGCTATCGAGTCTCCCACGTAGCCACGTTAGTGCGGAGTCGTAATCCCCTTGAGGTCCCTCCAACGTAGCCCATTGTGCATGCTATCACGTGGTTTCAATTTTTGTTGGATTATAAAAATTGGGACCAACAATAATGTTAATATTATGGTAAGAATTAATACTACTACAAATTAAAATATAAAATTAACTATGAAATTTATCGATGATCTCTTGTTAAATTTGCTAGAAAACTCCTAGCTAATTATATATTCATAAAAAAATTTTTTACTAATAAACAACAACAACTACTAACTGTTATCTATCGCTAATTTTTTTTACTTTGTAGTAATGTAAAGAACAATTTTACCACCATGAATAGTGGCAGGTTGATTAGGATCCTTTTTTCATACTTATGTAAAGCTTTTGTATTTAGCTCTTCTTGAAGAGCGTGTTTTCTTTAAATTGATTTTATGCGGTATGGATTTAAATTAGTTAGATTTCTAATATGAATATTCGATATCGAAGAAAAAAGGGAAGCAATTATGCCTCCTAGCTGATATTTGGATCAGCATGACCTAAATCCTACCAAGAGGAATAACAAGCATTTCAAATTAATATTTTTATGCTAGTATTAATTTTCAAAATTTGAGTTTAAATTGAATTTATTTGATGGGAATTTCCACTCATTTAATTTTTTAGTGAAATTATACCTCTATGATTTAATATTTGCCTTTTTTTTTGGTGAAATTGCTATGTGATGTTTTTCCTATTATTTATTATGTTTTTTTTTAAACTTCTTTATTTTTTCTTTAACTACTTTGATGTGCATATTACTTAAGCCAAGGATCTTTCAGATATTATTTCACTATCTCCATGAGATAAGAATAAGATTTGCATACAGTATACTCTCTTTGGTTTATAATACTATATACACTGGATATATTTCAGATACAATAATTAGACTTCAGCTATAATTTTGTCTGAAGTTAAGTTTTGTCAAGGTTAATTTCAAAATTGTACATATAAAATTATGTTAAACTTGGTAGAAGCACAAAATAAGCAAGAATTGAAGATTAATTGTGTTTACATGTGAGTGGTGACATGCATATTGCATGATATATGCATATGTCCCGTTATATAGGCGTACAAAATAAGCAAGAATTTAAGATTGATTGTGTTCACATGTGACATGAATTATGCATATATCTCGTTATTCCGAAATGGATAGACATATAAAATAAGCAAAATAATAATGCTTGAACTAACATTCTACCTTCATTGATTTAAAATTCTGAATCGATCTCCGGTGTTGTTGAAGTGACAACAGTGCCATGCACCACTTGGCTCTCTTCTTTAAATTTCTTGTATATATCACTAACATAAAATTTTCTTGTTCTCAACACCAAGACCAATGAAACAATACTTCCTATAAATGTAGCACCAAAACAACAACAACATTACCCCAATGCCTCAAAGGCTCCAGCTCATTGCGGGGGTAAGGGGGGTCGGATGTACGCAGCCTGACCCTTATGTTTAAAAACATAGCGCGACAGTTTCCAGATGACCCATGATGAGCGTCGAAAGTTGCATTGACTAACTGCTACTTCACAATTGAAAGAAGCGCAGACAGTTTAAAGAGTCATTTTGCTTTATTCCATCATGCCCCAAAGCCAAAAAATAGTGAATCTTTGGCTCCATCCGAGATTGATTAATAATGCTTGTTTATAACATTGTACCCCAACACAATTCAATTCTTCTCCAATTTTTCTTGTGAAAATTCCCTTAGCTTCTAATTGTTTCAATGCTTCTTTATCATATAAATGACCAGCAACTCTCACATTGAGTATATATCCACCTATAGGACTTGCCACAGAGCCAAAATTGTACAATGTAGCATAGTACTTTAGTCCAAATAATTCTGAAATTATCGATAAAATCAATGGCCATTGAGCTCCGAAGCAAAACCCCATGAGAAGAGAGGACGCGTAGAGTGAATTCCGAATACCCAATGCAATGAGAAGATGGCCAATGCATGAGAGTAGGAGCACAAGAGTGAGCATCAAGGGGCGCGGGAATTTGTACTTTTAAAACAAGATTTCCGAGGCAAATCCTGAGGATACTCTTCCGAGGTAATTCCATATGCTTACTAATGAGACGAATGTGTTGATGCTTGAGTCAGGATAGCCTAAGGCCTTTCCAATTTGACCTAAGTTATCGATCGATGTCAATGTCCCCCCAACACCAAATGTTGTAGCTACAAATAGGATCAACATGTCAATGTTGAAAAGTGCTTGCAAGATTGTGTGATCTTCACCTCTCTCTGGTGGATCAAACGCGTTCTGAAAGCACAAACTCCAATTTTTTGTCCATGAAGGAGGATTTTCCACTTGAATCGACTCGTTCAAATGTGAAATGTCACTAGGGACTAGTCCTTTTTTCTTCTTCCAAATGTTAAGTTCTTCTCTAATGACTAGAATCAATGGAGAGAACATTAGAACTAGAACAACAACAACACTTAAAACATACTGATCCCTATTAAAAGTCAACTTTTTCTGTAAAATGATCATAATCAAGAGAAAAATTGCGAGCCCCAGTGAAACAAAGAGGAGATTATAGAACATTTTGACATCATTTTCTTGTACGATGACCTTCATAATTCGAATCGATGGTAGGAATATACACGAGACAAGGACCGGTAACCAAGCAACTAGCAAGATGAGAGACTCGCCCTCGTGGTCACCATAAAAAAGCAAGGTACAATTGTACAGCCATATCATGAAATAACAAAAAAAAATTCAAGATTGCACCAATAGCCAAAATTGCCCTAGGTGGTAAAAT
This sequence comes from Solanum clarkiae, assembly GCA_011800125.2. Lineage (NCBI taxonomy): Eukaryota > Viridiplantae > Streptophyta > Magnoliopsida > Solanales > Solanaceae > Solanum > Solanum clarkiae. Next base: position 2,421,311 of record JAABOM020000110.1, on the reverse strand, counting down.
TTCCATGGCTAGACCAGAAATTATGGCTAAATTACCACCCAAATCCTAGAAAAAACTAATCAAATTTAGTGTTGTTTGATCATAGCCTAATTTGGATTTTATCTCCCCAGAATAAAGGCCAAAAATGAAAGTTGCACCAGACATAAATAGTATCATCAAAGAAGAAAATGCCATGAACCATTTGCTCGTGAGGAAATGGAGGCTAAAATTTGCAATTGACATTGCTTTTGCAAAGACTAATTTTTGATTGGAGTTTGGAGTAACATAGTTAAAACATGGGATTTTAAATTTTTAATAACTTAACATTGTTGCACAAAAAAATTGTGTTTTCTATATTGTCTTTGTAGCAATTTGGATGTATGAGAATCTTATGCCGGCAGTTATATAATTGCTTGTTGACTTCCTTACCAATAAAAATTACATAACTTATATTCTTAATCAGAGATATCAGATTCAAGTCCTAGAACGAAAATCATCTTTGATGATAGGAACCTTTTTACCATTAAAGTGAGAATTTTTGACACACAACATGATTAATCAAGCTTTGAAATGAATTACATAACTTATATTCTTAATCAGAGGTATCAGATTCGCGTCTTAGAATGAAATCGCCTTTGATGATAAGAGCGTTTTACCTTTAAAGTGAGAATTTTCGACACACAGCATGATTAATCAGGCTCTGAAATCAATTACATAACTTATATTCTTAATCAGAGGTATCAGATTCGCGTCCTAGAATAAAATCGCCTTTGATGATAAGAGCGTTTTACCTTTAAAGTGAGAATTTTCGACACACAACATGATTAATCAGGCTCTGAAATCAATTACATAACTTATATTCTTAATCAGAGGTATCAGATTCGAGTTTTAGAACAAAAATCGCCTTTGATGATAGAATGATTTTACCATTAAAATGAGAATTTCTGACACACAATATGATTAGTTAGGCTTCTCAAATGAATATCGAACAACGAGTTGTAATACTACAATTTAAAATTGTGAAATCTTGACTATTGAGTAGTTGCTTGATGTTATAAAATAAATTTATTTTTTATTACTATAAAAGTTGTGATATTTTATATATGTATATAAAATTACTATACTTTGGTCACAACCCCTTTGTTTTGTTCTTTTGAAACTCATTAAAATGAAGTGGAAGAGTTGCAATTCTACCACTTATTGTAGTCTATTTTGTTTTCTTCTTTTTGACTGTTTTACCAACCATTAACCTAGTTGAAAGATTAAAAAAAATAAATAGATGTTGCAAGGACAAATAGATTCATCACATAATACAAAATTAAGGCTGATTTTAAAGTATAATAATTTGATGATTCCATATGTTTGACCAACATACAAAAGTTGTCAAAGAGTTGAAGAGGTTTTAAAAATCAGAGAAGTATACATAATGACTTTTTTATTTTCCACCAGATATTTAGTGTTTGTATTAAATCTCAATTAAATTTGAATTTGTACCAAACAGCCTTATAATAAAGGTAAAATATTCTGTGACTTCATTGGAAGTGTTCGAATTCAAGAATTCTAATTAAGAATGAAGAAATGTTTATTATTTTGCCACAAGCTTTATCTGTATAGTACTTATATATTGCTAGTGTATTTTACCTTGTTGTAGCGTATAACACATCATTTAATTTATTATTCAGTGAAAAAAAGGAAAAAAAATATATTATCACAAGTTACATGTTAATTTCTCTTTCTATTTTCTTTTTAGAGGAATTTTAGTATATTGCCACTCAAAAATACCTTAATTGTGTTTCATAACTATAGTTTGGGTGATTTCGTAACTATAGTTATATCATTGTTTGTATATATATGTAATATGCGGCGTTTGTATATGTTTGTACAATTCACAATTATTGTATAGTGTTTGTATATTTTGTTGTATATTTCATGCATAACATTTGTATAATTTGTTATACAATTCATAGTGTTTGTATATTTCACTGTACAATTTGATTCGCACACAACTTTTGTGTAATCGCGCACAATGTTCATATAAATCGCGCGAATTATACAGAACTCAAACTATAATTATAGTTAGATGTTTGCCATGAGCCGTAATTAATTCAAACAATAATTATATTAGCTAATTAACTAATAAAAAATTGCTTATCCCCGTAATTTTTACTCCAATTCTCCAACAAAAAAAAAATAGTGATCCACGTGTGATGTATTTTTTTCACACAAATCAATTGTAGACTTTTTGTCTGTCTTTAATTAATTACTCCATATTAGAAAAAGCTCTTCATTTGTCTAATTATACTCCATTTATTATTAACAAAATTATCAATAAATTTCAAAAACCTTTTTTTAACAATGACACAAGATTGAAAGTTCTCTATATATCCTTCCAAATTATATGATATAATTAACATTAGCCTGCTTTGATTTTACCCTTGTCCATTTCCCCATCAATTTATCTATATATTTTATTAGTTTCCATTTCACATAGAGTATAAATTCATGCAAATTATTTAGAAAAAAAGGTAGAAGAGAGAAAATTCATATATTATGGAGGATCCCAAGAAGTTAGAAGAAGGATTTGGCAATCAAAAAATAATTACTAGTGAAGAAAATATTGATATTACTAGCCATCAAGGGGAAAAAATAGATATAAATAGAGTTGATAATAATCAAGATTTGGCTACCCATGGAAATGAACAAAAAATATTGCAAAAGGAAGAAAAAGAACAACCAAATATTAAGAACAAGAGTAAAAGGGTTGCAACATTGGATGCATTTAGAGGCCTCACTATCGTGGTACTGAATTTAACTTATATATATTGACAGTTTAAAATTATTTTTATGTTATTCATGCAATTTAACGTGTTATATCAGGTAACTTGTCTTATTTTTCTATAGATATATTACTTGTTTTATCTTTTTGTGAATTGTTACATATCTTTATTTTGAGTTTAACTTATACCCCTTTCTTATAATATATAATTTTGTAATGAAAATAATATATATATATATAAAATAAAATTGATTTTCGCCAAATCTTGATGATCTTCTTGGTCTAATGAATGAGAATTTCGCTTTAAAATCGTTCACCCTGCATCCACCCCCAAGTATATGCTTCAATGAGAATCACATAAAGATGAATTAGAAACCTCTAGTAAAATGTCCACCCATAACATAGCATGTAAAAGTACATTACATAGTCTATCAACAATGTAAAGAAATTTTTATATTATTATGTAACTTTTACTTATTGTTGTAGTAACTTATTCTGTTTTCTACATTACATTTTTCATTGTTTATGAAGGTTTACCTACATATGTCTTTTGAATTCGATAAGCTGATAGTGTAAAATAATCTTCTACTCCATCAAATTTATAAATTAGCTCGCTTGTCATATAGGTGAATTGATAGTGTAATTCTTTTTCCTTCATATCAGTATACAGAAGTTAAACTCAACGTGATTCTCGCGATTTTTTTTCTATAGTTGATGATATTGGTAGATGATGCTGGAGGAGCATATGCACGTATAGATCATTCACCATGGAATGGTTGCACATTGGCTGATTTTGTAATGCCATTTTTTCTTTTCATTGTTGGGGTTGCAATTGCTCTTGCATTAAAGGTACACATAATCTAAAAAAAATAGCCACTTTTAAGCTATGTAAACTTTAGAAAATTATGAAATTTGAGACTTTACGAAAATAGCTATTTTTTAAAGACATGGTCGAAAAGTGATCAATGGACATCATTTCTTCAAAATTATGTATTAATAAGCAATATATAAATTACACCTAAATGACCTTGAAATAAGTGATTTGGACTTTTGACTGTCGCTTGCCCCATGGATAAAAAGTAAAAGATTGCTAAACATTGAATATCTGCTTATCAGGCAAGCGAGGTCAAAAGTTCAAGATCACTCACCTTCAAAGTCGTTCTCATAATTTCGAAAATGGAAGAAAATTGGGCTATTTCTAGGCCCATTTTCTTTTTTGGGCTAACCACTAGCCACGTGTATGGATATTGGTCCAAATCTTTATGAATTTCTTATTCATTTTAATGGAGATATTTCTTCATTTTCAGAGAGTTCCAAAGGTTAGTGCTGCAATTAAAAAAGTAACACTAAGGACATTGAAGCTTCTCTTTTGGGGAATTATTCTTCAAGGTATGGACTGCTTCGTCTGTTTTAACTTGTTTGTCTGATTTAATTTGACACTAATTTAAAAAGGTAAAAGAAAATTTTTAAATCTTACATATATAGTCTACAAATATGTCTTTTAGTCACATAACTGCATAAAAAGTTGAAATTAAAGAGATGTTAAAAGAGAAGATTTTTTTTTGAAGCGGACTTAAAAGAAACATAAAGTAAATAAATTGAAACGAAAGAAGTATAAATTTTGCAACTTCTCTCTTTCTTTTGTTTCATTCGATATCATGAACTCACTTTGAAGGCCGACTCACGTTTGACAATCCACTTTGGTTAATAACTCCATACCAAAAATAATTCTGTTGCGAACTTAAAATCTCTAATTAAGTATGGAGGGTAATACCTAATTTTGCAACATCTTGTTGATCAAAATAACGAACTAGTAAAAGTTTTGTTAACTTCAAAAGACAAATTTACGAAATTTGAATATATATATATATATACACACTATATTTTTTCTATAGAAATAATAATCAGCATGTATTAATGCAGGAGGATACTCTCATGCACCATATGATCTAGGTTATGGAGTGGACATGAAATTAATTAGATGGTGTGGTATTCTACAGGTATCAACTTATTTCATTCTTGCACTAAAAAAAAATAAAAAAAATTGAGCTAGGTCAAATGCATCTACCATCCCTTATTTGGCGCTATTTTTCGATAGGTGTGCAATATATCAGACTCCCACGATAAGGCGTTTAAATGAAAAGTGGTGCCAATTTTAGGGGTTGTTGATTTATTTGGCCTTTGAACTAGGCCAAATGTGTTGACAACCCCTATTTAGCGCTATTTTTCAATTGGTGTTCAGTATGTCAGATCCCACGATGAGGTATCTAAATAAAAAATAGTGCCAATTTTGGGAAGTGGTCGTTGATCTATTTGACCTTTGTACTAGGCCAAATATATCGACAACCCCCCTATTCAACACTATTATCATTAGGTGTTCAGTATGTCAAACCCTCACAATGAAGTGTATGAATGAAAATGGTGTTAAATTTAAGAGGACGAATGTTGATTTATTTGGCTTATTGCATTGTCTCACCCCCTCCACTCCCCATTCAACGCTATTTTTCACTAGGTGTTCAGTATGTCAGATCTCACAACGAGGTCTCTGAATGAAAAATGGTCCCAAATTTAAGAGGCCCACCGTTGATTTTTTAAATTCAAATATAATTTATTTATTTTTTATATGCAAATTTTACAGAGAATAGCTTTGGTGTACTTGATAGTGGCTCTAATAGAGATCTTAACTACAAAGCTGAGGCCAACAACTTTAACTCCTGGTCATTTCTCAATTTTCACTGCCTATAAATGGCAATGGTAAGAGATATCATCGCGTCGTTTTGTGCATTTCGTATAAATTGAGACTTATAGCTTGATTCTTTACTCATTTCATGTTGGATATATTGCAATAAATGATTCAATAACCGTGCTCATTTTCTCAATAATATTTGATGATCAAGATTCAAGAAAATGCGAAACTCTTTCATCTCATTGAACTCGTCTAATTGTTTGACCATCTGATCATCTAATCTAAAAGTTTAACTTGTTAGAGACGAGACACTTTTTCATGGTTCAAACACGTGGTCGTTTTGATAGTATGTAACAAAGAAATTACAAATTTAACAAAAATTAGATCTTGTTATCGTTGTTTTCAGGCTTGGAGGATTCGTTGCATTCGTTGTTTACATGACAACAATATATGGTCTTTATGTTCCTGACTGGAACTTTATGGTGCACGACGAAAATAGATCAGAAAGATACACTGTATGCAACATTAACATTAGTATTATAGACACGTATTCAGGATTTGAAGTTTGTGAGTTCGTCTGAATCAATAGCTAATATTGTACTTCCTGTCCCTGGTGAAATTTTCAGGTAAAATGTGGGATGAGGGGGCATTTAGGACCTGCTTGCAATGCAGTAGGTTACGTAGATCGACAAGTTTGGGGTATCAATCATCTGTATAATCAACCTGTTTGGGCACGTTCAAAGGTTCGCGATTAATCAAAGCTAAATAAGATTATTGTTCTTAGTAATCTTGATTTGAAATTGCATAATTTATGGTGTTAGTATATATTTAGGCATGTACATTGAGTTATCCAGCATCAGGTCCATTTCGCGATGATGCTCCTAGTTGGTGTCGCGCTCCATTTGAACCTGAAGGTTTGCTAAGGTTTGTACTGCTTCTCCTATTAATTTCCGTCATTGTTTTCTTCTTCTTTATACCTATAATTGTTGCACTTGAGCTGAGAGTCTTTCGAAAACAGACTTTGTAGCTCCACGAGGTAGTGGTAAGGCTTCTGTACACTCTACCATCCCCAGACTCTACTAGTGGGATTTCACTTGTCATGTTGTTGTTGTTGTTATGTTTGAAAATTTAAAAAATATTTACACAGTTTTTAAGCTAAGAATATTTTCTCTGTTTTTTGTTTTGTTTAGTTCAATATCAGCTGTCATGTCTGGAACTATTGGCATACATTATGGACATGTCTTGATTCATTTTAAGGTAACATAAGTTTATCAACGATTTAACTTATATACACTGACAACGTAAAAGAATTCTTACACTATTCATGTGCTACAACTTGTTAAAGCACACACTTATTAATGTAAAAGTTTGTTATATTGTCAGTGTATATAAGTTAAATCCATCCGTCGAGGACATTACAACAATTGAGTAACAATTTTTGTTTCAGCGTCATAGTGAGAGGCTGAAACAATGGAGCTCAATGGGGTTTGGTTTACTTATCATAGCTTTTATTCTTCATTTCACAGACGGTAAATTCATCGTTCCTATCCATCTCACCACAATCGATGAAAATATAAAATTTTCGTTCCGTTGTTGATGTTGAAAAATTAATTATTTTTGTAGACATTTACTCTGTTTTTTTTCATGCAGCAATTCCTCTAAACAAACAACTATATAGTTTTAGCTATGTTTGTTTCACTGCTGGTGCAGCTGGACTTGTATTTTCTGCATTCTATATACTGGTATACAAATGCTACAACTTTAAAATTTTAAATTTGTCTATGTTACTCAGACTCTTTCAAAAATCCGATATGTACATCAGGGCGGATCTAGGGTATGGGATGTCGGTTCCTGGGAACTAATAACTTTTCCATAGATCGTGTATTTATATTGAGAAATTTATCAAATATATACGAGAAATATCTGTTGGGAACTCAGTAACAAAGTAGTCTCTCGATCCTTAATGAGGGTTCGATCCCTCGTGTGCACTTATAATGATGTTTATGTTGCTCGACTCTTTAAAAATTTCGATAGGTGCATCAGGGCGGATCTAGGGTGCGGGATGTTGGTTCCGGAGAACTAGTAACTTTTGTATAGATCATGTATTTATATCGAGAAATTTATTAAATATATATAAGAAATATTTGTTGAGAACTCAGTAACAAAGTAGTCTCTTGTCCTTGACGAGGGTTTGGTCCCTCTTGTGCACTTATAATGATGTTTATTTAATATGAAATCACTGGGAACCATAAACTTCAAATCCTAGATCTGCTACTGTTTAGTTGTCGGATCCTCCAAAAATTGTGCTTTTTTTGATGATCCGACACAGATGAGACAACATTTTTGAGATATTCTGAGCAACATAGCTTGAAACTAAGATTTCAATTTCGTAACCAAATTCTAATTTTATTTTATTTATTTTATTTGAAAATGAATGCATAGATTGATGTTTTGGGAGTGAGAATCCCATTTTTGTGGTTGGAATGGATTGGAATGAATGCAATGTTGATATTTGTTTTGGGAGCACAAGGCATCTTTGCTGGATTCATAAATGGATGGTATTTCAAGAATGAAGACAACAACCTAGTAAGTACCATCATTATGTTTCTTTTTCCCAAAAGAAGTGTCTAACCAATGGCGTACGCAGAATTTTGTGTAAGCAGTGTCAGCTTATTATCATAATAACTCAACGTCTCGAGTCGTAGAGGTTCTAAGACTTTACTTCTTGTCCTTTTTTTCAGGTAAATTGGATTCAACATCATGTATTCTTTGATGTGTGGAAATCACAAAGAGTGGGAACTTTATTGTATGTGATATTTGCTGAAATTACATTTTGGGCAGTGCTTGCTGGGATCTTGCATAGACTTGGTATATATTGGAAACTATAGATAATCACACAAGAAAATAGGCAAATGAAAGCAGTGGCGGAGGCTTGATTTTCATCTAAGGGGTTCATCGTTTATCATATATGTATCGAAAAAAAATTGACTTATATATACAGTGTGATTATCTGTCGAAGAAAGCTTGGATCAGCCCCCTCCTCCCTTGTTGTAAAGTGAAACTTCATTGCTTAATCTTTGTTCTTTTATAATATACCAAGCCACTTCTTTCTAATTTTACTTCATCTTATAGCTATTTTAATTTGTGTCAACTTTAGCTTTTCTTTTAGAAAAAGGAAGGCTTTGAGCAACGGTAAAGTTGTCTCTGTTTGATGTATAGGTCATAGGTTTGAATCGTAAGAGTAATTATTAATGTTTGAAGTAGGATTTGGTTGTCTACATCACACACTTTGAAGTGTGATCTTTTATCAAATCTTTCTAACGTAAGATGTTTTGTGCACAAAACTATCCTTTTAGTTATTCATCTGGTCTCGGCATTACTATAATCTATATAGATTGATATAGCCAACGAACTTTTACACTATCAATAATCAAATATATTTTTATTTAGATCCTACAGTTTAAAAAGAAACAGTTTGGTGGACGAAGCATCTCGTCATTCACTCAACAAATTCAATCAAAGAACGAACGCAATACAAGAAGTGTAATGTAAGCAACCTACTCTGATGCAAGTATTCATGAATAAATACTTTTCAAATATGCTTTAACACTAGTTGCCACGTGATTAGGAATCACGGGTTCAAGCATTGAAAATAACCTCTGACAGGAATGCAAGATAAGATTGCGTACAATAGATTCTTGTGATCAGACCCTTCCTGGACGCTGTGCATAGCATGAATTTTAGTACATTGGCTTCGTCTTTTTTTAAATTATTATTATTTTTTATAGGAAGGAGGTTATTATATGGCAAAACAAACAGGTCAATTGAACTATAGATGACTCCACTTTAACATCAAATCATAACTAAAAAAAAGAAGACAGGATCCTTAGGTAAGATTGTATGTGATGTGACTTGATGTAATTGTATGAAATGATAGGCAGCCACCTCAGTAATAAAGTAACTTTAAAATGTTTCCTAAAGTTGGTTTTGTTTTGGGGCTTTCCCCAAAATTGTTTTCTAAAAGATATTTTTTGAACGGGCTCTCGATAATCCTCCTCTTTTATATATACTTAAAATCGACAATGTGAACGAGCTTACACAAGCAGAGCTTTTACGTACTAAATCATCGGTATAAGATGCACTTAAGACATTTTTTCATCTAACTCTTGATAATCCCCCTCCTTTATACAGACTTAAAAAGTCGATAATGTGAACAAGCTCACACAAGCAGAGTCTTTAAGTACTAGATCATCCATATAAGATGTAATAAAGGCATTTTTTCAACTGACCCTCAATAATCCTCCTCCTTAAATACAAAGTTAAAAACCAACAATATGAACGAACTCAGACGAGCAGAGTTTTTAAGTACTAGATCATCTGTATAAGATGTACTTAAAGACATTTTTCAAACTGTCCCTCAATAATCCTCCTCCTTAATACAAAGTTAAAAACCAACAATGTGAACAAACTCAGACGAGCAGAGTTTTAAGTACTAGATCATCCGTATAAGATGCACTTAAAGGCATTTTTCAAACTGACCCTCAATAATCCTCCTCCTTAATACAAAGTTAAAGACCAACAATGTGAACGAACTCAGACGAGCAGAGATTTTAAGTACTAGATCATTTGTACATAAACATCAACAAACACTAAAACTTTAAAAAAAAGTCTCTTAACTTCTTGACATTTCTCACATGATTCTACAAGGTTACTCTTGCATTAAACTAGACAGGCCCCATCTTTGTTTATCTCTACATTAATAGACTTATATATACATTGTACATTGAGTCAAATGAGGCCTTTTAGCAATGAACACATGAACTGTACATCCACTAGTTGTTTACTCCCAACCCATCAACATCTTCCAAACAGCTTCTACGATCATGTTCCTCGTGGGACCCGAGCCATTCCCTTCGTCCAGTAAGACACGATAAATTTCCCATTCTCGATCACCAATCAAATATCTCCCTACTTCAGCCTGAAAATCGCGATAAGCAACAAGTTAAGACTAATGCATTTAAAACCTACGATACATGATCCGAATAGCATTGACACAAACAGCATCTTTTCCTCTTTCTAGTTTTCATTCCAACTAAAGTTTCCTACCTTAGTGACCAAATGAAGTAACAAATTTAGACGCTCAGTTACAGTAAGCATAACAAATTTATTTCAAACAATTTCCTTCATCCAAGCTATGTTGCTTGGACTCTTGAAATTTTGGAGGATCCAACACGGTTGTGGCGTAAAGGGTTCAGACCTTGTAGAAAAAGGCTTGGGGGCGGGCTATTATCTACCGAGTTTCAAACAGTGTACCCCTAGCCATCTTATTGGCTATCAAAAAGCTTAAGGTATGTCGTTCTATCAACGTCATGAGTGTTTTTTCCTCCAGCAAACTAGCTTTTAGCCTAGGATAGCACGCGATTTTCTCCAAGGCAGAGGGTAATAGTAAACCATAGAGTGATACATGATGACTTACCGAAAAGATGTCAATATTGAGCATCTTGAGAGCCAGAGTAATGTCATAAAATACAATTGGTCGACCCTTGCCGGATAACTCTACAGGGTTTGCAACCAGTAATTCTGCATCAGGACCTCGATTCATCAATGACACTCTGAGAGGGCGACATAGTTCCATTTGAAGACGCGAGCACAAACCGTTCAACTTGCTATGGTCCACTATTTTCTTGCCATCAGCTTGCATTAGGAAAAATTCAAGCTCACATGCTGTTTTAGTTTTTGTTACGAACCGCCCATATGATATCTAATACAAAATTGAAGTAATTGGTGAGAAATAGTTTTACTTAGTTCATTAGCACCGTCCCAAAAAGGGTATCTCTTTCTATAATTAGCAAATTTCCAATTCCAACATTCTACACGGCAAATTTAAGATCACAAGATTTAAAGTACTTCATACAACTTTAATACGACCACAAGTTTCAAAAGTCTCCCTTTATTTCTAGAAATCCATCTTGAGTTAAAAGACACTTAAATTGGGACGGAGGGAGCATATGTTAACAACAACAACAACAACAACATACCCAGTGGAATCCCACAAGTGGAGTCTGGGGAGGGTAAAATGTACACAGACCTTACCACCACCTCATTGCGGTAGAGAGGCTGTTTCCTGGAAGCCCTCGTCTCAAAAATTCAAAATTTTTAACTAAGAAACCATATCTCTCAAAGAGGATGTTGGTGTTCACAATGTATATGGTTATTGAGAAATTTCACTTTGCTCGTGCAAATAATCATGAGACTTTTTATCAAAAGACATTTTAGAGATATAGAATCATGTACCTGAATATTGTAGTCTTTCAGAGTCCTCATTATGTCATACAGAAGCCCTTTGTGATCTTGGCAAGCAAACTTGATGATAGTATGACTAGGACTCATCAAATTATCAACGGTGATAGACGCTTTATTGCAGGCAACAGATGTACTCAGTTGCTCTTGAAGTATTTCGTAGCTAAACATGTCTTCGGCAATTTCTTGAGGAAGGAACGATGGTCCTTGAGAGCACCCAGTGATTTCAGACCCGACCATTTCTATGTCACAACTAATCATGGCGTCACCCAACACAGATTTCAACTGGTAATGTGTGTCTTCTTGTCTCTTCTTTGTATGTAGAAGTTCTCTGATAAAACATTTGAATTACATCTCTTATCAGACAGATGTTAAACCAAAATAAGATAAAATTTTGTTAAGTAAAAGACTCGGAAGACACTAATGGAGAGAACTTACAAATAAAATACTCATAACAGAAATCTTGCTGAAGCATTTCGGCACAAGGTTCACATGATAAGATGGTGTCACAAAAGGTATAAAAAAGACGAGGGAAATTTTCTGAATTAGCTATAACTAAAACCAGCCACTAAGTTTTTGTGTTGGTACCTAACTATAACAATAAAGAAAGCTCACAGCACAGAAGATGAATCATCAAAAAGAAAATCACCATAGATGATGGAATTCTCATAAGAAACGCAGTCGACTTTCACAGGTTAAGCTGAGAGATATGCCAACAATCACAAGAAGTGACTGGAAGTTTGTAGTAAAGCATTGGAATTAGGATCAGTAAATAAAGTATATTGATTTCGGTAGCTCAAATTTACAAGAAAATACCGAGCAGACATACTTCAGAGAGGAGGGGGTAGAGTCGGAGCAACAAAAATGGATTTACACGTAAGAAACTATGAATGACTAGCAACAACTATAAGAGGCCAAAAGATTTGTACCTTGTGTCGGTGATGAAGAACATGTCGATCACTTTTCCATCTGGAGTAGTGGATACTTTCACCTTCTTTATTGTAAGCTCAAGCTCGGAAAGTACTGCTGACACATCTGCAATACTTTTAAACAAACTTACTACATGTATACTCAGATAACCTTCTGGGACAAGGTATTTGCCCATCCGGTAGCTACCAATGATAAAGAACCAGAGGCATATACTGCTCGAGTAACTAAACTTAAAGTTAAAAACAAAATTTAAAACACTAGAAGTTCATATAATTTTAACTTCTTGAGAGTTGAGAGCTTAAAACACAAGATTTAGATTAAAAAGAAAAAAGGTTAGTTACCGTGCAAAAGTCCCCTTCGATTGTTGCAACAGAATGTCAATAGGAATACATCTGGAGGCCTCGGAGACAACTCAGTACGATAATATGATATGCCGGAGGCAGAAGAACAAGACGGACAAGCTCCCACAAGTCTCTTTTTTAGCAGATTCCATCTTGTGTCTGGTCTTCCCACCACCCAAAACACTATGTAGCACCATATCCCGTCTGTCGAGACATCTTCAACAAAAAAATCAAAGTGTAAGATGCAAAATTACAAAAATCTCCAGCATATATCAATTCTCACAGTATTTATTCAGATAGAACAATTGTATTATCAACCAGACTGTCTAATTATCTTTAAACACATTCTATAGAATACTCCAGTCTCGTTGAAATAGATTCAATATTTAAGTTCCCCAAACACACAAACACTAAACTTCATTCCACTAGAAAAAGGGAAGAACAGAAACACGCATACCGCAAATAAAACCAGTAGGTTGTGGTCTCTTTTGCAACAAAGAATCTCAATTCAAGAAAACCATAAGCATAAAAATAAAAAGTATTACCACTAATCCTTCCTCAAAACCAGCAGTCTCTCAACCAAATTTCGGAAATTCAACACATAGTGATTGATAATACAAAGAAAGATTCAATCTTTTCGCTCTCTACCCCACCCACTGGCCCACCCCCACCCCCACCACCTACCTACACAAACAAACAAAATGAAAGCTAAATTTCTTTAATTGGATGTATATAGAAGTACAAGAATACAAATCTAAAAAACCGAAACACAAATATCCAAAAGTAACCAGTAGGTTGAGTTCTGTATGCAACAAACAATCCCAGATTAAGGACACCATAAGCATTCCCATTAATCCTCAAAACCAGCAGACTCTCAGCCAAATTCAGCAATGCAACAAGGACTGATTTATATCAAGAAAGATCCAATCTTTTCACTCTCCGCCCCACACACGTGCAAAAATAAACTGACTATATCAAGAAAGATTATATATTTCATTCTCTGCCCTATACACACAGAATTACACACATTCAACTGATTATATCAAGAAACAGTCAACCTTTCCACCCTCTACTACACACACACACACACACACTAATTATATCAAGAAAGATTCAACCTTTACACTCTTTGCAACCCCCTCGCCCCCGCCCACCCCCCCAAGATTATATCAAGAAAGATTCAATCCTTTCACTCTCTGCCAACACAAGAAAAAAACTAAATCTTTCAGTCTCTATTACCACACTCATACAAAGAGACACACAGACACACAACTGATTATATTCTTTTCACTCTCTGACACTCAAGTTAACTGATTATACAAAAAAAGATTCAATTTTTTCACTCTCTACCACTCACACACACACACACACACACACACACACACACACACACACACACACAAATAAACTACTTATATCAAGAAAGATTCAATCTTTCCACTCTCTGCCAAACATAACACAAAATAAACTGATAACATCAAGCAAAACCAATCTTTTCACAGTCTGCCACACACACATACACACAAATAAACTGATTATATCAGGAAAGATTCAATCTTTCCACTCTCTGCCAAACATAACACAAAATAAACTGATAACATCAAGCAAAATCAATCTTTTCACAGTCTGCCCCGCACACTCACAAAAACAATGAAAGCTTCACTATAATTACACTTTTTCAAGAATACAAAAGAGAGAGAGGCAAGAGCATACCAACTCTGACAACAGTGAGCCCAAAGAAGAGAATGATTCTACAAAGATCAGAACCTAAACCAGTCTTATCAGGACAATTAACAGTAATCACACTTGGGTCACCTTCTCTTTCTGAATGATTCAATAGCACAACATCATCATACAAAATTCCCATATCTTCCTCTCCTTCTTCCTCCAAATGGAGATGAAGGGGTCCTCTTTTTTCTCCTCCTTTTCCAATTTTTTCAGTTTTTTCACCAACCAAAACAGAAATAAATCATAAAGATTCAATCTTTCTTTAAAAAAAATGCTACAGAAGAGGGAAAAAAGCAGAATCTTCTTCTTCCTCTTTTCCTCTGCTTACACCTCAGCTTCCTCAGTTTTTGTTTTAAATATATTGGGAATTTCTTAGTGGGAATTTGGATTTATTTTTCATATTTAATTTTTCATTTGTCCTTTGAGGAAATGGTAAGGAGGAAAGTAATTTTCACTGACCAAACATGTGGGGTTAGAAAGAAAAAGAGAAAATAAGATAAACATGTGTAAGAAAGGTGCAAACGAAAAAGCTAGCTGGAATTTCTTTTTTTTTTCCTTGGGAATTGGGAATTTCTTGTATAAAATAAATAATTTTCCACTTTTTTTTCATAATTTTTTGTTGTCCTTAAATGTTCCTGAAAATTGAAGGAAGAAAAGTGATATGGAGTACTAAACTTATTAAAACTAGCTTTAATATTAAATCCAAATATGTTCATGCTTTAATATTAAATCCAAATATGTTCATTCTTTTTATTATTATTATTATTATTATTATTATTATTATTATTATTATAGTTT
>JAABOM020000110.1:2372785-2401148 GCA_011800125.2 Solanum clarkiae | reverse complement strand
GAAGGAAATAATACTCATTTCCAGTAACCAATCTGTGGTGTTACCAACTTAAGTTACTATTATTTCATATGTAAATCTTTCTCTGTATATAAAATGGAATGTAAAACTTTACTCAATCCTACGGAGAAAGAAGAAGAAGCAAGGTGAAACAATAAGCAATTTCTTAAAAAAGAATTAGCGAAAGACTGCCAAAATGAAAAAAAATTTCGTTTCAATTTATTAAATTTGGCAGAAACTTGCTCCATAAAACTGCATTAGCATCATGTCTAATAATTTAACAAGACTATGGCGCTGATACCACTTGTTGAAAAACTTGAAGAAATCACCCACGATCATAAGTAAATCAGTAGACACGAACATCAATATATAAGAAAGATAAGAACACTAACCTTGTTCCATTGCAATAAATTATTTGAATAACTTGATCTTCTAAATCTTGAAAACTGTTTTGTAGTGTTCTTTTTCTAAGATGGAGAGAAAGAGAAAAACTTGTCTTCTGATTCACGGATCACGTATTTAAAGATTTTGCAACACCTTCTCATGAAAGATATGTCTTTTCAAGAAAGGTGCATTTTCTAATAAGTTTTCATCATAATTAAAAGAAATGCTCAAATATATATAATACTTTATTAGATTAAAAAAGGACTAATTTAATGATAGCATATCTATGTATAATATATTAATATGTGACTCCACAAATTAAAAATTACTAACATTTTCATGTTGTTTGCACATAAGAGAAACAAACGTATTTTCCTAAACCAAACATGTGAAGACTATTAGGAAGTTCAAAACTTAAACAAATGATGAATTTTCCTCGCGTTCACGTGTAACAACGACAAATATATTTTTCAATTTCCATGAATCGAACATGCTAAAGTTATTTGAATGAAAAAAATTTTGCAAGTTCAAGTTCAAAAGTTCGAATTAGTAATAAATTTTCTATGGTGTTCACATGTAATATAAGAGCAACTAACGTATTTTTCATGAACCATACATGCGAAAATTATATTCTGATAATGAATGATGACAAGATTCAAACATCAAATTTTTATCTACTCTAATATGACATCGAAATGTGTGATTAACTAATTCAAATTAATAATAAACGTAGTTTCACCTTGTTCGCACATAAGGGCAACAAACGTATTTTCGTGAACCAAACATGTGAAAACTAGTTGGAAGAAAAAATTTTGCAAGTTCAGAATGTAAGCTGGTGATGAATTTTCCTCGCTTCACGTGTAACAACAAACATATTTTTTTAATTTTCGTGATTCAAAATTAGTGATGATTGTTCCTCACATTCACGTGTAAAAACAACAAACATATTTTTTAATTTTCGTGCAAACACATAAAAGTTATTTGAAAGAAAAAGTTATGCAAGTTCAAGTTCAAAAGTTTGATTTAATAATGAATTTCTACATTGTTCACAGTAAGAACAACTAACATAATTTTTCATGAATCATACACGCGAAAATTATTTTCTGACAATGAATAATGACAAGTCTCAAATATCAAATTTTTATCTATTTGATATCACATCGAAATGTGTGATTAATCAATTATCTCATACAAAAATTTTTTAAAAAATTAAAATATAATTTTTTTAAAAAAAAAATTATGAACTTTTCTTGCTTCTTGAAAGGCCAAATACCTAAAAGTCATATCAATTTGATCAATTATCCCCCAATCCCCTCCTTGTGATAATGAAATTTATAATATATGGACAAAAATTTCTCAATCGCTCTTTTTTTTTTTCAAAAAAAATTGTGGATTAGGAGGAGATTAAGGAAATCTAATCCTCAATTAGCACGTGGAACAATCATAACTTAGAAAAATAAAAAAAGAAAATCTTCTGTTTTTACGGATTAAAATTAATTAGGGACCACCAATTTAATAAAAATCAAATAGATATTTAGGACCCACTTAGGATATTCTTTTAGTTCCCTAGTTGAGATATTTTCAGGTAGAAAATAGGTTATATTTACTATATTTCAAATTTACTAAAAGAAAATGTATATTAAGATATTTATCGAATATGTAAATATGATTAATATCATAAACTTTTAAATTCATAATTTCAAATTTTAAATCGACTTTTTCAAGACTAGCATGAAGCTTCACGAGTAAGTTTTGGACGGAGTTGTTTCAACTCTTGGATATTGCACCCCTCAACTTGTTCACGAGACTTATCGGTTCAAAAATCTCTTAATATAAGTTAATTTTAATTACTTTGAAACAAGCTCACATGGTTTCTACACCTTAGATATAACTTTTCTTTTTCTTTTCAATTATCAATACGAGGCTTTGTTTGCGTGACTAAAATTTTAACTCATATTACATGATAAGTTAAATATATAGGCATTGATATTAAATAAATAAATAAATAAATTACATAAAGAGTACATCTAATTATATTAGTAAATAATAATTAGTAAGAATAAAAGAAGTTGATCGAACTGAAAAATCCCTAGGTTCTTCACCTAATTAATTAATTACACCATTATAAATTAACCTTAGTCTTAAAAAGTAAAAACAACTACTAATTAGCTTTTCATCAAAAATTAAGAAACATTAAAATATTATACTAGTAATTTATAATAAGGTGGCAAATTTTAATTTTAATAGCAATCTCCTAGAACTTTCTTTAAAGCCCTTCTTCAACAAACATCCACCTAAATTTCAACAAAGATCTTATACAATGAAACATTTTGACCAAGACTCACCAACCCATTTATTTATAATCAACTTGAATAAAATTTTGTATAACTTTGTTAATACACATGACATCACCCCCCCCCCCCCTCCCCCCCCCAAACGTTTCTCGAAGCGATCATATTCAGATCAATTTGTGTTCATTCAAGTTCAGGATAGAATTATGTTGAGTATGTTATTGTTGTCATAAAAAAAGACTCGAGCCAATCCCTTTCACCTTTTGGCAAAAGATTAAAAAGAAGAAGAGTTTTCGTATATAGTCACTCAAAAATACATTAATAATGCTCCATAACTATAGTTTAGATAATTATATTTTGTATATATTTGTATAATTCGCTATAAAATAGTTTTTGTATAGTGTTGGTATATTGCACTATACATTTCATACAGAGCGTTTGTATAATTCATTATACTCGCTATAAAATTTGCAGCTTTTGTATAGCATTGGTATATTGCGTTATACATTTCGTGCAAAGCGTCTGTATAATTAATTGTACAATTCACAGTGTTTGTATATTTCGCTATATAATTTGATTCGCACACAGTGTTTATATAAATCGCACGAATTATACAAAACTCAAACTTTCATTACAGCTAGATATTTATCGCAAGCCGTAACTAATTCAAACTATACCTATATTAGCTAATTGTATATATTTGTTTATCCGCATAATTTTTCCTAAAAAGAATTAAGTTCCTTAGTTAAAACAAATTCAATAAATACCACATGTCCACAACTATTAAATATTAAAAGATAAAGGGCAAGAATAAACAAAATATACGATCAAATTCATCAAAATGGTCCTAAAAATTGCAGGTACAAAATTGCCAGTTGTAAATGATCCCACAAAAAAAAAAATTTATGGTAGATTTTCACTTGCCAGTATGCAAGAAAACGATACACAATATACATATGAAAACAATACCACTTGCATACATTTATGAGACATTGTATCCAATGTGCTTCATGTTCACCCGAAATTTGCTCCGCGAAATATAACCATCCTTACCCTTCACGTTAATGTCACGAGCCTCATGTCCATTCTTATTAAGCAACAATGATAGGAAATCAAATTCAACTAGAAAAACTCACATTCCCGCCTCATCGAGGAAGATAACTGATTAATCCTAAGTAAAAGAATCGAGAAACTCTAACACCACTATTCTCGAACAACTTCACATATGACTGTAGCAGATGAGCTCAACCAGTAATTATAATACTTTAGCTGGGAATTCGAAACAATTTTACAATATTTATGATGACTTGGTTGAGAGAATATCACTTATCAACGTAACGATTACCTTTTGTATGAGCTCAGGTTCTGGAGGATGAGAGTTCTAAGGCTCAAGAACAATTATACGAGGGACAGGAGGCGTTAAGCGCGCTACTAAAATCAATTAAATCTAACATAAGAATGATACTTTCAACTGAAGAAACATCATAGAGTTGAAGACACAATCAGATGTCATTTGTGCATGTAAACATAGATTTACAAGTTAAACAAGAAAATGTAAAACAGTAGTTCAGTTTTATATGATCCAAATCTCCACAAACTAAATTATAACCAAGATGATATTGGTAGCACACAATATCATTTTACCAATGGCAAGGAGAACCTGCATAGTCTCAAGTAAGACGTAAACAATATTTGATATTGCTGAAAGTTAGTCTTGCTTGGAATCATCCACTCCAACAGCCTTCGGTACAGGATGGGGAGCGCCAGAAATTTGTTCCTCCCCGGTAACCTGTTACACACAATGTGTACTGTTATACTGAGTTATTGGTTAACAAAATAAATAAGATGGAGGAAAGTGCGCAACTTTAGT
The DNA here is from genome assembly GCA_011800125.2 of Solanum clarkiae. Classification (NCBI taxonomy): domain Eukaryota; kingdom Viridiplantae; phylum Streptophyta; class Magnoliopsida; order Solanales; family Solanaceae; genus Solanum; species Solanum clarkiae. The sequence goes on along the minus strand of JAABOM020000110.1, from coordinate 2,396,606 downwards.
TCAAATGGCACAAAGACAAGTTTCACCAACATATGTTAGATGTTACTAATAGATTTATGAGTTCAGAGTGTTTCTTTGATAAATAAATGCAACGCAATGAGGCACTGTTCTATTTCCTTCTCCACTTTTTCAACAACATAAACCCCAGCGAAATCCCATTCCATAGGTGGGGTTTGAGGAAAGTAGAGTGTACGCATACTTTACCCTTACCTAGTGGAGGACAAGAGATTGTTTTCAAAAGACTCTCGGCTCAAGTATTGCATATCAGCACAGTAAAAAAAAGAGCATACAGAAGTAAAGAAGACATAGCAAATAATAGAGACAGCATTGCATAGCATTCAGCGAACATGAACAATATCAGTAGCAAACTAGTGCGATAACCAGAGCAAAAGAAACAAGAAGTAGTAACAGAGAATGAAGAACGAAGAATGAGAAGCTCAAATTGATCGAGTTTTCAAGCTCAGACTAAACTTATTGCAACTCACTACTAGCTAATGCCAAATTTAAATGGGATGTCCCAGAAAAATACTGTTCACCACTATTTTCTTTAAAAATGATTCAGGTTACCATTCACCAGTACTGTGAAATGGCATCTTTTCTTTTTATTTTCATAACACACACACTCTTCCCCTCTCCCTCTCTCTTAATCAATTAGTATAAGCTTCGTCAATAATTTACCATTTTAAACCGTTCTTCACCTGTAACTTACAAAATTATTATACATTTCAGTTACACATTCTAAAAGTACATGGATCAAATAGTCCAACTCCAATGAAACCTATCCCTGGAAATACATAATCTGTTCTACCTCAATATACACAAGTCATCAACGTAAAATAACTATGAAAAACAGAACTGGAGGTGCGAGCTTTGAGTTTTTGACTAGCAAGCAATACATAGTAAAAGAAAGTCTAGAACTCGGCTAGCTTTGCCTCTAGACACCATAAACAGGCTACTCTCCATAAACTTCAATACAGATTTGAACAAATATATTCTCTTTTATCATCTTTTTGAAAAGTTTTATAGCCAATTGTGAAGACCCACTAACTCCACACTTGATAACATATGCTCATAATACCTTGAAATAAACAGCTTTAGGCATAAAGAATTGCCAATCTGAGCATTTTGATTGTCTTTCAATCAGTTATGCAATGAATATAAACTACTAACAGTGTATCACAAGCCAAAAAAATGTGATGTGACTAGACTAATATCAGGATGTATCAAGATAGTGTAATGCGTAACCGTTGAATTTGCAGCAAGAAGAAAGCTGATCCAAATCCAATGACTGTTAGTTTGTTCAAATTGACAGAGAAACCAGCTGTTTCAACTTCGAAATTCGGTGACCCTGCCACTATACCTTTCCCCACCAAAATACTACACTTGGTTTAATAAGTAGATTTTAAACTCATGACATGCGCACCAAACATCTGATGGTGTATTACCTCTAATGTTGAAAAGACATGAGGACAATGTAAAGCCAGTAGTTCCGAGCTAGAAACTTTTCTAGAGGTTCATGATACTGTGGTCCACATAAATTGTGGTGGTTCAAGAGTAGAGCAAGCAGAGAATAGTCATGGCAAATAAACCACTTATTAAATTGTTGGGTTCGAGTAGCTCACAAATTTTTCAAGTAAGTCAACACTACAAAGTTTGCACCTTCACAATCAAACACCTTACAGAATTATTGGGTTAGTAGCCCACAAGTTTTTCACGCAAGTCAAAACCTCTATACAAAAGATCACGCCTTTGCAATAGAACAACTTACTGAATTATTGGCTTAGTAGCTTACAAGATTTTCAAGCAAGTCCATACTTTGAAATAAAAGATCACACCTTTATAATTGAACAACTTACAGAATTACTTGGTTCTAGTAAGCTTACAAACTTTTCAAGCAGGTCAACACTTCGAACCAAAAGATCACGCCTTTACAATCAAACAAGTTACAGCATTATTGGGTTCGTGGCTTACAAGTTTTACAAACAAGCCAACACGTCTATGCAAAAGATCACGTCTTTACAATTAAACAACTCACATCATTATTGGTTTAGTAGCTTACAAGTTGTTCAAGCTTGTCAACACTTCGAAATAAAAAATCAAACCTTTACAATCAAACAACTCACATCATTATTGGGTTAGTAGCTTATAAGTTTTTCTAGCAAGTCAACACTTCAAAATAAAAGATCAAACCTTTATAACTGAACAACTATTGGGTTAGTAGCCTAAAAGTTTTTCAAGCAAGTCAACACTTCGAAACAAAGCTTGTTCTTTTTTCCAGGATGATTTGTCATGCTTTTTATATTATTTTTCCATGATTCCTTCACTTTTGTTATTTCTTTTCCGATCTGCTGTCGATATGCTTCTCCTTGAGTGAACGTCTATCAAAAACAACCTCTCCGTACCTCCCAAGGAAGGTGTAAAGTGTACAATCTACCCCCTTTCCCAGACCCCACTTGTGCGATTAAACGAGTATGCTACATTTATTGTCTATCAACACTTTGAAACAAAAGATCACACCTTTACAATCAAACAACTAACAAAATTATCGGGTTTAATAGCTCACAACCCACGAGTTTTTCAGGCAAATCAACACATCTTAGCAAAAGATCACACCTTCATAATCAAACAAAACTTACAGAATTATTAGGTTTAGTAGCTGATGGTTTAAAAGGACAAGCAGGAGGTACTCTTTCTGGTCTCTGATACTCCTTTCCACACATTCTATAAACCTTAGCCTAAAAAATCCCAAAAAAATAAAAAATTAACATTGTAAACATCAAAATAAACCAAATAATTTAGCTTTTTAAGGATCTTACCATGAGAATATGAAAGAGAACAGGTAATAAATTAACGATCGGGACGAGGAACAATGGTAATAAACAAGCAACACAAACCTATAATTTTTGAAAAAAAAAGAAAAAATTGATTAGTGGAAATTCAATTAAAGGATTTTGGGGTTTATTAAGGATTTGATTCTTACCATTTTTTCGATTTGTTTCAGATTTTTTTTTTTGTTGTTGTTGTTGGTGTGTGTTCTTGATTTCTTTGGTTTTTTTGTGGAGAAGAAGACGACTTTTTCTCTACTTTCGGGTCAAAGAGTCGACTTTTGAAGGAGATCCGAAACTCTTTACGGGTGGGAAAAAGTCGAGTTGAGTCGTATATGAGTGGATCCATAATTTCATGGGCTAGCTAGTTTATAAATCCACTCCCAAATATAAAAACAAAGAGAAATAATAAATGTAAATCTATCTATTTATATTAAAAGTATGAGCTGTCTAAAATAAAAGTCAAATTACGTAAATATTCCTAATAAAAAATCCTAATCACAACTTTCATACACTATAAATACTGCCTTACGCTTAAAAAATATTCTGCGCTAAGAGTCTCGACTTTCGCCTCTCACCTTGTGTACAATCACATACCTTTATCTAATCTCCATCCCCAATCGATACAATTTCTCATTTTTTTTCCCTTTTAAATAAACCTAACGCCCAATGCATTCTCCTTTTGACAAAAAAAAATTATGCAGCAACCAATCAGGTGTGTCCTGCTTTTTCACCATTGTTTCGCTTTTGATTCCCACTCCTTCATCAGTATTATGTAACTTGAAAGTAAACTATGAATTAATTATGACATATTTTGATGTGATCCTTCAAAGGTCTCGTGTGATTTTTCGAGAAAGCTGCGTCGAAGCCCTCTGCTGCACCGTAGCCCAATATTGGCGTGGGCTAACACCCACAGAAAACTGTCGAAATCACATGTTTTCTGTTCCTTGGTCCATAAAATCCTACCAAGCGTCCCCCACTGTCGCGGGGCCACTTGGGCCTCTTGTCGGGCTCGTTATGGACCCACTCATATGATTTTTTGGAAAAATTGCATCGGCGCCCCCTGCAGCGCTAGAATCCATGGGCTAACACCACAAAAAATAGTCAAAGTCGTCTATTTTTTGTTCCTTGGCTCATAAAATCCTACCAGGCCTCCGCCAACGCCACCGGGCCACCTGGGCCTCTTGCCGAGCTTGTTGCAGACCAACTCATATGATGTTTCAGGAATGTTGTGCTGGAGCCCCCTACCGTGCCTGAATCCGTGGGCTAACTCCCACAGAAAACTGTCAAAATCTCCTGTTTCTTGGCCTGTAAAATCTTACCAGGCTTCCCTCGTCACTGTCGAGTCACCTGCGCCTCTTGCCGGGCTCTTTGCAGACCCACTCGTATAATTTTTCAAGCACAATTATTTGCTTTCAAACTATAACAATATTCAAAAAATAAACTTATTGCAACTTTGTTAAAGACATTTAAAAAAATCGACAAATATCTGCAATGCACGTGTGGTGAATCTAGTGATAAAGTAAAAGCTCATGGAGAAAGGTCTTTTGTGGTCAACAATATTGGATTGAGGGTGAAAAACATTGAGAAAGAAGATGGAATAAATTGAAAAGTTTGAATAGTTTTTGGATTTTTTAAAAATTACAGTACCTTTTAAGTAAATGTGATGGTTTTTAAAAATTTAAATTATACGTGCAATTATTTGATTGATTCATTTGACGTGTATAGTACTTTGTCCGTTTTTTTTATGAATTTAGTATGTGTAATTATTTATCGATTCAAATGACGTGTATAGTACTTTGTTTGTTTCTTTTACAAATCTGATACGTGTAATTATATAACCGATTCAAATGACGTGTATATTTTATGTAATTTCTTGATTTCTCCGCACTCATTTACTATCCTGATAGACTTCTTTAAGAAAATATTTACTAAATATTTATTTTAATGAGTTGTCCATATGAATTATGTATTGAAAATTTAAATCGGACAACTAGTACTCTAATAAGTTCGAAAATAGTTTATATTTATTTATTAATAAAGAGTAGTCCACGTATTTTGCACGCATATGTCATGCCAATTTAAAAATTATGTATAAATAGTATTTGCTATTAAATAAATACAATATTTATGTAAACAAAATTAAAAAAATATTATTAGTTTGATACAATAGTTTAATCTATCGTAAATTGACAAGGATGAGAAAAATCAATTTAATTACTTATAATATAAATTTATTAATAATTATGAATCTATAAAGTAATAATTTGAAGTTGGATAGTCAAAAGTTAAATAATTTATTGATTAAAATTTAATGTGAAAAAAGACTCCTAAATATAAGAAGATGAATTGAATTGGAAAGTTTGAATAGCCTTTTTTGAATTTTTAAAAATTATTGTACTTTTTGAATAAATGTGATGATTTTTAAAAATTTTAAATTATACTTGTAATTATTTGATTGATTCATTTATCGTGTATCGTACTTCATCCATTATTTTATTCCATCCTCCTTTACTATCTCGATGGACTTCTTTTAAGAAAATGTTTACTAAATGTTTGTTTTAATGAATTGTCCATGTGAATTATGCACTAAAAATCTAAATTAGACAACTAGTATTCTATTAAGTTTGAAAATAGTTTATATTTATTAATAAAAACTAGTTCAATGTACGTGTTTTGCACGTATATATTAATATCAAATATTTATCGATCTCTTTTATTTTTTTCATTTTTATGTTTAAGTTTTTTTTTTCTACCATTAAGTATTTGAAAAAAGGGGCTAAATATATCCTTGTATTATCGAAGATAATTCAAATTTATCAGACGTTATATTTTTTTCATTAGACTTTTACATTCAAATATACCTCTCATATCATACTTTGATACTAATAATTTCCTCATGCAAAATAATTTTAATGAAGAAATACATAGCACATTCAAAATTTATGAATCTACTCAGCAGCAAAGTTAAAATTATCATTAAAGAGTTTAAAATTTGAAAAAATAGTCACGCGAACTAATCAAAGAAAATTCAATATCTAATATATATATATTAAAATTTATTTTTTTAATTATATATAAATAATATAATTTTTAATTAAGAAAGATTTGAATGAACTAGCTAACTTCGTCCAAGAACTAGTAAATGACAAATTAATAGACGTTTCAAATTTGGAGTCGCAACTTTTGAAGGCTATTAAAAGAGAGCGTATTCCCTCCCTTTTTTTATTTATTTTCAGCGGCAAAAGCCCCAAATTTTGCTCTCAATTTTGGGGAAAAAAGAGTGTTGACGGTGGACGAAATTTAACGCCAATGGCCGGCGACAGTGACGGTGCAGATCCCGATTACGAGACATTCCTCCGGCACATCGGCGCCGTCGGCGACGAGAGTGAACTGGCTGAAGACGAAGCAGTGTACGAGGAAGAGGAAGAAGAAGAGACAGAAGAAGAAGAAGATGATGATGAAGAGGATGAGGAGGAGGAGGAGGAAGAGGAGGAGGAAGAAGAAGAGCCGAGTAATGGAAGGACGACGTTGCGTAGGGTTTTGTACGGGGATCGTGGTGTTGCGAGAAATTCATCTCGAGAGCGAGTGATGAATTTTGTGAATTTGGATAATTCTGCTGTGGGAAGTGGAGTGGATACGAGTAGGACTAAAACGAGGGAAACGGCGTCGTTAAATGTTGATAAGGCAGAAGGCGGTGGAAGTGATGGAGGAGAAGGAGAGTGGAATCGAAGTGAAATTGATGGTTTGTTTTGCTCAATTTGCATGGAGGCTTGGACTAACGATGGCGACCACCAAATTTGGTTAGTAATTTTACTGCCTTGCACTTTAATCCGGATTAATTTTCTAAATTGTGATGAACGTCTGTAGCATACGACCGTCAAACATATGAATCCACAGTATCTATACTCCATTCTGAAAAAAATTTGTATAAATTATAAGAATTATATATAGCTAGGGATTGCAGATTACAGTTTATAATAGTAAAAAAAAAAAATGTGGCTCATAACTGAATGTGTTATGCTTGCGACTGAAGAACAATAGATGATGCATCAGTCGAATGATATAGCACTATATATGTTGTTTCTGCTCTAGAAATCTCAGTTTCTGTGCTGTTTTTTTGTTTGTTGTCAAGGTATTTGAAAGTCTTGTTTATACAAACCTTTATCTTTACTATAAAAAAGAAAAAAAATCAGTCATGGTTGGTAGGTAATTAACCTTCATTTTGATAGAAGTATGGTACACGCATCAAGATATGATCTTTGCTTTTCCATCCCTGGCATTCAAAAGAAAGGTTCAGTCCAACATGTCAAAGGGAACAAGATTTGGATAACAAGCTTCTTTTTGAAAACTTAGATGCTGTAGAAGACTTCTATTTAGTGTTCCTCAAAGATGAAAAAGATTGATACTACATTTAGGTCCGTGGGTTGTGTTACAAATTCTAGGAGTTTGTTTCAGTTGGCTTGATTGAAATATGTATTCATGCAAATTTGAATAAATACTACATGGATGTAACACATGTCTTCTTATGGATAGAAAGGAACAAAGATGTTTTGATGGGTTTCCAACTCAAGACAACTTTGTAAAGACTATAGATGTCTTTTGAATTTATGTAGCTGGTCCAATGTGTCCCCTGTAGATTCCACTGACAAGTTTTTGTGCCTTATTAACTCCTCGGTCTCAGAATGGCCATATATGCAAATGAGCTAACTCAGTATCTTTGTAACGTCAACCATACTACTCTTTTGGATCTTCTTTGTGCTTTTTGTGAAGCTTTTTTACTTCATCAAGAACTATCTTCACCCTCCCTACCAAAGCACTTGAGTACTCTATACAACCTGACCGTGTTACCTGGCCCTAAGTGGGTGCGGCAAAAATCAGTAAGGGATTGGAGGCTACTTCTCAACTGCCCAAAAGTCAATTCCACCCTTTCAAAAGCCCTTCTCTATCTCCAAATGATCCACATCAATGCGAAAGGAACAACACTCCAAGCTCTGCACTTTCTCCTCCTCCTCCTTCAATCACAACAACACTTCTTTCACAGAGTAGGGATCACCCAAGTTAGAGACTTACATGTCACTGTAGGTATACGTTTGGTATTTTACAGAATTTTTAGTTTTAGAAAATATCTAAGTTGACGTGGAACATAACATATTTTAGTAATGTAATGACATTGACCCAAATAAAAGTGAATGTATTGATAATTCATATAGTCGACCAAACTAGCTTAGTTGAGGTTAGCTGACTGATTCATAGATGTACAACTTATAATTGAAAATATAATTTTCAAGTGTTAATGCATCCATGGTCTTCCACCTTCTAATCTTTTGCAGCTGTCTTCCTTGTGGGCATATATACGGTTTGTCGTGTATCAAAAAGTGGTTGCAACAAAAAGGAAGGTTAGGAAAGGTATTTCTTGTAATAATTTGGTCCTTCTTTTATGCAATATTTGAAGATTCTATTTGAGTTCATCCTTCACATTCTTTCTTTTTATTCTTTTGCAGTGCCCCCAATGTAATAAAAAATGCACAGTGAAGGGTATTCGAGTGCTTTATGCTTCCCAACTTCATGCTGTTGATGAAGAGCTTCAAAAGGTCTTAATTGACGCTTATATCTTGAGTGTTGCTTCATGAGATAGTGATCAAACTTGTTCCTCTTTTGCAGAAAATTCGGTCTCTTGAAGCTAAATGTTTTTCTCTTGAAAAAGAGGTAAGGAAAAAATTAATGTTTTAGATTTAGTCAGTGTGATCTCCTGATAGAACTCAGGTCTAATATCTAATTGAATATTCAAAGTGGAGACTTTCAAGATTTTCCATGTAGCCAAAACGTATCAGACTGGCCTTGCCCACCCGCCCCTTCACAAAAAGAAAATAAAAACAATAGCACGATGAATTGATGGTTATCTTTTTGCGTCTTCGGTTGGGGTTTTCCTTTGCTCAATTTAAAAAGGAATAGTGCAGTTGAAGATATTTATTGGTCTTCGAATGGACAAAGTTGCTCAGGATTTTAAAAACTTGACATATGTTTGTGGAAATCTCTTATATGGTTGTTAATAGGTAAGGGCAATTTCTCCCAGTTTCATAGTTGGAACACAAGGAGAAAGATGAATATCAGTCTGCATCAGCTTTTGTAATCATCTATAATTAAACAGAAATATGTAAGATAACATAATTCTTTCCCTCGTAACATTTCAGCTGTACCAAAAGGGAAAGAATAAATTCCCTTGAATTGGAAAAGAAACCAATACTTTAGTTGCCCTTACCTTACTCTACCTTGTCTCTTCCTCACTTTTTAAAGCCAAAATTGTTTACGTTTAACAACTCGCTTCTCTTCTCTCTGTAAGGGTAGTCGAGTCACCTTATGCCTGGTGGGGTATCAAATTCACTCTGGGTTAGCTGCAGCAATGATACTTCTGCTTTAAACTTACATTTGAAAGCAATTTTCTTAGATCTTTGGAGGTGCTAAATTATATTTTTTACATGTTCTCCTGGTGATTATAAGACTACATTGAATATGTGCAGTGCACTGATTGGTGTAAGAAAGAAATTGAGTGGAGGAGGAGAGAAGTTGAGTTGCATAAACAAGTGGAGATCCTCAAAGAGGTATACCTCACTTTCTGTGCTATTTCTCTTGTGCTTTTTTGCACTGGTCTCTTTCAGTGCATCTATTTTGTTTGGTTGCAAGTGTAGGGAGCCTTTTTCTTTTTCGGGTGGGTGGGTAGGTGAGGGGTTAAATTAAATCTTTTCCAGAAACACTTTTCCAGTATGTTGGGTGTCCCCCATCCATATATTACTTGCTAACATAACGCCCATTGTAAATTTTGTTTAAGCTTTTATTTTGCAGAACTTGCTGATTTTGCCTACATCCATGTTTTACTCATTGCTTTCCTTGTATGAAAATTCACCCTTTGTTAAATTAGTTGCATACCTCTTACTGTGGAGAACCAGATTGACTTTGGTGTATTTTCTTTTAAACATATTATGGCCCTCTTTTTCCTGCCAGAATTCCCTTTTAACATTCTTCAGAATGTGACATTTTTCAATGCCTTTTTGGTTAAACTAGGTACTTGTTTTGGCTTTTGTAGAAATATTCTTTAATGTGTATGTTCTTTCCCTTTTCCTAGTTGAGTCTTTCTTCTTTGGATTTTTGATTTATTCTGTAGTTTTTTTGGCTTGAGAAAATTTGGATAACAAGTTTCAGCGCATTAGTATAGATATGTTTGTTAACCTTTGTTCATCAAAGCAGCATATTGCTTACTGCATATCTGTTTTTCGTAGAGAACAACTGAGGGCTCGCCAACTGGAATGCAAGGCAGGTCATCTGTACGCATTTTCGGTAAGCAGTTGATGAGAAATCTTTGCTTAGGGATATTGAGCATATTGGCAATGTTGTATCATCGTATCAAGCTGATGTTCCAATACCTATATATGTTTTGCAGGATGCAATATCAACCCGAAATCTGAAAGACGTGAATATGGGAATGGTTTTCTTTTACAGGTTTGCCATCTTCTAGGCTCTCGTCGAATGTGAAAATGAGCTAGAGGCATTGTGTCCTTTTTAAGGTTGATTTCTTATAGTAGCGACAGAGAAATCATTACTCCTTTATCCATTGGTGCTCCACATTTAGTGTTACTTGTGTACCTGATAGTATCAGCAGAGAAATCATTACTCCTTCATTCATGTTTGTTCCACATTTATTGCAACTTGTATACCAAGAAGCACTGGAACTGCTCACCTTTGGGTTAGCACTTAGCATCAATAGTCTGGATGAGACTAAGAAAGTAGTACAGGCTGGTGTGTCCCCTTCCTGCTTATTGGCCCAAATCATGACCTTATTTTCTCTCTTACCTCTTTTTTCTTATTGGTTTTATGTTGGGGCTGAACTAGCATATGTTTATCTAGTTCACCATGTTGACTGAACTTTACTTGAGTTAGTAACCTTATGTTTTACCTGTTTGTAGAAAGAGATTCAGATTGATGGTGCTCGCCTATTTGATGTGGACATCAATGGTGAGAATTTGATGGTCGCCAGAAGGCTCTCTGGAATGGGAGGACAGCATATGCTTACCAAAGTAACTTTCATAGGTCGCCTTATTGGAATTCTCTGATGGTTTGCAGTCTCATTTGTGTTTAACTTGTTCTACCTTTGCATTTTGCAGATCAGTCTGCTGTTTCCGCATGAAAGAGAAGACATTCTGCTTCCTGTGAGCATGAAAACTATCAAGGACTTGCATGTTTCTCCTCATGAAAGATTCATACTCTTGGCTTCTTTAGGGAAGAAATTGTCAGTTCTTAGGTTGATGACCTCCCTCTACTCTCTGCCAAATAGTTGCTGTATAACATCAAAATATACCTTAATACTTGATTGAAAAATTTCTGTGTTAGCTTTTAGTATTGTGCTCCCCTCCTGGTAAGAATCTTATTTTTTCGTTCTCCTTTTTGCAGTTCTGAAAACAACCATACTGTTCTGACATACGACTTACCGGTAATGACTCTTTGCCTTCTTTTTTTTTTTTTTTTGCTTTCACTTGTTATGTCTGTGTAAAGCTAAAATTGCTCAGAGGTGTTGGATAATGTATTAGATATCTTGTTTTGGTTGATAAGCTCCCAAATTCTCTGTTTGAAAGATTGTTGATTAGAGTTGTTATGGAGTAATATTTCTGTACTTTTACACACTTTATGCTAAGTTGGTAATAGGTAAGGCCTCATGAGTCCTTATTTTGACAGTTAAATTTACAAAGCGACCTATTAGATTTGGGTGGACCTTATGATCGTTATCATCAGCTACTCATCTGGTGCAAATGCTACTTTCAATTGACAAAACACAATTTTCTTTAGAATAACATTTAACTTTTGCTCTACGCTACCCTCCTAATACTAGACTGCAAATTTCAGTCATGATTTTTCTGTTTTCATCTTATCTTTGTGGTTGATTTAATAGCAAAGCCTGTTGAATTTTTCGAAGTTACATAAATCCTGCCTGCTTCATCATTTGTGTGGACTGCAGGACTGCGTTTTCTCCCTGTCATCTAGATGTTGATTGGACATCGACAGTGTCCTTGGAATAATAGTAAAAATTTCTGCGTAATTCCGAAGTCTAAGTGGCATATTAGGAGGTTTTAAGTCCAAGGCTGCTTTACATTGCATGCCAATTTCTGTAAGTTATCACGTAATTGAATATAGTTTTAAGAGCCCTGGAAATCTCGTACAATCATCAAAGACAATTCCATGTTTAGAACTTAACAAGGTAAGAAATGCATATCCTGAGCTGCAAAAAGCACTGCATCTTTATGATGCTCCCAAATGCCCTGCTGCTATGGTTGTTTAAATTCAGTTGTTGTGTCTTCGACTTCTTTACTTAGTAATGTGCTTCATGATAATAATCCTTTGGTTACTTTTGTTAATCCCCACTTTTTGTGATTGTTGTTTGACCTTACAAGTAAGAAGCTTTTTGTTGCTGATGGATAGAGTATCACTTCTGTTTTGAACTTCTAATGGCATTGGCCGAAGTTAAATTGATTCTTCCTTTTTTTTTTTTGGTCTATTTGGAATATGCAGACTGTTCCTTGGTCATGTGTGTGGGATGTCAACAATTCGCATTACATGTATGCCGGTTTACAGGTTCTAACACATAATCCATCTGTTGCAAAATGGTTGCCACTTTTCATTTTTTGCAAGTCGAATAAAGTAATATTTGATTAATAATTCTGAAGGGATTCTCTCAGTATTTTGACCTGGCAGAAAAATTACAACTTATAGTTCTTTTAATGTTGTTTCTGAATATTTGGTGTGCAAAAACGAAGAAAGATATATACCTAATATAACTCAGAAAATTTGTCAAGTAAAGAATCGAAAGTGACAAGCAAGTTGGCATTGAGGGAGTATTTATTTTCTTTCATTAGTTAGTCTCACTTTTCTCTGGAGATCCTATCATTATCATCCAAAAAAAAAATTAGTCAGTACCTCTCTTCTTTTTTCTCTGATCATTTATAGTTTTCTGTTTGCAGAATGGCATGGTTTTGCAGTTTGATCGGCGACAAACTACTAGGCCAGTGGAATCTTTGACGGGGTTGACAGGAAATCCTGTTCATACTGTGTGTTCCCTTTCAGCTTCTACACTTGGTGGTGTTAGAAGTGTTCTTTCTGCATCTTCAGTAGGCTTGTGCCACTGGAACTTTGGTAGCAGTGATGAAAGGTGAGTTCTAGCACGTTTACTTCTTTGAAATTTCACCTGGTTGTTGCTTCTTGAGGTGAACAAGTTTTTCCTTTATATCTAATATCTTATGAGTTGCACCACCCCTAACTGTAGCTTTAGAACTGCTAGGATCCCGATGAATCTTTGCTTAGTAACTGCCTCAAGAATATTTGCACCTTGGAATATCTCTCAATAGATTATTCCTTTACCTTGACAATTTTAATCATTAACTAACTGCATATTTAGATCTCAGGAATATTAAAGAGCCTAATGACAATTTTAATCATTAACTAACTGCATATTTAGATCTCAGGAATATTAAAGAGCCTAACTGAAAATTTCAATCTTATGAATGTTCTTAAAGAAGCCTGCATTTTCTGGTCTCTGAATATATTTTAGGCACTCATTCATCCTCTACAAAAGATTGAAGTAGAAACACTAGTGGATGGTGTAGAAGAAAGAACTGGTTGAAAGCATTTAGTTGACCATTTTTTCCAGTTTCTGTAGAAAGATGTTGCTTAAGAAGGTGCAGACTGTACTCATTATATCTTTTTATAATAGTCTGCATATTGTGGTGACATTAAGAGAGATTGTGTTCAACGGAAATAGCTGCTCACTGAATAGTCCAGTTGGGGTTATAGGTTCTTGAGAAATGTAAGCTTCGTTATGGCATAGCAGTTGAGTTGCTAGTACAAAATGGTGATCCGATATCTCAAAAGATAGGTCTGGAAATGTTCTTATAGATTTATCTTCAGACAGCATCACAGTAATGATACATGGGAGGATATTGATTTTTTTTCCCCTTGAAGTTGTTTGTTATCACATTTCGCCTTTTCCTGAAAGAATAAAGCTTTGCATTGGATGGTTCAGATAATTTTTCACAGTAATCAATCTCGGATGGAGCAAAAGATTCACTATTTTTTGGCTTTGGAGTATGATGGAATAAAGCAAAATGACTCTTTAAACTGTGTGCGTTTCTTTCAATTGTGAAGTAGCAGTTAGTCAATGCAACTTTCGATGCTCATCATGGGTCATCCGGAAACAGTCGCGCTATGTTTTTAAACATACGGGTCAGGCTGCGTACATCCGACCCCCCCTTATCCCGTAATAGGCGGGAGCCTTTGAGGCATTGGGGTAATGTTGTTGTTGGTCTAAGAGATACTCTTAATTGGAACAAGAAGCTTCTCTCTAATGTCAAGGATTAACTTGGTCATTGATTTCTTATAGACTTAGTTTATTGTGGAGACGGCATAAGTTTGTGTCTTGATATTCACAATCTGAAGCCATGGCAAGGCTTTACTCCTTGGTGTTAAGGTTTTGCTAGGAAGGATCATCCTTTCTTGAATAACTGAAGTTCTTTGTGGACCAGTCGACAGACGATTGGTACTCGTTGGATAAATAAGCCCTCCCCTCTATCCTTCTTTCACTTAACTGCTTCGCTTTTGTATGTGGTAAGGTTTGAACTCGTGAAGTGTGGTTAGCCCATACGTCATGCGCTATGCACTTACCACTAGACCAAAGCTCTGGAATTGGTTACTAGGAAGAATCTTGAAGTTGCTGCAGAGAATTTTCACTACTTCAGTTGTCAATGGTACAATCTTACTTTCTATCGTCGAGGATCTTAACCTTGTTAATCTATTTAGGTCCTTTGTTCACAGTTCAATCAACTATTTTCGGCAAGTTTCTAGGGTATTTAGAGCTTCTTAGGGGCTAAAGTTCACCTCTCTTTTTTTGTTGAGAGAAGCTCACTGCTTTTCTAAGCAGAGAACTTTTTTGCTCGTATGTACTGTTTTCTGATTTTTGACGTGCTAGCTCTCGTACTAGAAATGATTGCTTTCCTGATAAATTGTTTGAATATGCATCCCTATGTCCAGAATCATGTTAAGAGGATTGACTAGATAGTTGGCACTTGGTAGGCATTATGTCGATTTAAGTGATAAGAGCATCTGTTACGTGGATGTAATTCGTGCTGGGATTAACTATCCATTTTTTAGTTTATTTTTTAAGTTTTAAAGCTGGTCTGAGAGTTGTTTATCTTGAAGCTCTTCCATATTGTCCACTAATGATAAGTGGTAAGAACTTCTAAATGATAGATGTAGATCATGCCGGGACTAATTGTGTGATTTTAGTTGACTTTTCACACTGGTTTAGAAGAGTGCTTTCCTGGGAGTTTTGCCTTATTCCCTAGCATTAGACAGGTCAAAAATAGTTTGTGTGTTTGACGATGTCCAAAATTTTCTTCCTAGGAGTTTAGGGGCAGAGTCCATCTGATATATTGAACCAGATTGTACCTTGATCATCTGTATGGTTTTGGTGACTTTTAAGCTGTTTTAAAAGAGTTATCTTGAAGCTCTGTGATATTCTCTAAGTAATTTTTACGAATTCCCTGTTGATAATAGAGTTTCATTTATCACTGAAGGTCATGCTTAGTCCCTGAGTCAGAGAATCAAGGAATCTGTATCTCTCTTGCTTGTGGAGTTAGAAATGATGACATAGTCGCCACCTTCCGTCCTAGACTGGAGATCTCTGGTGACATGGTTGCTTCTCAAGTATCGCCCACCCCAGTTTCTACAATGGAGCAAGCAGTAGAGGGTTCTCATGTTCTTTACAGGAGAGTTGGTAGCAGATACCAGAAGTTAGGAGCTTCTTGTGCCAAAGTTAGTGGCATCCGACTTCCAAAAACTGCTATAATTGACAGAGGGAAGAAGAACCCTATGTTTGCTTCTGGTGATGATGCAACAATGGAACTGGTCTTACAAGAATTGCCATTCTTAAATGTGGCTCAGCGTATTAAATCTCTGAACAGCCCTGTTCGTGATGTTAGGTATGCAAACCTCCAAAATTCGATATTGCTGGGTTGTTTGAGCGAGGATAAACTGCAACTTTGCTCACATAAGCTCCAATGAGAAAAGGTAACTTTTCACAGCACTTGTTTGCTGTCTTTGATTGTTTTAGTTATGTTTGTGTTTACAGTCCGAAAATGCCTCTCTGTTCTTTCTACTTGACATCTCTATGCGTTCAAGTCTGAAAAGGAGAGAGCTACGGAGAGAAATGATTTGGTATGGGATGCAAAAATCTAGACTCATGGCGATAGAACAGTTTCCCCAGATCCATTGTGTACTGCTAGTATTTTGCAAGATCTAGTCTTCTGGTCTCGAATTGGGCATTCCGTCTGTTGTCAATAATGTGATTTATCATGCTACTTACTAAATGATGATAAGAATCTTCAGTCAATTTGATTTTGAAGTTTATTGCAGGTGGCGTCGAAGACTCATTAAATCACCATTCAGCAATGTTGGATGCTTCATGTGACCAAATTTTTGACTGTATAGTTCAGCATCTAGTGGTGTAGAAATAGCATCTTTTTTTTGGTTGCTTTAGGACTCTACTGGGAGTTGAGGTCAGAGAGTATAGGCAGGTTGTAGAAATGATAATTATTTAATAAATAGCCCAAGTGTAAGTTCTGTTCTATACATTGTTAGTTTATGTGTAACTTATATCAACATCAGTGAAGTTGACTCCTGCTATAAGAAAGGGTCTTATCACAAGGATTTATTATACACAGTCTTACCGTATAACTAGTTAAATTGCAGATTCTATCAATATCTTCAGACCCAAGTTTATGGGCACATATTGTTTGTTTTAGCTTAGTAGATCTTAATGTCATCTTCAAACCCAAATTCGTTTGTGTTCTAATCACATTTAACATTTCGATGTGAGATTCATCTAAAGTTTCATGTGTAGGTGTTATAATGCAAAAATATTGAACTTGAAATCGATTGAAAAAAAAAAGATCCGACCTGCCGGATTCGAACCAGCGACCTAAAGATTACAGCTCCAACTACAGTCTTCCGCTCTACCAACTGAGCTAAGGTCGGATTGACACCTTCACTTCTACTAGCTTGAAATATAGACTTTCATTCCTCATTTATATAATTTAAAATAAAAATAGAAGAGAAAAGTTTCATTATTAGTTCCCACTGTTACTTTAAGTTAACAGTACAGTAATAATTAAATTCAAAGTCAAATATTTAGTTGTTTATGTTATGGTTCTTTGGTTGTCATGTTTTCCTTCACTCCCTCTTTTTTGTTTGTATTACTATTATGATTTGCTTCATTTGAGTTTAGTGTCTTTTGAAAATAATTTCTGTATCTTAACGAGGTAAAAGTAAGGTCTGTGTATACACGATTCTCCTCAAGTTTCATTTTGTAAAATTCTATTGAATATGTTATACCAAATATGTTATACTAAAAGACATGAGATAGCTAACAACATTCTAGATCCTCCCATTTGATGTTCTTTTTCTTTTTACATTGGAAGCAATGAACTCACTCTTAACATTTTGGTGACATTTACTTGTTGGAAGCCAATTGATAGTTTCTTTTGTCACTTGTGTTTAATAACACTCTCATATACCTATTGATGATTCAAGAAGAATATAAAAGGTGGGTAACAATGGATGACACATTTATTACATGATATTGGATTATGGCCCATTCCTTGGGGAGAATATCCAAATTGAAAATTATGATTTTTTATAAGAGTAGATTATGTAACTGGGCAAACATATGATATATATTTATATTGTATCACTATAGTTTGAAGAACTTACAATTTATAATTGTAGTTAGGATTTTGTTGCTATTTCCTCTCTCTTCTCTTCCTCTCTCCCGTCTCTTGTCAGATATATAACTACATATGTATACCAGTTGCATATATATAATTATTTGACAGGTATACCTATTCAATTCAACAGATATACATATATAATTCGGCTCTCTTCACTCTCTGTCATCTCTCGATCGTGCTCGTCTTTCTCCTCCCTCTCTTAATCTCGCTTGCCAGATATACAAATACATATGTGATCAGTTACACATATATAATTATTTGACAGATACACACATATAATTTGACAGATATACATATACAATTCGTCTCTCTCCACTCTCTGCTCTCTGTCACTCGCCTCTCTCCTCCTTCTCTCGATATTGCTTGCTTCTTTCCTATAATATATAGCTACAAATCATAATTTTAGCAAACTATAGCTATTATTTTGTGTTATTATATTTTAAATATTTGCTCTTTTTAAAAATTTCTCATTTTATAATAACTTCAAAATTATTATATAATTGAATTAATAATAAAAATCCATAGATAAAGCTTTGGATTCTCCCCTAATCAAATATACCCCAAACAAGAAGGGATAGTAGACCTATCATTTCAAACATAATTGTAAGATTATTCAGCTTTTCCCTACATGGATAAATTCTTTCAACTCCACCACACAGTATTGGCAAAAAAACAAAACAACACAAAAAATAATAATAATAATAATTTTTTATGTAATAGTATTAAATTTTAGAGGTACTCACTCAAGGCAATATTTAATCTTTTCATCAAAAGTTGTGTTGTAAAATCATAGGGTCTCACTTCATCATAGTTCATAGACTAGTCATAATAGGCATTAAACATCGTCAAAAAATGTGATGAAGTGATAAATAAGTTTTTGTTTTTAAGAAAAAGTTCTGAATTTGAGCTTTGAATATATATGGAGTCGTCTTTGATACGAATTTAAGTGAAATTTTTAAACACGAATCTGAATTAGTCCGACTCTAAAATTGAAATCGTAATTTTTTATTTTTAATAAGAGATTTTGAATATAAGCTTTGGATATGAAGTCACCTTTCACAGGATGTGCTTTATTGTGAAACTTTTCGATACAAATCCAAATTAGAAAACAAAAACCAAACACCTCATGAAAAATCAAAAAGAAAATTATAGGCATTGGATCAAATCAAGGGGCAAAAATTCTTTGTTCTACAAAAAACAAATTTTTAAAATTGTTATTCTAACTTTTTTATTTGTTTTTTTTTTTTCAAAATTAAAAGTTGATATCCTTTATTAAAAAATTCTATCATTGCTACAAGTAGCCATGGAAGTATTTATGGGTCATACTATAGAATAGGACAATGAATGTAATTACAATATTCCATGTGCAAACTGTCACAATGGTCACTACCCTACCAACAAAAAGTACACTTAAGTATAAATTATTTAGTTTTGGACATTTCTCCATCTCGAAATAATTTTAGATATACAATATTCAAAATTTTATGTGATTAGAGTTCAAACATTTTTGTCAGAACTTCACGCAAAATGGTTGAATTCATTCACATATGATTGACGTTCAAACAGAATTAATTGAACTTTAGCTTTGTGAATTTTAAAAACTGCAATATATAAAATATTTTAAAATAGGTAAACTTACAAATTCTTATACATTGCTCATACGACTTAAACGATAATTTTAAAATCAGATATTTGTGTAAGTCACTTTAGATATGCAATATTAAAATTTTAGATATACAATATTTAAAATTTTATGTGATTAGAGTTCAAATATTTTTGTCAGAACTTCACGCAAAATGGTTGAATTCATTCACATATGATTGACGTTCAGATAGAATTAGTCGAACTTTAGCTTTCTGAATTTTAA
The DNA here is from genome assembly GCA_011800125.2 of Solanum clarkiae. Lineage (NCBI taxonomy): Eukaryota > Viridiplantae > Streptophyta > Magnoliopsida > Solanales > Solanaceae > Solanum > Solanum clarkiae. Next base: position 2,377,089 of record JAABOM020000110.1, on the reverse strand, counting down.
AAACTGCAATATATAAAATATTTCAAAGTCTCTTACTTTTGGAAAGCCAAATAGACTTTGACTAGAGCAAAAATCCAGAGCTTGACTTTAACTGAAAGAGAAGAACATAAAGCGCTTAATTGATGGACAGGATCAGAGAAGCGAATAAAGACATACTTGACATGATATAATACTCTAATTAAAAAATTAGATCTTAGTAAACGAGTATTATTTAGAGTAACAGTTTGAATATTACTTCATTTAAACTCGTCTCAGTCCGATATTATACAAAATAAAATTTGATAAAATTCTAGCCTTGTATTTTTTTTTTAAATGGCATGATAACTTATAAGTCATTTCCCATCACCCCAACTTTATTCAGTAGAGAAACAAAGACTGACAAGAATTTGAGTTGAGAGTATATTTTTTGTATGTGGTTGTCCAAATTATACGTGTGAATAAGCCAAAAACATTAGTATATAATAATTTATTTTTAAGTTTATGAAAATGAAATGTGATAACATGATCTATTATTATTATTATTACTTATGTTATATATGGCCTACACATCTCTTCTTTTTCTTGAAACATCATATCAATATCATTTTTAGGTAAATTATGTAACTAGGCAAGTATATGGTATGTATTTACGTTATATTGTTATGTTTGAAAAAATTATAATTTATAATTATAGTTTGGGTTTAGTTGTCATTTTCTCTCTACTCTCTCTCGCCTCTAGCCTCTCTCTCTGTGTGTAATTTCTTGTCAAATATACAAATACATATGTATACCAACTATGCAATTATTTGGATATATATATATATATATATATATTTAATTCGACAGATATACATAGATAATTCCTCTCTTTTCATTTTCGCTCGCCTCTCTCCTCCTTCTTTCGATCTCGCTCAACTCTCTCCTTTCTCTCCCAATCTCGCTTACCAGATATATACAAATGTATATGTATATTAGTTACACATACATAATTAATTGATAGATATACACATACAATTGATAAATATACATATATAATTCGCCTCTCTACCCTCTCTCGCTCGCGTTTCTCCTCCCTCTCTCAATCTTGCTCATCTCTCTCCTATAATGTGGCTAAAAATCATAATTTTAGCAAACTATAACTATGTTTGCCTTATTATGTTTCAAGTATTTGCTCTTTTTAAAAAAAAATCTCATTTTTTCCACTCAATATTGAGTATAGGATTCATACAAATTAAATTTGAAGTTATTACAAAAAAATTCATATCGAAGCATAAAGGCGCTCTCTAACAAACTCCACGCTAAAAAACTAAATATAATAACATTATAGATGAGTTATTAAGTGGTGGAACAATCGATAATCATCATAAATACAAAGACTAAAATTAAAAGTTATCACAAATACAATACTAAAATGCTATTAAACCTAAAATTACAAGAAATAAAAGTTATCCACAAAATGATCAAATAAGGAAAATTCTTAATTATATAATTAATAATGAATGTTATATTTGTGATATGACTTATCTATATGTTTTGAAGCATTCTAGCTTTGCAATAATTTAAAATAAATTATTGTTATGAATTAATTAAAAAAAGCTTCCCACCAAACGACCCCATTTGCTTGAATTATTCCCAAACATTTAAATTATTGATAATATGGACAAAATTAAAGCATTTCTATTTTTTCTTTTGAGATTTCATTTGGATTTCTGAAAAGAAACATTAAATTTTCTCAATAATACATGATATAGCGGCGAAAACAATATTTTTATTTAAAGAGTTTCTCATCACTTACTAAATAAAAAAATAAAAATATTTTTCAATTTTATGTTCAACAATTTTTTTTCCTTCTTTTAATATGGGGATAAACATTCATCATTTCTCATTCACAATAAAATTCGAAAATTATGGGATTAAAGCTTATTCACACTCAAAAGAAAAAAAAAAATCAATAATTAAAATCTTAATAAATTCATTTTGATGTCCTTACATATTCCATTTTAATAATTCTATATTCGATCCCTGTTATATTATTTTTTTTCTTGAATATCGTTGATTCTTTTTTTCCTAGATACATTTTTATTTCTTAATTGTCTGGTGTTTTTTTTTTTTTTTTTATCTACATTAGATTCTCGATTAATTTAAATAAGCATTGTATTACTTAGAGAAGTAAGATATTATTTAAAATTATTTTATATTTAAATTTAAATCTAAAATCTCTTATTAAGAATGATAGAGAGATATTATCCATCTACTGCAATTATAATTTCCTATTAAAAATATTATCCATGGAAAAGATGCTACCATAAAAGGGTTTTTATCTATAATAATCCTTGGTGGATTAATTTCGTAACAATTATTGAAGTTTGTTTCGTTTAATCTAAAAATTTAAATTCTTAAATATTAAAGACGTTTACATTTAGAATAAAAATTAAATTTAGAGGAATTTAATTACTAATAAGTTGGTTGTGTTAGAATGTTACCTTTTTAGAAAAAAAAATAAAAAATTCCCTACTTTAATATTCTATATTAATTTTTTTCCTCATCTGATTTTCTAATTAGAATTTTTTCCATATTCAAAATCTGATTAAGCCTCTAATTTTTTTTTAAAAAAAAATCATATTTATCGATTAATTTGATTTGGTATGTCTTTTTTAAAAATAAAATAAAATAAAATTCCTACTGAAAATCCTTGTCTTTGGCCCCTCAAATAATTATAAAGTTGGAATAATACATTTGATGATTAATTTCACCAGCATCGAAATTTTTAATATCATTAAGATGTTATAATATATTTAAGAATATTTTAAAAAATGATATTTCATTATTACTTCATTTATCTTCACTACTAATCATCACCACAATCGTAATAATTCATCATAATTAATTATTACCATTGTTTACACTCTTCATTATCAATTATCATCATTTTCAATCATAATTACTATCGTCGATAATCTTTATTATCACCTACAATCACTACCGCAATAGCCACATATTCTCGCCAACTATCACCACCATTATATATCATCAATTTTATTATCGACCGTCTCTACCATAATTAGTTAGCACTATCATTCATCACAATTATTAATCACCATCATTGACTACCTTTGTTAGCCATTATTGTTAGAAACAATCATAATTAGTTATTAACCATAGTTGATGCTATCAGTAGCAACATTACCAACCATCACTGTCAGTCATCATCTACGATTAGCTATTACCATCACCAATTTCATCATATAATTTTAATTAAAAATATTTTGTTACCTACAGTTGATGCCATCAGTAACAACATGATCAGCTATCACTGTCAACCGCAATTCACAAACCAACTATTACCACCACCAATTTCCTCATATAATTTCTTAAAATTATTTTATCAATAATATATCATATCAAATCATATTTTATTTAAGCATTATTTAAAATAATGGAAATAGGATGTGTACTACTTTACAAATGAAGTGTAGGTTCATGCAAAAGTAGAAAAGTAAAAGGGGAAAAAAATAGAAGATACAAAAAAAAAAAAAATAGTGCCATAATGTAATTTAATGGCACTTTACAATAACTTTTTGCACTAATTATTAGAATGCATTATTAATTATTATTAAAAGAAGATACTCAAAATAGTTAAATCCCATCATACAAAGATACTTTTATTTAATCAATCATTAGTCATTTTGGTTTAGGTAAAGTCAATAGATTCTTTTGGGGAGAAAAAAAAAATCAAGAATATTATATGCTTTTGATGATGAGAAAAAGAAGTAAAATCACATAATTTTTTTAAAAAATCATGGATATTTAATCTGTATATAATTTAAAATTAAACACTTATACCTTTACATCTGAAAATTCTATGCATACACTTCGTAATTAAGTATATAAAAAATATGATTACTAAAAGTAAAAAAAATGCAATAAATAAAAAGATTCTGTATTTATGTTTACATGATTTTTCTTAAAAAAAAAAAAACTAAAGATAAACGTTTTTATTCATTTATTTGATTAAAAAAAAATAGTTTTTGCAAAATGCATATCTTGAAACTCTTAAATAGGAAATGAATATAATTACTTAATAAGTTATATCAACTATTTGTAATAACTTTGTTTTTTTATTTAATGTAATATTTATTATATAGAAATTTATCATTGTTATTTTAGTTTATTTATTTATTCTTCTACTACTTCAAATTATCTTAAATTCACTACTTAGATGAGATTTAATTTGCATATAATCACTTAATTAATTGAAAGAAAACTTTCTCCTTTTTTTTTTTTTTTAAAGATACCTTTATTTTAATCTTTGTTTATTTTTTATT
>JAABOM020000110.1:2358484-2370883 GCA_011800125.2 Solanum clarkiae | reverse complement strand
ATTGAATGCATGATGCACTTTTAACACAAGTTCAAATTTATCATAGTATTACTATAAATGATAATAAATCGCTAAAATCAGTAATTATTTATTAAAAAGAATCTACTTTCCAACACACAACCCCCTGGCCCAATGAGAAAGAAAAAAAAGAAGGTAGTTCACACAAAATAGGATATTAATCCTATGAAAGATGGACACATGTACCATCGATGTATTTTTACATTCCACAGCTTCGATAATTATTCCACTTAACGCCTCCAACATTCTGGTGTGAGTGAGTGATCTCTTTTGTAGTCCTTGCAGTAGTCATAGACCAAGTAGTGTCTACGAACCCAAATCATAGCCTGGCGTTGCTGCCTAGTAAGACCACCGGACCGATAGGGCGAGGCCGATACAGGGTGACACCATCGCGGTGCATAGGCAGTGCAACCGCTTGCCTTGAAATTCATAAATTTTCCGATGAATGGTTGATACCTATAATCAGCTTTGTATTTTCCATCCTCAGTAGCCCATGAAGATGCATCCCATATGGATCCATATAACCACATTGGCCTTAGGGGAAATGTTGCCGCACTCTTCCTTGGATACCTCCTTATTGGCACATCATCCACCAAAAATCTAAGTAAAAAAAAGAAAAAATCAAATAATAACATAATTAGCGTTTAAATGTACGTAAAGTATTCTACGTTCATGCAAAAAAATATAACTCTACAAAAAGAAAATAATATGGATCTGATTAATCCATTCACAAAGTATTTCACGTTCACACATGATCTGAAGAGGGATTACATATGAGCATCACATTCTGATAGAAGCATCAGTCGTTGATTCTACAGCTCAAATCTATGATTTATATATCACATGAAAATAATTTATTTGTTGCTCCAAATTTCACCTCTTTTTTTCTTTTTTTGTGTGTGGACCTAATGTATTTTGTGTGTTTATATGCAATCTATTTGGGTAAAAATGGTGGACCTTTTAACTACTATTGGGAAAAGGACTACAACATGAATTATCCTCTTACCATTGGTCCCCTCTATGCAAAATAAAAGAAGAAATCAAGTGACCAAAATACAACATCATTTGTCCTTAAATTTGTTTGGTGGAAACCATGATTAAATTCATTGGAAGACAACTATATTTTAGTCGGTAGAATATTTCCTTATCATTAACTCACTTAAATGAAATAAATATAAAAACTCATATACTATCGGATTTCTTTATAAAAGTCATCTTATGTATATACTGATATTCAACCGTACTTGTCAAATTTTATTTTGAGTCAATTTTTATAAACGGCACTATATATTATAAAGACATTTGACTATATATAATGAATCAGTACTTACATGATCTCTCTACGAATTCAAAGAATAGCATAGTGATGAAAATTTTTTGTGGGATCAAACCACAAATGAAATTTCATTTCTCTTCCAACAATTCTTAAATGGAATAAATAAAAGTGTTCATATACCATCAGATCTCTTTATAACAATGATCTTTTATATATACTGATGTCTCACTATATCGATCAAATTCTGTTTTGAGTCAATTTTCATGTCACGTTATATTGTATATTTTATAAGCAACACTATTGTAGAGACGTTTAACAATATATAATGAATCAGTACTTACATAATCTCTCGAGGACTCCACAAAATAGCGTAGTGATGAAAATTTTTTGTGGGATCAAACCATAAATGGAATTTCATTTCTCTTCCAACAATTTTTCCATCTCCACTTCCTCTAATATAAACATTTGTTTGCAATGTGTATGGTTTTCCAAATGTTGTTCCAAGAAACTCTATGTCCACTTCATCATGGAAACCTGGATGTGCTTCATTATTTGAAAGCTAACAAATATTCAACAATTAATGAAATTAATCAACCAAATATACCCCATAAAAAATCAACCATATTAAAATAAAAATAATAGTAGTAGTAATAATAGTAATTTCTTAATTAATGTGATACACTTTTATGAAATGTTGTATTTATGTGTTTTCAAATAATGTTAAACTCAAAATTCTCATTTAAGTACTCTTAGAAATGTCTAAAACTTATTTAGACCACAAGTATTTTTTTAAAAAAAAAAAAATCTTTCTTTCTTAAATTTTGTGTCCAATCAACTGTGAGTATAAATTCTTTGTCCTCCGTTCCGCATTTAAAAATTTAGGCAATAGTATCTCAATTAAAAAACCAGCTGAAATGGAAATACACAATAAGAATATTTTTGTTGTCAGTTTATCTTGCTTTGTTCTTCAAAAATACTAATAGGTGTCTCTAATAAAAAAATACATTTTTAGAAATTAAAATCCAATACAAATTTTGACTTCGGAGAATCGGAACAACATAACTTTCACATAAGTCAAAAGAAAAGTATACGATAAAAATTACTTACACTCTCAATATATATTGGTGGGCTCTTTAAAAAGTCGACGCGTGTATCATATTCTCAAAAATAAATATATTTTAGAGAATACGACACGAGTATATAATTATCGCATAAATTGAGACGAATAATATACAATAAAGATATTTACATACACTTTCAATATATATTACTCTGATTCTTCAAAAATAACATGTCATATCTTTCGAATATAATGCATTTTTCATCGAACTCACAATATCTTTATAGAATCCAAATAACATATATGTAAACAAAAAAACAAAAAATCTTACGTAGAAAGCTGTGATGACTCCGGCCGTATAACCGGGTTGGAGTTTTATGGATGCCCCGAAATAACCGGATCGAAACGGTTTAACCGACTTGAATCCACTTCCTATGCATATACAAAACATCATTAAAAATCAAGAAAATATATATTTTTTTAAAATAAAATAAATCAAGTAAAATTAAAGAAAATTAAACCTGAAGTTCTATCAAGCCAAATATTAATGCCATTATTATCTACACTTTGATGATTAGGACCCCAAAGATTTCTAAATCCTTGATAAAAACTCATGGATTTAAATTTTGTACTTGGATAATAGCCAGGGGAAAGTGGCCAATAGTTAGCATTAGTTGAAGGGAGGAAAATTAAAGAAAGAAAAATAGGAAGGAAAAAAATTGTTGACATTTTTAATTTTTTTTTTTTTTGTGATTTTAAAGAAGAAAGGAAAAATATTATGAAGAAAAAAAAAAGAGAGTAAGAAATTAATGAATGGAAAAGAGTTGAGAGACAAGAGAGAGTGTTTGAGAGGAAGGTGGTGTATATGGAAGAAAGGGAGAGAGCATGGTAGTACATTTTGGTATAAATAACAAGATGAGTGGACCCCAATAATGACATATAAATATAATAATATTTTTTTGATTTTTTGTTCGGTGTTTGATATCTGTTTAATGACTAAGAGTAGTAAGAATTAGCTCTGAAAGTCGTCGTTGATCGATCGATAATGGGATTTTTGATGATTAGTCGCGAATGAGTATATTCAGTGTCACTACAATAGATAAAGAATTTTGCGCAGTAATTAATTAGCGATAAGAACACCAGTATGGTTATATTATATGAATGTCACTAAAGGTTTTGATGACGTTGAATGTAATGACAGTAACTCAATTGCCGCTAAATACTTTTGCGGCAATACTAAAAGAAAATCTATTACCACTAAATTTGTTTTTGTTGTAGTGTGTAATTTCACAAGTGTGATATATAGAAGGTGGTGTGTATGAAGTCCTGGCCATACCTTATGAATATGGAGAAGTTATTTCGATGGACTCTCAGAATACATAAAAATCGTAGTAAAAGAGTCATGTTATAATTCATCATTATAGTATTTTTTTTCTTTTAAATTTCTCATCGATTGTCCGATCGATATCTTTACTTAACTTAAAAAATATAAATTATGTAGCTATGGAATTCATCATAAGTTGTACATAATAGGATTTTTGATGATATGTTACTAATTAGTTGCCATAGTATCTTTTTTATTCCTTACATAATGTTAGATCGATATATATATATATATATATATATATATGTCTAACAAGTGGTAAGAATGAATAATTTTTTTTTTAAGACTCGAATCTAAAATTTCTGAATAAAAATAGAAGGGAGGATTTATTAACCCCACAGCAACTTTTTAGTGAAATGTATAGTAGTTATACATGTAGTTGTAGTAAGACTTACTTCATTGGTTCTTTTGTTTTTTAATTTTATTTTTAATTTTTAATTTTATTATTATTATTATTTCCTGGTTTTACAGTAAGATATTTTCTCTTCTTCTTTTTTTTCTTCTAGAAAGTAAGATTTTTATAATGATTTTTGAACATGTGAGAAAGTTAATGTCAGGGTCAGTGGCAAAGCTACATGATTTCAAGGAATTCAGTTGAATTCCTTTAGTTTAAAAATTATATTTTTCATATTTATAGTAATAATAATAACAAATTTCTTATGTATATAATAATTATATTGTATTTCTTTTATGAAAAAAGAAACTCTTAGCTAATATACTAATAAAGGTGATTCAGATGTTGCTTTTAAGTTGGAAGGTTCAAATAACGTGTGTGGTATTTTGAAATTATTTTTGAATTTTATTATTAAAAATTTTGACTTTGCCGTTTGTTAAAAATATATCTTTAACGGAAAAATCTCAATAATTGAAAGATAAGATGAGACTAATAAAGATTATGTTTTATTAATGTGATAAGTACTCTCTAATGTTTAAATAGGACAGTGGCGGAGCTAGAATTATCACTAAGGGGTTCGAAATCAGAAAAAATAATCACCCAAATTAATTGAAGGGGGTTTAAAATCTACTATATACATATAAAAAATTATTTTAACCATATATAAATAGTATAGTTTATCGTCGAAGGAAGTTTGGATGAATCTCCTACAAAAGGAGTAGCTCCGTCTCTGAAATAGGAGTCTCAAATCCTTGTCTAGATGAGTTTTGGAATCGTTTTAAAGCAAACTTATCCCTAATACAAGAGACTTTCAGAAACGAATATAAATTTAATCAAATTTAAATATAAATACTGAACATCAAATAAAAAAGAAAAAGGACAAGATGAGATTGAGAATAGAAAAAAATTAGAGGTAGATGAAGTAGAATGATATTTATTAAATGTGCCCCTTTCTCTGTTTGTTTATACTTTTTTTTATAAAAATAAAAAGAATAGCACTAGGAAAAAAGAAAAGAAGAGAAAAAAAAAAAGTAATTTAGTTTACAAAATATCTTATATTAACAAGGAACAATAAAGGACTACATCTTAAGAAGTATGATACATCCATGACTGAATGGTTAAAACGCTCAATTCATAATTGGTGAACTGCTTCGATCGAAATTAAATCAATGTGATCGTATCGCATAGTTGAATATGCGTGATGCAGATATATATAATTTATTTTAACACAAATATTAGTAACTAACACATAATTTTAAACTATACAAAAATAATTTTATCATTTTTTTGAGACTTTTTGTTGCAAAGAAAAATAAATAAATAATGAATTGACTCTAGAGGGTCAATGATTTATGTCTTATCCCAAAATGAAAGCAACAACAAGAAAAGGCAATATTGGTATATGAATGAAGCAATCTTGCCTTTAAAGCAAATATATAAATGTTTTTATTTTATTTTATTTTATTTTTATTATTTCAGAAAATTAGTTTTCCCTTTATTTTTTGCTATATTATGAATGTCAGTGTACTAAAATTAAAGGACTAATTTTGGGTCCCAATTCTGATTTTAGCCATTGTGATGTACATGGTGAATAATGATCATGTCTTTGATAGATAGCAATAGATCCTCTCATATGTGTTCTTTTGTTTTCTCGTCGGTATCTAATATTAATTTTCGAGTTTCATTAATTCAAATTCATATTGAAAGTTTTTATTTTTGAAGGATTAGAACATTTTTGATCACAAATGATTCCATTTGAATGTGACAAATTTGAGACCTAACTTTGATTAAAGACAAGGAAATATTTATCAGTTATCATCTGTATTACTCGGACTTTCTAAAAAATAATTTCACATATGAACGAAGGTCGAAACTATAATTTCGCCTACGAATTCGACATAGTTCAATGCTTTTAGTTCAAATTCTATATCTACGTTTAAACATTCAGCTAATACATATAAACTAATTATCAAGAATTCGGTAAAATATATAAAACTCATAAACTCAAAATTTAACTTATATCAAATCTTTTAATTAAAATACACCACTCTTAGAGAATTTAAGACTTCACATAATGAAATACAAAATAGCTTTAACATTGATATTCTATTGTTTTGCTAAATGCTAATAAAATCATGAATTCATAAAAATGGGATGCAAAATATATTAACATATATGAGATTTGAATTTATAACTTAGATCAACTTTATATTTCCTTACTAATATATATCCTCTTTTTTTTTTTTTTTGTATGTTAAGTGAATTCAACAATTTACATATTATCAAAATATTTATTTTTATATTATTTGACAAAATGTAAGATTGATGTCAACAATTCATCACAAAAAGCAAGACTTTTTTATTTTTTTAAAAAATTGTAAATTCAGTGTAGAAAAAGAAATGTCAGAAAAAATTGTCCAATCTACATCCTACTAGAAAGCTGTAAAGTTAGAAACTTTAGGGATCATTTTGTTGGAGAATAATTTTTTTTAATTTATGATTTAAAATCATTTTTTAGTTATGACAATATAATTTGATAATAAAAAAAAAATTGTGAGAGGAGGAATTTGGAAGTCTCATAATTCATATTGATTGATGTGGGAACTTGACTCAATAAATATTAACAATAGAATATCATATAAAATTATTTACTAACAATTTATTTGGCAAAGGAAAAAAGAGATGTCATTAGCAAACATTTATTGTCATAGTAATGGATTAGATTAGACTCTAACAAGAGAGATGATTAACAAGAATTTCCACTTAACAATTGACATAGCAATTTTATATTTTTAAATTTTGGAATTCGAAAATTTTTAACCACGACATTTTGAATATGCACACTAGGTATAGTTGTTATATTGTAATTGTTCATGAATCACACAAAAAATGTAACTGCACTAGACAAATTTAGTGTAATAAGAACGAGTGAGAAGCCATTGGCGAGAAGAATCGATCTTTGACCTCTCTTACGTGATATCATTTGATGTGCTAATTCAGATACTATTATAGGTAAGTATATTGAAGGAGTTCCACTTAGCAATTGACCTAAACAAAGTTACAAAATAAATAATTAAAAAATGATCATCCTTTTTTGAGTTTAATTAAACAAAAAAAAATCATTTTATTTCAATTGAAGATACAAATCCCTAATCGAATTATTTGAGATTTTAATGTTCTAGAAATCACTTTATCCACTAATAGTGATTAAAATTTAAATCATATAACTATCAAATCACGCCTTTATTATTATTACAACAACAACAACATACCCAGTAAAATCCCACAAGTGGGGTCTGGGGAGGGTAGATTGTACGCAGACCTTGCCGCTACTTCCTGGAAGTAGAGAGGCTGTTTCCGAGAACCCGCCTTTATTATTATTATTATAAATAATATTTATGCATTGACATATATAAATCATGTACCTATGTTATATAAAATTGCACAACACATTCTTCAGTTGTAATTCTTATTCAAAATCTTCAGTAAATGATTTCAAATTATATTGTTGATCTCGTAAGACTATTTCTAAGAAATTCAAATAACATGATTCACTCCAAATTTCTGACAAAAATCAAATTCACTTCTTCAAACTCGTTCGTAATGTGATTTTCATCATCCAAATCTAACAAAATTTGTATGTTAATCACAATTTAAACTCTAAACACAATAACAAATCTAATTTGTTAACTCTAAATAAAAAACCAAAGTTGAAGAAGAGAAATATAAAAAGTGGAAGGGTAAATGAGAGTAACAAAAATATATTTATTTATTTTTGTACTTCATTAAAAAAATTGATAAAGTACTATATATCTTCCAAAAAAAGATAAAAGAGATCAAATGCATGGTGACATATTGTTGGCAATAAATGTTAAAAACCTACCAACTAATGAGCAATAAATCTCCAAGCATATCACCTCCACATTTTTATTATTTATTTTTTACATTTTTATAAACCAACATCTCCATGAAGATTCTAATAGATTTGTAAGGATCTATCGAAAATAATTTTTTGAATCAAATTAGTCCATAAAATCACGATTTCCGTAACTTATTTATGTTTGAGTGAGTTAATAATCCATTTATTTTATTAATTGAGTTCATTTTGACTCGTCTAGTTCAAACCACTCTAAAATTGTACTGATATATAACTCAAATTGGTCTTTTCATATTTGATATATTAAATTTTATTAGGTATTCAAATAAATTACAAAAAAATAATTTTAAATTTAAAATCTAGTAAGAGTCGTCCGAGTTGAATTGTAGCTCGTTTTTAGCTTATTTTTGTCCAAATAACATTAAAGTACGTCAAGAACGTACTTTTATTAACTCAATCCATTTTTACATTTTCAAATCCAGCTTGATCAACCTATCCAATACTCCTAAATAAAAATATAATTTGCATAAACATCATCCTCTCGAGACCCCGCCAAGATCATACTAGTTTTGTTGTTGAACTTTTGAATTGCCAAATAGAAAAGGTTGACTTTCTAGGATTTTTTTTACTACATGTGTTAGTACCTATGTAGGATTTGTCCTTTGCATCACAATAGCCACTTTCTTAGACCAATCTTGGAAAAAAATGTTTTCTACTGTTTTGTCGGCCGTTGGATTAGATTATAAATAGATGGAAAATTATGGGAAAATTTCACAAATAGCCACATTTTAGCTCTTGTAATTAGAATAAAAGTGGTTATTATCTAACTATTTCAAATTTTACGAGTGAAATTCTATGATATCGACTAGCTACTATATTACTATAAAAATATTAAACCATCAAATTTTAAGTATATATATCAACATTTTTTTACATGATAAATGTAATTGATATGTTATAAGAAATTAGTTATACTTTTGTTATTAGGTTATCAAATATGTTTATCATAGAGATTTAATTGTAATTACTTTATGACTTTACTTCTACTATCATATTATGTTGACATGTATATTAATAATATTTTATTTAAATAACATCATAAGTAAATAAGTGAGTGAGATTGAATTCTAGGCTCGATGAGATGATAGGTCCAAGCTAGAAAAATAGATTAGATATAAGCGGTGTGACTCACTGTGATTCGCTTACTTGCTTATGTTGTACCTCTTCCTTTGCTAACTCCGTCTATATTTGAGCATGAACTAATCTATCACTTCCCTCCTATCTCTTAAAGCTTTTACACTTGGCAGTTCCCTTGACCACCTGGACGGCCGGAGTAGAAGGGGGATGCCCTTTAATTAAGCAAAGAACACACCGAAGCTAGGCAGATTGAAAATCCTTACGTCAGCTTGGTTGTTCAAAAGACTGTCTTTTTACCCCTTGCATCTTTATTTTTTCGAAAGCCCAGACCATTCTTCCGAATCTGCATTAGTCCTATTTCAGGTGCAAAGTCTCTTCAATAAAGACCTCTTTTTTAGATTTCTCCCCCATTTAAATTTAACTTTTTAAACAAAAATATGATTAAATTAGTCTGTCTTACTTTCTGAGACGTGCTAAAAGAAAGAAAAAGTTTTCAAACACACACACAAAAAAAAAGATCTAATAAATTTAAAAGAATTGAATGAGAAATCATACGAATCAGATTTTATTATTAATATGCTATATATTATTACAGGTTAAGTAACTTACTATTTTAAGTCTGATATGATAATCTAAAAAATATTTAATAAAATTTTCTTAATCTATATATGCTCCAATTGTGCAAATTCCTTTTTTTACACAATTAAAAGATTTTTTTTATTTTTTATTTTATTAAAAGTAAAGTGGGCTCCATTACCGACAGATGAATAGGCCCAAAATGGAGAGTATGGGCCCATTAGAGTTAATACTTTAAAACTTGGGATTCTTGTGATAATATAAATAGATTTTTGGACTATTTTAAAAGATGCTTCTCATATCAATGATACAAAACTTTCAAGGCTTTCACATTCACAACATAACAAATCTTTAATATAAAAAATTGTTGTCTATTTTGTTTTTTTCTTGTGATATTATGTATATTTTATGTTTTCTACCAAATGGCTAGAACTTTAAATTGGGGCTATATTTTGGAAAGTATTGGATGCCCCACACTTTTAAGTCCTAATGTCTTTGGGAGGGATTTATTTGTCCAAAAATGATTTTTCTTTAAATTATATTTGTAATGAAATAAAGTAGAGAAACACTCAATTGGATGTATTATGAGTTAGAGAATCTACTTGGAGTTGCAAACTCAATTTTGATTTCCTAGAAAAAAAAGGAAATAATTTTACTATTATTTCGTAATATCGATAATTATTTGGCTAGCACATAATTGAATAATATCGATGATTAACTAGCACATAATTATGTATATAGCAAATGAAGAAGAGGAAATAGCTTAAAGAATTTCAAGGTTCATAGAGAGGGTTTTCATCGTCGAAAAGAATAAAAAAATTACCTTACTGTAAATCCCCAATTACGATATTCTTAAAATACATCAATCGTTTTCTAAATCTTTAAAAATAGACAAAAAGTAGCATTATTAGTAGAAACACTATAGTGCTTTAGATCCCTAATTAGAATATCCTAAAATACGTCGAGAAATAAAATCTATTATTATTTAGAAAATATTTTTCACTCACTGGCCAAATATGAAAAATAAGTACAAAAATTAATTTATTTTCCATAAAATATTTTTTAGGAAAAACATCTTCCTTTGTACCAAACATACTTTTATGTTTAGCAATAGGGTGGAAAATAATTTTCATTATAAACTATTTTTTTAAATGATTTTATAGCAGTAGTAAATTGAAAGTTTTTAAAAAAAAGGAAAAGAAAGGTGGGGTGGGGTGGGGTAAAAATTTGTATGCATCAATCAATTTTAGTAGTGACTTATAACTTAAAATATGTTGGACATAGTGATGTCAATTACATGTAACATCATACAAAAACATCAATTTCATGTGTCTATTAAAGTGGAAAAAAAAAATGAAATTCTTGATGTCAATAGTTGATCTTATTCTGCTCAACTTTTGAAAAGGTTATTTCAATAGTTACTGGTCTAGTGGTCAATGAAGTGATTGAGAGGTATGAAGCCTCGAGTTCATCAAATCCTTGTTAGGTAGTAGAACCTGATAATTTATTTAGCAATTGTCGCGGTTCAACCTCCGCGGTGATGTTGCCGGGGGGTGTGGGAGGCGGGAGCCCCCCACCCGAAGGCCGGGTTTCGGGGCGGAGCCCTGAGATTCTAGGTGCTGCTGTTCATTCTCCATGTATATGTGTATTCTGTGTAATTGTAAATATTCAGATATCATTAATATATATAATTCTATCGCCGTGGAAGTTACCCAATTTTGGGATTTACCATAAAAAAAACTCTCTCTCTTAACATTATTCTCCTCTTCTCTCTAAAACTGAGTTAATATTCATTTCTTCTTTCTTCTTCCTTCTTTCTTCTTCTACTTTCCATTGCAGATTCATATTTCCCAACAATCCTAACTGAGATGAAAGCACAAAAACTTTAGGTGGTTCTTCCCATTTATCCCAGGTACCAGGTGGGAGGGGATCGGTTTGAGGGGTGTGAAAGTTGCTCTTTTAGTAACGGTGGTGTCTGGTCGGTTTAGATTTCGTGCACCTAAACTAAGGACATGACAGGGGAAGAAGGAGGACGAGATAACGAAGCTTCAGGAGAAGTATGGTATTCCCCCCAAAGATAAGTGATAGGGGAACTTCTGTTACTGTTTTTTTTTTTCCTTCATTATGTAAATTGAGACAAACATAGCAATGAGTGCATCACCTTTTGTGGAAACTGATGAAGGCACCCTGGCCTCCAAATTATCGGACAGAGTAGTTTTGTAGTGCTGTATCTTATTGGATAGTTTTCGAGATGAGTGAATGTTGTTAGATGTTTCTATCTATATCATCATCTTTTTCTGTCCTTCCCTCCTTACCTTAACATTATATGATGAGTGCATTTTCTGTGTGGTTTCTTCTTGTATGTGATGCTTTAGTTGCTGTGGGCCTTCCACATATTTGTTGTTACAAGACATTTCTTTGTTGCTTTTAAGTTGGCAACAAATAGATGCTAACAAAGAAGGTGATTGCAAAGAAAATTTGAGGCATGAAGCCTGTCCTTAATCTTTTGACCAGGTCATTCTGAATTTTTATCTGTAGTTAAGGAGAACTGGCATGTTGATTCATTAGTTTTTGACATTGTCTGTCGCCACCGGAATGTCGTTATAATACTTATGTTTGGATTTAAATCTGGTAGTTCAAGGTGTATGTGAGTGTCCAAAAGTTCCAAAGTCATATC
>JAABOM020000110.1:2347235-2358384 GCA_011800125.2 Solanum clarkiae | reverse complement strand
CAATCTACTTAATATAATTAATATATAATATAGATGAAATTAATCTTTGATCTAGAATCAAAGAAAAATAATAAATGACTCTTATGATGTGCTTTGAAAGAAAATCTAGTAACAAGAAGATTTAATTGGATTGATGATATTTTTAGTTTGCTCAAAGAATTTTTAGATTCATGTGATTTAGTAATTAAAAGCAACCAAAACAAAAACTAGCAATATATATATAATTAATATGATGGCCACCTTATTGTGACTTTTCAAGAATATATTTGAAGAGATCAAAAGTATGGGATATGGTATCTTATTAACTTATTTAAGCAACCAAATGAGAACAAAATTTTTCAATTTTCTCTCAATTTGAATTGATAGTGATGTTATGTCTTTTTTCCACTTTTATTGTGTGGGTGAAGAAAAAATATGACTCATATTTTTGCATATGTTTCTCCTTTTTAAATTTTTTTTTTTTATGTTCAAGAATTTTCTTTTCTTGTGCTTCTTAGAATTCTTATCTCATCATACTAGAAAATAGAGTATGACAAGATTTTTTTCCCTTTATCTATTTGGATAGGATGACTATAAGTTTGTTACTCAATCATTTTCTATTAAAATTTGGCCATTTAATTTTCAAAAATATTATTTCGTGAATTTGGCTGGGTGATAATCCAAAAAATCATGTTTGTCGTATAATTAGCTTTATTATTTATTAGTTGTTAATTGTATTTTGGTTATCATACTAATTTGTTCTTATCACTGTTCATTTTCTGAATGATGTATACTATTTTTCTTATTAGTTGCCATATTTTATTTGCCATCGCTTTTGTTTAGTTACACTTGACTCGAAGATCCTTCAGAAACAACCTATCTACCTCTATGTCCATGAGATAGAAATAAAGTTTGTATACTTTATTCTTTTCGAATCGCAGTTATAAAATTTCACTGAATATATTATTAATGTTGTAAATACTATATCATATCTAGAAAGAGTTGCATTTGTCAAAAAATTACAAAAAAAAAAAAAAAAAACTTTTAATTATCTATAGTTTAAATTGGATCCTTTTTGGGCTTGAGACCTTTACTACAACAACAAATTCAAAGATTTGGGCTTGATACCTTTTACTGCACTACTTTTCTAAATTCAAAGCCCACCTAATTGCAAGGCCCAAACTTCTCGCATTTTTATTTGAAGTTTGACTTGTCAAGATTAAAATTACGATTTTTTTACTGAACTTCAAACACATACGATTTTGAACTCCAAGCTCTTATGCATCGAGTTCACGCAAACAATATTTATTAAGTTTTCATTTTTTTCCTTCAAAACTAGGGAAGTGTGGAGGTTTGCACTTTAGTTTTAAAACAATAAAAGAACATTTGAAACATATTATTACATAAAACATGAAAAAGTTTGAATGTAACATGTTCTATTCATTATAAGACTAAATTATAGTTTGATATATGTAGCCTATAATTGAACAAACAAGGTTATTTTATCAATCTTAATAAGTAACAAAACCAAGTATTGGCTATATGTGCAAAAAACTTAGAATGGCCACCATTTAAATGGTTGCATCTCAATTAGGTTACACCATAAAGGTTTTACACTATAAACAATGCAGATACTAAATAGGCCCATTTAAGCCTAATACATTTAACATAAAGTAATTTCAGTGTATTTTACATTTTAGGACAACCACCTCAAACATTAGTAATTGAGTTTTTGAATATATTTTGGGATAATTACCATAGATGGCCATTCAATCAAAGTAGTTATCAAAAAAATATTCGTTTATGGTATAGACTTGTATAGTTGATGTATATTTCAATTATAGTCAATGCATATTTAGTTTTTGAATGTATCATAATATATATTCAGGGTCTAACTAGTGTATAAGTAATCTATATTGTATAGTCAGTGCATATTTTCTATAACTTTTAGAAGCTATGTTGTACAACCATTGTATATTTTCTGTCGATTTTGACTATTTTTTATGTAAATAAAATATGACTATATTTGTTGTAAATTAATTAGTTTATTTGATATATTTGAAACTATCCTTATAATTTTTAAACAATAATTTGCTAAAACCATATATGATGGGAAATTTTAGTAACTCGCATGGTTGACTAGTTAAATTTTATTTTATTAATGATGATTCAATTTTTCACCTTGTAATATCACTTGGAGTTGATAACGGAAATATCACAGACACAAAATCACACCAACTAATCTCAACTATTCACATAGAACCATCTATATGGACTAATATTTATAGTTGTAAAAGTCATAAAGTGTCATCCCATGCCTAATATTTATGCACCAATAATTTAGTAAAAGAGAAGAAGAAAGCAACAAAAGAAGAATATTCAAAGTGATTTGATAAAATAACCAAAAGAGTAGTGGAGTACTTTGAATTGTGACCTTGACCATTATCATGTGGAAACATGGCAAGAAAATTCATTTTTTAATTGTCCAAAAATTTTAAAAAACATAAATGATCATGATGTCTCAAATTTAAATCTCAATAAAAATAAAATATTACTTTTCTTTTTGGTATTTATCTGATTTAGAGTATTAAATTTCAAATCAATGATACACATTATTCGCTTTAGGTCCAGATGTGCACGAACTTGTCTATCACGCTACGCCTTATCAGGTCCTTATATACTTGCATTATAATACTCTCATAAAACCCTTCAAGTTTCTCTTCCATTTCGATTTGAGTTTCACTTTAATGTATCACATGCATCTTTTTTTCAAAAACCTGGTTTGAGTCCACCATTATCTATGCGAGATTCATTTTAATATGTCATGTCCGCTTTATCTTCAAAAGTCTTACCAAATTCATATTTTATTAATCTATAGCATTAAAACGACATTTCTCGACTTATACTTCTGTGAACAACAAATAACTAATTTCAAATACTTATATACTTATATTATAACACACTTATAAAATCCTTCCAATTTCTCTACCATTCGATGCAAGATTCACTTTAATATATCACGAACGTCTTACTTTTAAAAGTCTGGCTTGAATCCATCATTATCTATGCGAAATTTATTTGAATATATTACGTGCGTTTTATCTTCAGAAATCTCATCAAATTCATATTTTATTAATCTATAATACTAAAACAATATTTCTCAACTTATATGAGAAAATAAATACTCCATAGATTAATTAAATGTGTGCAAGTTATTCCAAACACCAAAAAATTAGATAGAAAATGACTATTCAATGTGTTGTGTAGTACTTTGAATGTGGAAACATGGATTAGATAATTCATTTCTTTTAGCAAAATCAGCCCTTAAAGAAATTAACTTATTAAGCAAAATCCATTTTTGTCTTCTCTCCATTTTTTTAGATAGTATATAAAATCTGTGGAGCTCATTGTTCTTGATTTATACTGAAAAATCTTCAATTTCCCAAATCTCAGTTCTGTTTGAGCCCTTCAAATCCAGGTAAAATTTCTACTAAACCCTTCAAATACTTGATAAATTAATCTGTAAAGAACTCCACAAGTTTTTCTTGATCTAAAACTGTTTTTTTTTTAGGTTTCTGAATCTGGGGTTTCATATTTGATTGAAGTTTTGGGGATTTTGACTTATGGGTGTTTCATTTTTTTGGTTTTTTTTCAGTAGAAGGGTTCAAAATTTGATCTTGGAAGTCTAGATGGAGATCGATAAAGCAATTAGGGAATGCGATGATCGAAGATTGAAAACAAAGTATAGTAATGCCATTTATGTTATCAGAAGAGCATTGGCGCTTTATCGGTAAGTATCCAAATTCATATGCTTTGATCTTTCTGTGTTGTTTAACTATATATTTTGTTAGTTGAGGGAGACCGAAGAAGTATTGATGAGAGGTAGTTAGATAGGATATGATGCAGTTTTGGGTTATCGAGGACATAAACTCTGATAGGAGGGTGTGGAGGTTACGTATTAGAGTGGAATTATAGTAGGTAGCATTGCATTGTCTTGCTGTCCGTTCATATTAGTAGTTGTAATGTTGCTAGTTTTTTGTCCTTCGATTGATGTTACTATCTGTTGATTCCTTTGTACCTTGATTATCGTATTGTTTTTGTTGTAGTTTGTCACTATATGCTGTTTTTGTTATTATGTGTCGTTTCTTTGTTGGTTCTTGTACCTCGACTAGCATATTGTTTTTACTTGAGCTGAGGGTCTATCTGGAACAACCTCTCTTCATCTAAGATAGGAGTACACTCTAACCTCCTCGTACCTCACATTGTGGGACTATCCTGGGTATGCTGTTGTACCTTAGTCAATCTATTTGATTCAGCAGTATTATTAGATTGTGATGCTCTTGATAGAATCAGGAAAGTTTGCGGCAAATGCAGATTCACTTTATCAATGTGAATTATATTGCTCTGGATGGGAGTATAGCATGGAATTTAATTTCAATTTCGCGGTGAATGTAGATTCACTTAACCAATTGGAGTTATATTGCAGTAGATGGGAGTATAACATATAATTCAAATAATTCAATTAAGTTCGCGGCGAATGTAGATTCACTTTATCAATGTGAATTATTTTGCTTTGGGAGTATAGAATAAAATTCAATTTCAAGTTTACAGGATTGCTATATTAGAACATATTATTTATGTAGAACCTTATATTAGTCTGGCTGAACAGTAAATGCATACTCAAGGAAGGGGTAAGGTATGCAGATACTCTACCCTCCCATACCTCACCCGTGGAATTACCCTGGGTTTGTTGGCATTACTGAGCAATAAATGCATTTCACTTTTTATTTGAAATTATTGAATTATTAGTACGTTACACTTCCTTTTATAACAACAGTAGTGTCCGGGCTAGCATGTACACACTTCGACTATTCCATTGTGCGCTTGCATCTGCCTACTAGTATAGTAACTTCGGTATCCCATGGTCTTCTTTTCAGCTTCAATAACCGCAAGTCCACGCCCTTGGGTGCGTAGCTATACCCTCTATCCTTTTTGTATTGATCTTTCAGAAATTTATCAGATATTAAGGGAAGAGAATTTGGATGATTTAGTATATTTAGATTTGGCTGAAACATGTGAACTAGTTCCACGATTGAGAAAAGGTATGGAAGTGTCACATAAAATTCAAAAGATATAGAACAGTGTTGTTTGTGACTTGACTTTTGGAAAATGGTATTTTTGTCTCTTACCGAGAGTAGTCCTTTTTTTTCCCTTTGAAAGATAGGCTAGACAGTGAGTTAGCAAAACAGGAAGGAGGGGCTTGCGTCTTAGCGAGAGCAATTTATCTGAGAGCTATCATTATTACTCCTCCCTTTTAAAGTGAAGTTGGCTAAGCATTTTTCAGTTTCCTCTTTTTGATATTGTTTGTGTCCTTCATTTAACAGTTTACAAGAGGTTGCACTGAGCTTTAACGGAGGGAAAGATTCTACTGTAAGTTCTTTATGCATTTCTTTGTGTTGAAGGTCTAAATAGTTTGTTTTTTCGTGACATTTGACCTAATGTATGAATTTTTATAATTCAGGTTTTGCTTCACCTGCTGAGGGCAGGGTGTTTTCTACATCAAGATGAAGAATTTAATTCAGGAGGGGATGCAGCTGATGATGGAAAGAAATTCCCAATAAGAACAATATATTTTGAGAGTCCATCAGCTTTCCCTGAAATCAACTCGTTTACTTACGAAGCTGCATCCATGTATGTGAGAGATGCTAGTTTACCGTGACCCCTTCCCCAACTAAATTTCATATTGATACTACGGTATCCTGAAGATGATGTCATTTCCTTTATTAACCATTTGACCTGATCACCCTTCTCTTGCAGTTATGACATACAAATGGATATTATTAGACTTGATTTTAAATCAGGTCTAGAGGCTCTGCTAAAGGCTAATCCAATCCGAGCTATTTTCCTTGGTGTCCGAATCGGAGATCCTACTGCAGTAAATATTTAGTTAACTATTCCAACTAGTCAATGATCTTCTAAATCTAGGCAGTATGATTTGTGGCTGACCACTGCTTATGGAATGTACCTTTCAGGTAGGCCAAGAGCAATTCTCACCTAGCTCACCTGGTTGGCCACCTTTCATGAGGGTGAACCCAATTTTGGACTGGTCATACAGGTTTGACTATGCCTCGTATACACTCCATATACATGCAAGTAAAGTTGGTAAACTTGATGGTTCATCAAGCTGTATTATAAATTGAGTAATACAACTAGGAAGTTATTCTTAATCATTAGCATAGTGAACATTATAATGACGAATGGATGGACTAAGATTCTTCACTAGATAAAAGTAAATAAGCCTTAACTTCACCATATGCAAATAAAATAGGAAATAAAAGAAAATCTTGTTGTTTTCAATGTTACTCTTTTAGGCTTTTAGGACATGAATTCAAGTAGGATATTAATTATTAGCATACGTCACCATTTTCATCTGTCAAGAGAGAGACAAGAAGCTTTTAAAGATTAATGTTTATGTAATATAGATATTGACATTCAAATGAGCTTCATGATTTTTTACATGGAAACACTGTTAGAAGCATTTGTAACCCTAGAATTAAATACTAGATTTCAAGTCCATTGAAAGTCTGATTGAGATGAAGTCTTATTGTTTCAAGGAGTATAAGAAAGCAATAATGTTTCTCTCAATACTCACCCTTGTTGAATTGGTTACATCACTTATTTCACCCTGTTCAGGGTTTTGTATGCCTTTCCAATGGAAAATGTTCATTTTTTTTAATTTGATCTGCCATGCTTCTGTGCATTTTTAATGATATCGATCATCCATTTTACTGTTTGTTTCTCCTTTTGGATGAATTAAATTGACTAACTGCAAAGTTTGTTACAACAGAGATGTATGGGCGTTTCTATTGGTATGCAAAGTTCAGTACTGCAGTCTTTATGATCAGGGGTAATTTTCTGTTGTGCTACTTCAAAATTTATCACTTGAATTCATCATCCTGCAATTACTCAAAAAAGATGACATTAATGGGATTTATATATTGTTGCTGGTTCGTGCTACTTAATATTCATAAATTATACTTTTGAGCTCCAATTTCCAGAGGCTTCCTCATTGATTTGAGCATCTATATGTTTTACTGTTCTTGTAGGTATACCTCAATCGGGAGCATTCATGATACTGTTCCTAATGCACTTTTGTCCACAAGTAACTCCGACAGTGATGAAGTGAAGTTTAAACCTGCCTATTTACTCGCTGATGGAAGATTGGAAAGAGCTGGAAGAGCAAAGAAGAACTCTTCCGCAGTTTGTCGTAAATCATCTTCTATTAGGAATGGACTGAGAATGGAGAATTTGAAATCTGGTAGCATGCTTACTGCCTCGATTATTTCTGTGGGGGATGAAATTTTGTAAGTTATTGTTTCTTGACTTTTGTATTTGATGATTCTTGTATCATGCTGACATGCTCTTCTAAGTGGCTTTTTCTTGTTATATGTAACTTTTGTTGGATTTATGCTATATTTTTATCATTTATATTCTCCTCTAGTGTTTATTCGTCTTTTAAATTTTCAATTGATATGCCATGATTATATATTCTATTTGTTGGTTCTTTGTGATCGGATATTATTGAACGTGAATGTCCTTTAGTTGTTCTTGAAACAAGACTCGAATTCTTGCATTACAATTCCCTTATCAAGAAAAAGCAAAACAAAATGAATCTCTTGGGGAACTAAATTCCTGCAAGCAAATCAAATTCTGCAAGCACATAGTTCCTCCTTACCCAGCTATCTGAGCTGATCTTTGAACAAGTTATCCTCTACGACAGAGGAAATTATCTTCTCTAAATTAAATTCCTCAGTCCTCAGTCTATAATCCAGAAGGAATATAGCCATCTTATTTTGAACTGTAAAGGACATTGGCATCTCATATTACAAACTTTCATTTTCTAGTCAAATGGGTATGATTTTCTTATAGGCATTAGTCAAGACAATGCCTTGAGGGCAGCTTGGTCTTGGGTTATAGTTGTTGTGTGTCTTTAACATTTTTGATGTACTTTTTTGGCAACCGGATGAACATAAGGACTGTCAAATTTCTGTGCATTTGTCCAAGCAGACATTTTCTTTGATTGCTAAACTTTGTCAATAGGAAAAGTTTACTATGCGCTCAAGTGTAATGCAAAATATAGTCTTTATTTTCAGTTTTCTCTATGTTAAACTCTGCCATTTGAAGAGAGAGATAATAAACTTGGAGTCGAGTGAATGTTTATTCGTCCTAAACCTAAAATCTATTTTTTGTTGCTCTCTGCATCTACTTGCTTATCATATATCTTTCTCTTGGTTCCATAGCTCAGGTTTGGCACTGTAGAGGACAAGTTGGGTTTTATGTTGTGTAAAAAGCTCCATTCTATTGGTTGGGCAGTATCACGAGTTACTGTCACTCGAAACGAAGTAAGTAATGTGTATTTGGAAGCTTTTTTGCTATGTCTGCTTCAATTGTGCGAACAGTTAAAGAAAGAGCACAAAGCTAGAAATAAAAATCTCAAATTCTCTCTGACAAGCTGTTAAGGAGAAATCGATAGCCCAATAAAATATCTCCGTAGTAATTGGAAAAGATTAATTGGGCCATCCCAAAGCCAATTGTTAGCTAGAACAGTCTATTGTAATTGCTTTCTTGAAGCAGCATCTTTTTCCTTTATTTTCCACCTCGATAGTTCAATGCTTGAGCAACCTTACACATTTATAATTTGAATGTTATTTTACCCCTCATTTGTAATCTCATCCTCCCAATTTCAGATAGATTCTGTAGCCGAGGAAGTAGAGAGACGGAAGTCTACGGATGATATAGTAAGCATTTGTCAAAAATGATTATATTTGGACCAGTCTGCAAATAGTTTTGTATGTCTGTACTCGTTGGTGAGAAAATATTGCCAACTTCTTTAAGCATAAGGTTTTCAAATTTGTTGTCCTCCTACAGGTATTTATATATGGTGGGATCGGTCCATTGCATTCAGATGTTACTGTAGCAGGAGTGGCAAAAGCTTTTGGTGTTCGCATGGTACTTGATGTAGATTTTCTCAGTTCTTTGCGTGCTTTTGATTCCATGACTTAGCCTGTGCAATTGCTTTTGATTGATTCAGCTCTGTCGCACGGAAATTGATTCCCATGTCTGTCTGACATGGCATATGTCGCAAACTTCCATTATTAGTTTATGTTTTGTGTGTGTTAGATAGTAATGTTTGAAGGTGAAGGTCAAATTGAGGAACAAGTCTATAAGTTTAGAAGAAAATAATAAGAGAAAGATGATTAAACATCTAATTTTAGATTATTATGGTAAAATCATGTAGATATGTTGTCGGGAAATGCGTTTGATGGATAGATGTCTACGATTATGTGTTTTTATAGTTGTGTATGATTTTTTGTTGTAGTTCTAATATGTAAATGTCAAGCGCTAAGCATGGTGCGGACCGGCACTCGGTGCCTTAACTTTAATACTGTAACTTGACCGAGCAAACAGACTTAACCTGAACTTACATACAAGGCATATATGCAATCGACATGAAACAGTGTCTTGGACCTTTTCTAATATGACAAGATACCTTTTTTTATACGTACGGATTTTGTTAGTACAAAATACTTAGTTAGTGGGCCTTGTAGGGCAATACTAGAGACTTGACTCAAAGTACATGAACATAACTTGAACATACTATGGAAGACCTTTGAAGCTTGAAAATCACACCAAAACAGGCGTGTGGGGAGGACAGGAGAATTTTAAAGTAATACTAATTCCACTTCTCGCTGATGTTTTGGTGTCAAATCTTTCTATTACAGGCTCCCGATGAAGAATTTGAAGAACATCTGAGGCACCTTATAGGAGAAAAGTGCTCTGGTGACAAGAATGAGGTTAGTGCTTTTTTTAAAAGTAATACTGTAGATAAGAATGACATAGCATTGCTGTATCTGTGCTAATAGAGTGAATTTGGTGCTTCACTCTTATGTTCTGATGCACTGGTATTAAGAAATTTCTCCTTACATTCTGTTAGAAGTTGATTGAAAGGCAGAGTATAGTACCTTGGGATCTGCCTGAACTTGGCTCAATTTATTCAGTGCACATCTAAACTATTGTGAGTCAAAACTCAAAAAACCCCTCTGGAAGCTGATACCCTACCTGGAAGCTTATTTTTTTGCTTTTTCATCACTTCCACGTGCCTAAAAGAGGTTATAACCATGCTCTTTGCCACATCAACAGCTGGGTGGGTGGGTGGAGCGGGGATAGGGGGTTGGAGGTATCAATTGCCAAGTCCAGGGTAATTTAGAGTTAAGACTATTGATAGTCTAGGTGTGCATCGAGTAAATCGAGGCAAGTTTAGTGGATCCAAAGGTTAATAAAAGAGTTCTGTGATAGGCTGGTGAGTCCAGTTTACATGACCAGAAATTTATTTTCTTCTTGGGACTTGGAATTGCATTTCTCTATCTTGATTGGTAAATTGGCTGAATAATGTTTAAGGCTTTTCAGTACAGTTCTCATACACAAAATGTTAGACATCTGAGGCACCTAATAACCTGAGCTTATGATTTAATTTCGGATACAAATTGGAGAAGAAAAGCTTGGAGATATCACTTTTTAAAGTACTACAGGATGAATCAGTATTTACGGATGCATCTAATGAGATGATAACTTGCACCTGCAAAATCCGGACCCCAAAAGTTTCAAGTCCTGATATTTTTCTTCAAGGCTCTTCTGGAGCTCTTGTCATTCCAGAGATTATTTCAATATTGTAGTTTGAAATTATGCACCATCTTGTGGCCCATGAACTGACTGTTAAGATACAAATCAAATAAGTGCTAGGAAGATAAATACTTATTAATAAATTTCTTGTCATTGGATGTAGATTATATTTGTGAACAATTTTAGCTACACTACCAGAGTACCAGTCACAGTTAACACTGTTGTTTCTTTTCCTTTTCCAGATGGCGCTGTTGCCTGAGGGTATTACAGAATTGTTGCATCATGAACAGCTGCCTGTGCCTTTGGTATGTTGGCCATTATCTGATATATAATGGTTATTTTTTAAGTATTTTCTCGCTTCATCACAAAAAAAGATCTTTCTCTATGCTGCTTTCTTTATCTCAGAGAATTTATGTTGAGACACAAAAAGTCCCACATTGGTCCTTAATAGGATGGGTAAACTCCTTATAAGGCTTAGGCAATCCTTCTC